>OZ021722.1:101234241-101664241 GCA_963978545.1 Linyphia triangularis | reverse complement strand
AGAACAAAGGATATTTCATTTTAAGGGTAACGCTCTGTATGTCACAAGGGGCATTTTTGCTCTTCTGTCTTCTCGTAAATGGATTAGAATTGCAAAATTATGATGGATCAAGTTGTTGTCAATCAAATGGTATAGTGGTTAGCGTGCTAGCTTCTAGAGGTTGCGGGTTCGAGTCCCGTGTAAGGCATGGGTGTTTGTAAATGTATGTTGACTTGTCAAATGACGAATGTTTCGGCGCAATAGCCCTTGTGTTGCTGACGGCACCAGATAATCTGAAAACAACCAATCAAGTTGTTATATGTTTGTTTTATATAAAACTAGTTTGAGGCAAATTTACATGGAAACAAATAATTTAACCACACATTTATAAGACATAATTATGAGTTCAATACTCATTGCTAAACCACCGACTCACCGGACTCGGACATGTCCTGTGCGTTGGTGTTATAAGATGCATATTTGACGTAGTTAAAGTAATTATCTTCCCATGTAACTTTATAACAAAATAATATTATATAAAAAAAAAAAAAAACATAATTACTAGATTCATCGTAATTTTAAAATTGTAATCTGTTTACGAATAGAAAAAATAGCCAAAATGCAGAGGATTGCTCTTTAAGAGGTTTTGGTACGTACTGTACTACTAGTGAAAAAATGGCAGCTTTCTATGTATTTTTTCTAGGTAACTGAAGCCCGGATAATTTTGAATTTTTTTCTGCACATTATTCCTTTTTTAAAATTTTGAGATTAACATTTGGACAGTATGCTGGCTTGAAATTTTTTTAAGAAAATCTCAAATAAAACACACCAACTTTTTTTGAAAATTACATTGTTTTGAAGACAAAAATATTTTTTTTTTAAATTCATTATTCTAAGTTTTGCTAAAACGTTAACCTCAGAGTAACATCTAATACAAGGTAAAGTGAAGATAAAAAAAATAATAAAGAAGCTAATTCATTATTAGGTGGAATTGTGATATAGCAAACCTGTGTTTCTGGAACTAGAAGGAGTACAGGAAAAACATATATATATATTAAAAGAAACATAATTGTTTACATGCAAATGTCACACAAACGATATTTTTTTTTAATTTTTAGCCTTCTGAACCCCTCTACTTGGAAAAGCAGGTTATTTAAATGCAATATAATTTTCCACAAAATAAATTGTTGGATATAAATTTTTGGGTCTCTGGCAAATGATTTTCTAAATTTCTTGAAACGGTTCGTTAGGGTACATAAATTTCCAATTTTCAACTAATTAGTAATATTGACACATTACTTGAAATGAACATTCTTTTTTAAATATTGACTTTAATATCTATACATTATGAGTGCATTATTCTTAATTGCCTCATTTGGGAATAATTATGTGACAGAAAGTGTGTGTGCGTGTGTTGTGTGTGTGTGTGTGTGTGTGTGTGTGTGTGTGTGTGTGTGTGTGAATATACACATTTCCGCTGTATGCCAACACCTGTGGGGCCCATCTGACGGCTCTATGGTTAGTGATGTCGTCTTGCATGCCAAAGGTGTCGGTTTCGAATCGTAGGGTTAGGCATAGAGGTTTGTTGTAGTTCAGAATCCACGATAAGCTGTAAGTTTCGACCTGTTTAGCCATTATTGTGCACAAAAGTAGGTCGTTGAGTGTACAAACCAACCGGCCTATACCTGAGGGGAAAAAAAACCTCCGTTTTGTCAGATAGGGGTGTGTCTATAATTGTGTCTTCTATGAGATTGTTTCATTGTTATAAATAGTAGTGATTGTTGTAGATTGTTGGTACAGGAATAAATGTTTCAGTTTTATACAAGTGTCTCAATTATCTTTCAACTAAACGTACACACTTGGCCAATTTCCACATTTTCAAACCGTGCGTGTCAAATCACATTTTCTGGGCTGATAATTTTTTTTTAGTGGAACATAGAGCCTTGTAACCGTAATGCAGGGTTTAGAGAAGATTTTTATTTATCACAGTTTAATTGATTGTTTCCAAACGTTACTAAAAAAATAAACGTTCTGACACCAAAATTGTCAAAACGTTTTGAAGATTTCTTCAAAATTTCTTACTTGAAGACTACTTTAAAATTCATATAAAATCAATCATTTAGAAGAATAGCTAATATATCCCCAAAATCGCTAAACTAGCAATCACTTCTTAATATTAGTGAAAATACAGTAAACGAAATATGTCTTCTTCTATTCATACTTTCATTTTTATTTTTAATATTAGCTCAATACTAAATTCAATATTTACATTCCATAAGCGACCCGGATTTCTGAAACGAAAAGTTTTGATACAAACGGATGGCAAGAACAAAAGAAAGCTAATCTTTCTTTTCCTTTGACCAAAAAAAAACAACAAAAATCCTTCTAAACTCACACACTTTCTAAAATAAAGGGGGTCTCGAAATTTCGGCTTTTGTTCGGACATCCGCTGCTTCTCAGTTCACTTAAGAGAGATTTCTTGATTTATTTTATTTTTCCTCCTTCGTTTTGATTTCGGTCTTTGTTCGCAAGGCCATTGTACTTGAAGGCAAAGTTATTTTGTAGAATAAGATATATTTTTCTGAGACGATAAGAGTCAGAAGAAATTGAGAGTTTGGGTCAAGCAGGTGAAACATTTAGAGTTTTAAGAAGAGATAGGAATGCACATTTACTTAAATTAGATTAAAAAATATAAAATGACAGTTATAAGATATATGTACAAATTATATGAACCTAAAGTTTAAGAGTTTTTAGTTCTAATACTTCTTAATCAACTCTTCTGTAACCTTGATATACATTTAAAGTTAATTGTTAACGACACAAAAATGGATATAGATAATTTTTTGTAATATCAAAAATATTTATTTCAAAAGATACCAATTGACTTAATTGGATCACGCCTGTCTCAAACATAACAAACTCGGTATAGGATATAATAGGTATAGGATATAATCTGTAGAATACATTTTAAGTAATTAAAAAAAATATTTTTACTAAAAAAGCTTTTATACTATAATAATACCTCATAATAAGGACAATTCAAAAAATTGATTTTTAATTTTTTCAATAAAAAAAGTATTGTTTTATAAAATACCAATTTACTTTTTTAGATTGCTCCTTGAGAACAAACTCAAACATAGGACAAGATCTATAGTATAAATTTGGAATACTTTAAAGAATATTTCTTTTTAATGAAATGTCTTTTATTAAAATAAACTAAAATAAGGCATCACAATAAGGAAAATTAAAAAAATATATATATTTTTTTTTACTAATTAAAATTATTGTTTGAAAAAATACCATTTAACTTTTTTAGATTGCTCCTTGCCCATTATGACAAACTCAAATATAGGACAAGATCTATAGTATAAATTTTTAATAATTTAAAAGAATGTATCTTTTTAATGAAATAAACTTTATTAAAATAAGCTAGAATAAGGCATCACAATAAGGAAAATTAAAAAAAAACACATTTGTATTTTTTTAAGGAACTGCTGCTTTGAACTGTGTTTTAAAAACTGAAATCATTAAAAAATAAAGTTTTCCTTGTTAGACGTAAACTACAACAATGATAAAGTAGAAGAACAAGCGAAAATTAAATCGATATAATCAGTATGTTTAGCGTCCCTTAAACCCCGCATGGTCTATTAAACTCTTATTTCTTCCTGAAACCTGACAACGATTAGTTATGTACAAGTTACATAACGTTTGCAGATAATTTAAGTCGGCTAACAATTATATTAGGTTATATAAAATAAAACAACAGTTTACTTTTGGGAATCATAGGAATCCGTCGTACAGAAATTAGTGAGGATGTACGTAAACTCATCTTGGGATTCATCTGACTCAGTATCATCTCAATACATTATTTATTTAGATGTGTCCACATTCAGGACAAAGAAATTATTTAATGTTGATGCACACACATTTCTTCGCAGATGTTAAACACTTCCCAAGCATTAGTACTATCAAAATTGCTAAAGACATTTCTAATGTAAAAGAATCATCGGTTTGTTCAAGTACTATAAGAAGGACACTGAATTCTGATGAGTATAATGGCAGAATCACAAGAAATCCTGCAATCAGTAGGGAAAATCGTCGTGAACGTCTACTAGTTTCCTAAGGCTTTAAATACCACTCGATATAATAGTGGGATAATCTTTTATTTATGAACATTTTATTTTATATCTAAGGTTGATGCATTAACGCATTCAATATGGTAAACAATTTGTAGAACTGTAGATTCCGAACTAAGCAAAGAAATATAGTATCAAAAGTGGAGTATGGTGAAGCATACCAAATGGTTTAAAAAGGTGCATAGCGGCTTCAGGTGTAAGGCAATTTCTTTATGTAGACTTCTAAAATAAATGTTATGTTTTTTTTTTTGTTTTTTTTTTCCAGTAATATTAACTGAAAAGGAATATTTGTAAAGGAATAAATAATTTGGGTTATGAAACACCTGGGTTTTTCAGTAGGTCAACCACCTCTAGCATACAGCTGCAGTTGAAAACTATGGCTCTTTTACCACATGCTATAACAACTAAAATCACCAACCCAGTCTCCGGAATTGATTCCGACTGAACATATCTGAAGGAAAGTAAAGCAAACATTAAGAAACGAAATTATCCCAAGTAAGGAATCACATCTTAATGTTTGCTGTCGAAATTCATTGGGTTAACAGAAACAAAAGTATCAGTTAATTCCATGTCCAAAATAATTAAAACAATCATAAAGTTTGGTAATGGGCCAAAAAATATAAATTGTTAAATTTTCAGTCAACAAAGTTTGCCAAATTTAAAAATAATCTAGCAGTGTTGTGGCTTTTGCTTTATTATTATTTTTTTTTTCTTGCATAAAACAAATGTTTTAAAATATTTGTCATATTTATGTAAAATTCTTTAAGTAATATGCTCCTTTGTGAACATAAAATCGTTTTGGATAAAAATGATGTTTTTTCCTGTTAAATAAGTACACATTTGAATTATAAGTTGTTTTAAATGTGAAGGTGTGCATTGAGTTACGCTAAATGTACGCATCTACATATTTCATGCTAATTTCCTAAGATTATTCTTCATCAGATTTATGTCAGGACTGATAGCGGGCCCCTTCATAACAATTCCTTGATTTTGTCAGTACCACTAGATTTTTTTTGTAAGATTTGGGAATCGAAAAATGCGCTTGTTGATACATACATTAGAAGGATTCATCTAATTTTCTCCTCCTAACAACTTCAAAAATAAAAGTAAATAACTTTCGAAAACACTTTGACAGTTTGATAGTTATCTGAGCTATGAAGACTTCGGAAATATCCTATATGGGTTGAGTTATTGAAAAAAATGCTTCTCACCTCATGGAAGAACAACATTCTAGTTTCCGGCTGAAGTAGTACATAGCTCTTCCCATGGATCATGCTATTATGATCAACTAGTGGTGTGAGCAAAATTTAGTGATCAGTCTGATGATATGCTTTTGAGAAACTCTAAGCAATGAGAAAAATTAGCTTTGGTTTTACCAACAGAAATTATTACAATTGATGATTATTACAAGACTCAACAGAAATTGAAAATCGATGCTCAGTAGTAAATGTTCAAACAACTTTTCTAAAAACAGTGTTCGTTATGAATGTTAGAAGCTGATTATATTTAAAAACTTTTTTTATACAATTTTGATCGGGAATCGAATAAAGAAAATTGCTAAAGTTCCTACGCATTGAAAACGTTATTATATAGTGGTTTATGTGTTTTTAAATATTTGTACACATAATAAATCTAACTTCTGGAAATTTTCAACGAATTCAAACATTTTACCCATGTTACAACAAATTATTCCCTCCATATGCTGTATTAATATTCTAAGAAATATTAGTAGCAACGTGAAGTGATATGGAAAATTGATTATTTAAAAATTGTAATGAATTTTTCTTACGCACAGTTTCAAAAAATGGATATGAATCCTGTTAACATTACAAAAATCATTTATTCAAATGAAGGTTCATTATTGAAAAGTTTTAAAAGATGTACAAGTGTGTTCTTTTGCTTATTGCACATTAAGTCAAATATGTGGCAGGTTTAAAAATGCTCTTTTGCTACTTAATTGGTAAATAAATTGTATTTGAGTGTCAGACATTCTTTAAATATATCTTTTATTTGCTTACTTTCAATCAAGATATCATACAAAGATGCCTAAATAGCAGACATTTTAAAGGAGGTAAGTGTGCATGGGAATGGTATGAGGAGAACAATAATAATAAAAGCTTTTAAATAAAGATCATTATATTGTTTCCCAATTTATTTTATTTTTTTTTAATTTTTAATATGTGCCATGTATATTGATTTTTTTAAGCAGTTTACTTCACCTCATTGAGGATACGAAGATAAATTTCATCAGGTTAGTGCTTAAAAAATAGGGGGATCGCAAATTCTCCAAAACCCAAACGCGTTTGCTACGCAAGCCAGGAGATGGCTGCGTTATCGGCAAAGGAACTGCGGCCCCTTCTAGGCCGCCCTCTAGCTTGACTGCTGATTTATTACTCCAATAAATAAATAAATAAATAAATAAATACATACATACATACATACATACATACATACATACATACATACATACATACATACATACATACATACATACATACATACATACATACATACATACATACATACATACATACATACATACATACATACATACATACATACATACATACATACATACATACATACATACATACATACATACATACATACATACATACATACATACATACATACATACATACATACATACATACATACATACATACATAAAACGGATTTGGATCGTTTACGCAATTCATGTTCTTTCATATTGGATTGGCTTACACGCAATGCACATTTATTTTGGTCGTTTGTGGATCAAAAGATAATTAAAACCAAAACAAGTAACAATACAGTGCCCTTGCGGAATCCCATGTAGTTTTTCTCTCTCTACGTTATCTAATTTGAGAAACGTACATAGCAACTGAAAAACTCGCTAGGACCAAAGAAAATCCATGCGCTATCTGCAGGTGTGTCAGTTTTAGGCCAGCAGCTGATTCAACAACATGGTCAGACATTTGAAAATAGTTGGAATCATGTTTGCAGTGGATTAATAAATTACCACTTAAATGTGATGTCAAATGTTATGAAAGAAATCCATCAGCTATCAGCCTATTTATACAGGGTGCACCAACGGGAAGGTCCATCTGCTTCGCACCCCAACCAATGATGAACAACAATTCATCATTGGCCAGACTTGGAGTTTCAAACCCCTGATTTATCGTGATGAAGATGAATGACAAGGTTAAACGTATGAATGAGAAAATATGTGTTATGTGTTAGACAACCCATGATTGAAACTCCATTCGAAACAAAGACACACAGTTAAACTGAAAAGATAGATGTCTCCATTAAACGTCGGAATGATATTTTTCCAAAGATGACACGACAGACGACACGAATACACTTACATTCGTCATCTCTTTCATCAACTTGACTTCATCCGCTGTTTCACATTAGCTTCTGTGGTACTTGTTACAGCAGGTCTTGGCTTGGCATAAAAACTGGAGACTTGGCGCAAAAAAGTGGCTTGGAAGATTAACAAAAAACTTATTTTCGCGAAACTACAAGCATGTATATTAGTATTGGATTAGTCGAATGTCTCTAAAATGCTGTAATAAGAATTTCTTTTGAATAACTGATTTTAAATTAATTATTTCCAATGTAATACCGGACAAAGTGCTACGGACCAACTAGCGTCGCAAAATTGCAAGACCTACTGATGTAACAAAGGAAAAACTTGGAATCGCAAATGTTAGTTCTGGTCATTGTTACAAAGTGAAATACACCTCAACAGGGAGTCCACATCTTCACTTTTGAGGTAACAATGACACATCAATGAATTTATTTTTCTTGAAACCTGTGTTATGCGTGAAACTCACAGATGTGTATTGTTAAAGTATGAAAGTTATCCGCAACCCACCAAATATTTTTAATGAACATCAGAAACAAATACCAAATCTCAATCTTTTCTCTTGCTTTATGACAAATAATCTGACGTCATAATTCAAAAGCAGACTGTTCTTGTTCCAATACACTCGCACATCATACAATCTCTCTTCACAAAATACACTAGGAACACGACACAACTTTCAATTACACTATAATTGGCCAATGCATTAAAAATTGGTATGGATTGTTATTTGCCATTTTCATATTTTTACTAATTTAAATCAAAATGGACAGTTTGGCAATATTTTTGGCAATACATTTTACATGGGCAAAAAAAACCCCGACAAAATGGTGAAATTGGCGATTTTATTTGGTACACTTTGCAAAACATAATTTTGTCTTTATTTCAACCTTATGAGTATGCACGCTTTCGATAAAAACCATAATGGTCACCATTGAGGATTTTGATGAAATCCCTAATAATCCCATAGCCACTATGAACTCGTCCACCAAATTTGAACATCGTAGGTCAATTTTTTCGGGAATTAAGCTGAAAACACGTATACACAGACCTACAGACACAGAGAAATACCTTTTATCTAAACCACTTTTTTGAAATTGGTTATTTGTTTTCAGATTATCTGGCGCCGTCAGCAACACGAGGGTTATAATACGAGGAAACATTCGTCATTAGACAAGCCAACATACATTTACAAACACCCATGCCTAACACTATACCGTTTGGTCGGCACTTTTTTGAAATCATTATGTTTCAAAATGTAAAGAAATACAAAAAAAAAATATATATATACATATATATATGTATATATATTTTTTGTTGTTGTTGATCGAATGCTATACTTTCATTGCCCTATGCGAACATATGGGTAATCGAAAGTAAAAATTACAATACATCAATATTGAAACCGCCTTAAACGTTAAACATATACAAGGACTAACATAAGTGATCGATAGGGGCTCAAAACCCTTTTATTGAGGAGTATAAAGTTTACAGACAGGGTGGTACAAGAAAAAAAAATGCATTCATTCACCAAGTTTACATGACGGTATGCAAGTCTTAGACTTTTAGACATTTAAAGAAAAAAAATCCTTTAATTACGGTATTTTGTAACTTTTTAATGCATTTGTATTTAATCCATTGCCTTAAAAAGGATTTCTGACTAGTTCAAAATTCTAGACTATAAAACTTTTTAATTAAATGCCTCTAATTTACTTAAAATTGCTAGAGACATGAACTTCAAACAACAGTATACATTAAGATGTCCTTCCAATGATTTAAAGAATAATAAAAAAAAATATTACGCAACAAAACTGAATCTCGTTTAATGGATATACTACTACTTTATTATACTCCATTAAATATAAACTGAGTTTTAAAAAAAAAAGTTTTTTTATTTTTTTGGTCCGAAGATAATTTAAACGATGCAACTAAAATTGAGAAGAGAAAAACCACTCCGTGTAAAACTCAAGTTAAAAAAAAAAGTTCTTCTGCAAGCTAAAAGAATATATTAACGTTAACGCGTTCACTTCCTTTAAGAGAGCCTTTTTCAATCGGAAATGTTTTTTGAAAATTATCAAATGCAACCCGTGAAATGAGCTGAAAACGGCCGGTGTAATAATATGATGCTTTTAAAGAGATTTATTGCTTTTTGCTTCAAAACCCGGCATCAGAAAGTAAATTTCTACGTCGTCAGGATATGGATTTTTGTAAAACAGAGAAAAATTGCCCGTCATTTTCAGAAGATTTGTAATGAAAA
Organism: Linyphia triangularis; assembly: GCA_963978545.1. Lineage (NCBI taxonomy): Eukaryota > Metazoa > Arthropoda > Arachnida > Araneae > Linyphiidae > Linyphia > Linyphia triangularis. Next base: position 101,654,517 of record OZ021722.1, on the reverse strand, counting down.
ACGCGCTTTTTGAAACTAAGTTTGTCAAAGCTTGTAATTATTTCGAGCAAGTCAACTTGGTGATTTTTTTTTTCTGAAATAAGTGTCCGCGTGAAATAGCTGGGAAAATCACTTTCAATTTATTATATTTTTATTTGGATACATTTTGCATAAAATGGTCTTTAGGTTTTTTTACCCTTTCTTTAGTGTTTAACAGTTATAATCGAAGGAAAAAGGATTTTAATATAAACCATGAATATTTTAAAAATAAAATATTTTTTGTGCAAACAAAATGTATGCAAATAAATCGTATTTAATACTATGTTAAATTATATAGATACAATCAATCTTGGTTATTTATCTTAAATTTCTAAAAAGCATTTGATAAATTGTAAAAAGGTGCAACGAATATTTTATTAACTAATTTTATCTCTTCAAAAAATTATCAATAAAAAGTTTAAAACTATAACAATGTGAAATATTATCATTTTAATACTAAAAGGATGATCATTGTTTGTTTTTTTCTAAATACAAAAGAACTCAAAATCGGTAAGCACATGTTTAACTACCTAATGTTTAAAATTCAAAGTTCAATAAAATTCAATTAAGTTTATCTAGTTGTATTTAAGTACATAAATAAAAAAATAAATACTTTCACTATAATTTTACAGTAGTTTTATGTAGAATTTAAAAAAGTTAAGACATTTATTTGTATGAGTCAAGTGTGTAATTTTAAAGTTCCAATCCAGTTTGGAAGAATCTTAAAAAATCCAAAAAATAAACTTATGTGGCAATCTTAGTGAATCATGTATTAAATTGTAGCGATAACTTGGAGTCGAACCCGAGACTCCTACATCAGAAGACAGGCGCGCTATCCACAAGGCAAAAGTGATCACTGATGCCTAGGTGTTGTATCTGTTATTTGTACACGAGACCACCACATAGCCTCTTCCCAGTGAGTGGCGAAGTGGAGAATGATTGAGTTGCTTGCGCCTAAGTTGAGTGCGTTGCGTGTGACAGTGATTTGCCAGAGGTTGCTTGCTGATTGGCATTGAGTCTCCAGAGGTGCTGAGACGGTAGTATGGAAGTCATGCAGTAGATTGCGCCTTTGATGTGTTCGAATATGCGAGTCACCATTGTAGCGATGTGCTTTAACCGAGAGTCGATCCCGGGACTCCTAGATCAGAACTAACCAGCTAACTACTAGGTAAAAGTGATAACTGGTGCCTAGGTATTGTATCTGTCATTTGTACACGAGACTACTACAAAATAAAACAAAATAAAATGTGTAAAGGATTTTGGTGCAAGACCACTGAAATAGAGGTGTCGCAATAGTTACATAGGACATTTTCTAGAATGGAACTTTCCTTCTAGATGAAGTAAGGGAACGAGGTACCCTTGAAACTTTTTTTTTTTAATTTAAGCATTTAAAATTATAATTTTTAGATATTTGGAAGTATTTCTAGGCAATAACCAAATTTTACATTAGAAAAACAAGTTCACATTTTTTTTTTTAATTTTTGAAAAAATTAAAAAAATATTGAATTCTATTTCCTTTTTAAATTTAAAAATTTTTCTCTAATTTTTATATACAAATGTTAATATATTTTATACTTTCAAGCATCGGATTTTGAATAAGTAAAATAGTTTTGGAGAAAAACAATAAAAAATGAACCTATAAGTAAAAAAAAATCAGAAAAAAAAAATATTTTTAAACAAATATAAAAAAAAGTTTATATTTTGTTAAAAAATTCATGTCTAGTTTTTTCAAATAGATCTTTACAATGACACAAAAAAATTCAAGTCATCTCATTTATATTTGCTGGAGTTATTTTCATTTGGAGTAAGGTGAGAATTCCAAAGAACACGAAATGTGAAAAATTCGTTCGAAACATTGAACGGGCTATTGTATCTATGGTGAATTCTTCATAAAAAAAACATAATATTTATGCAATTGCAGTAATCTGATCAGCTCAAAAACTTGCCAGAATAAGGAGAAGGTTTAGAAATTCATAAACACGCAAAAAATAGAAAATCAATATTTTTATAATTAGTGGTGGTAGACTTAGTAGCCCCGAAAATGAACTTAATTGTGAACACCCAGGGAATTTCACTTTATTTTCAGTTAGCTTAGTTTTGGGTTTTGTTTTGAAAATTTTTGTGAACATCAGTTGGTAATTTTTTAGGTTAGTGTTTGAGTCACCTATCTTTAATTATGAAAGTATTTATAAATTTAGAATTATTCTTTCTAGATTCTGAACAAAGGCAATACAGTGTTTTAACATCGTAATAGCGTTTATATTAATGTATCCGAATATTTTCACAGGTAATCCTTCCTGAAAATCCCTTGAAGTAGAACTGTTTCAAATTTCCGAATTGAAGGTGAAAAACTCTCAATAGTTAGACTGATTACCTACGTCATACTTTACTGTATACTAATGCTCTGGAATACGAACATGATTCAATTCGTGAACTAGATATTTTTTCATACTCTGGACAATGTGTATGGACTTGGATCACTAGGACTAAATATGGGATACACTGCATAAAACTATTTAATATAATTGCTTTACATTTTTTATACATATGTCTCTAATATATTTAAGTTCTTTAAGGCGAAGAATAAATGATACGAAGGAATATAATTAAAAGAAAAAAATCATCAAAATTAAAAAAGAAAAAAAAATAACACAATTTTAAAAGTCATAACTTTTTGAATTTTCAAAAAAAATATTAAAAACCTTTTGTTAAAGTATTTAAAAGTATCCAAATATTATACTGTGGAAGTTCCATAATGATGAAGAATCGGTTGTTAAATGAAATGGCCCCAAAGTTGCTGAATTTAACATGGACTCCTATGGTGGTGACGGACCCCCTTTTAAAAAACGAACTTATTTAATTGAGTTAATTTTCTTTTAGCATTACCCCTGTCAAATAATGTTCCTCCTTTTTTTAATTTATGTGATAAAAATAATATAATAATTATCGCCCATTGGTCGGTTTTGTGGTCAATATAATAATTATCGCCAAAAATATCTCCAAACTCATCCAGATGGCATACTTCTTGAATTTCTGTTGTGTAATTAAAAGTTTTTAGATATTCGACACCCCTAGTTCGTTTTTGGATATGAGTCATTTGATTTTTCGGATGTACCTAATCATCATCTGTTGGACTGAATTCTATAGATAAGTATGCATTCTCAGCAAGAGCGCACTTCAACTAGGTTTATAATCCATCAAAATGAATTTTGATATATATTATCGTAGTTATTAGATATCCCACACTTCCGAGCAAGACGTTTATGCTTGTATTATAATGAATTTTAATATTATCATGCAATAATCTATAGAAGATTACCTGGGTAGCTGTTTCTTAACAATTGATGTCCCCTGGCACCCTCCATCACCTTCGAATATGAAAAGTGGTTGAACACTCATGGAGTTTCGAAGATCTGGCCATTGGTAGCATCAATCTGCCCAAAAAGTTTTCTAAGAATTAACCCATTAACCGCTGACGTTGCGTTCACGCAACTCTTAGAAAACATAACTATAAAAAATATTAAATCAATTTTAAACTAATATTTGGAGGTTTATGTTCATTGGTAAGGTTACACACTTTAATTTCGAACAATAAAAATTATTCTAAACCTTATTATTTTCTCGTAGTAATAACTTAAACTTTTCAGAAATTCGATAAGTTAGACTGACATTGCTAAATCGATTCCGAAAAATAAAAGAAAGGGAAATAATTTTTATTAAACATAACATTTCATATCTCCATAGTTTACTTGAAGGTCACACTCAAATAAAAAAATGTTTGATGAATTCATCTTCTAGTTACGATGTTGGAAATACTAGTGTTGCGCTTGCGCTTCGTCAGCGGAAAAGAGGGTCAAAATTTTCTGAACTTTTTTCTCACCGCGTGTTATTACAACTGCTTCATTTTTATTTGAAATATTTCGAAAGCACTATCTTACGCTTAGTGAAGCTCTGGATACTTTTTACACCATTGATTCAGTTGACAATGAAGCGGACATTGGTATTATTTCACCAGAATTTGGCTAAGTTACTAACAAGGAAGAAGGGGACAATACAGTAATAAGTGACTCGAACATTTTACCAAATGACATTTCTGGTGAGGTTGAATTACATTCAAATAGGAAAGATAAGGACCAAAATAATATGAGTAATACAAAGACAAAAGGAAAAATTTAGCCTTTGAAATGGAAGAAAATATATCTTATTTATACATCGGATACCAAAAATGAAGAAACATCACCAAGTTGAAAAACTGAAAATAGAATTAGAAAATTTAAGTTTTGCGGAAATTTTCGTTAAGTTTTTTGACTTTGAAATGTATGCATTGCTCATTAATCAAACTAATATATATTCTCAGCAAAATAATAGGACTGACTTTTTTGCTTCTGAGAGTTACCTAAAAAGGTTTATTGGTTTGCTTCTTCTTACTGGATACCATACATTGCCACAAGAAGTCATGTATTGGACATTAGACAAAGATGTATCGGTACCGTTTGGTAGGGAGTCAATGTCATGTATTCAGTACAGGAATATAAAACAAAATTTGCATATGGCAGATAACATCAATATTGACAAAAATGACAAATTGTACAAAGTGAGAGTACAAGAGTGAAATTTGTTGAATAAGAAATTTTAATAGTTTTAAATATTTGCACACGACCTAAGTATAGACGAACAAATGATTCTTATAGAGGAAAACATTCTGCAAAAATGTTCCTAAAAGGAAAACCTGTATGATTCGGTTATAAAACTTGGACCCTTGCATCACATGATGGACAATAAAAGACTTCGCAGTCAATTATGCAGACAATTGTCACAGTCAAATTATGTATGGCTGTAATGATTGTGAAGTGGCTTTACATCAAGAATGCAGTCAATATTTTCATACAAAATAAGTCATATTAATAAAATGTATATACTTACATAGTACGAAAAGCTTAAATTTTTGAAAAGAAGCTTTAAAATATCGTCGACGGTTAATTACCGTCGTTCAATATTCAACATTAACGGAATATGAAATTCTTGAAAACCGCCGATTTTAACTCGGTTTTACGCTGACGTTGAGCCAACGCAACAGTCATTTTCTCTAAAGATAAGTAAAATATTCCAACTTTTTCTTTAAATATGTTATATATGACCCTAAAATAACAAATGTTATAAATACTGACCATGTTTTTTAAGTATTTCGAGTTTTGGCGGTTAATGGGAAACAATATATATGACTGACCAATGCAATTATCGATCTGGTTGTAGATTAGTATAATACAACCCATAAAAACAAAGTTTTTAACATAAATCCCTTATATGCATTGCCAATTTTTATCATCATTAATGAAGCGAGGTCGCTGCCAGGGTGTGTTGGCATATAATTTTAAATATTAAAAACATCTCTATCAGCAAAATATACTTACCTAGTAACTACTTTTAAAGATTTATTCATTGAAAATGAATGTGAATGTATGCACTCACGTACAAATATATTTTAGTTATTCAGGTTATAATAATTTTATTATTTATTTATCGAAACAATTTTGCCAACAGGGAAAAGTTTCTTCAATAATCAGTTAAATGCTATTTCAGCGGGACTAGATGACGACGAGTTTATCTATTAGTACCCCGTAAAAGCGATATTTTAGTGACAGTATCATCTACATAGAATATATCTGCCAAGTTTCAACCCGATTAGATGACGGTAAGGGGGTTAATTAGGCCTCCACAGATTTGCCAGCCATCGACAAATATACATACACACAAACTCTAAGTTAATATACAGGAATTAAAAAGCAGTCAGTTTATGAAATATGAAAATGAGTTTTGAGATGATTTTTCAAGAAAAAACTGTCACGGATTTGAGCATCGAACATTGAAAAAGACGAAACAAATCCAGGCAGATTCAATCCTGAGTGTATTCTAAACGGAAAAACTCGAGTATTATTCAAATTTAGTCTGCACGATCAAATATAATATTGTGTGCAATAACTATTAAATTAGCAAGATAAATAGATACATATATTGACAGTGATTTTGATATAAAAAAACGATGGAATATTGTACAACATATTTTATCCTAAACAATTTCAGATTGAGGGTGTTTGAATAACTGATATTTTGAGCAACCGATAATTTATGGGAAAAGATACTGGTGCCAGTGTCATAAGAGCAATATGAAACAAAGAAAGAATGACATTGCAAACTAAACCGATTTGATTTTAAATCACAAGTTTTATAAATAAGCTTATATAAAGTAATACATAAAAATATATCTTCTGTTTAGAAAAAGATGTCTTAAATTGTCCTTTGCTTCCGAGCTGAGATGCTTTCGCTTAACCGATGTTATAGTTGATTGGTAGTCAACTAATCGATTCTCTGAAAAATATCATTTTATTCCTATCACCTAAATTTAACAGACTCAGAATGCTATATATACAGGTGTTTATCAAAATAATGGAAACTCTTGAGAATAAAAGTAGTATTTAAGAATGCAATTCGCAAGCAATAGAATATAGTCCTGACTAGCAGGGTTATAGTGTTCTTTTTTTTTTTTTTTTTTTTTTTTTTTTTTCAAAACTGGGAAAGTTTTATAAGTTGGAAGTGGTATAACTTTTTTTCCTTTCAGTTAGGTAGCTATATGGTGAAAATGCAACTGATATTTACATCCGTTATTAAACTATAAGACAAATTAAATGTGCATGCTCCAAAAGTTATATCTTTGTGTTGTAAACGCTGATGTGAAAAAGGTTTTTCTTTAAAAGTAAAACTTTTTTTAAATTGTTTATTTTTTTGTACATTATTTTAGCTACAATTACATATAATAGTGTTTATCCACTTACTTGTAAATGGTTGCATTTTAGGGTTATGTAGTAAATGTACAATTAGGGATACTTGACCCAAGGCATATAGGGATACTTGACCCAACTCATATAGGGATACTTGACCCAAAGCATACAGGGATACTTGACACAAGGCATATAGGGATACTTGACCCGAGATTGGGATACTATTCGAATGCATTTGGCAGATTTTTTTGAATTTTTTTATTCTTCTTATACCATTATTTAAGTATGTAAGATGTTCAATTTGATAAAAAGGTACTGTTACTGATGGATATTCTTGAAAGTTGTATGTCTTTGTTGACCATCGATTTTACATGAGTTAACGGTATAATAATACACTTCACATTGTTTTCACAGATTACAACTGTTAGGTGTATCAGTTTACTTACCTTTCAAAAGTTTTTATAAAGTTCAATGCACAAAACACCTGAAGATAAGCAAACCTGACTAAATTCAGGCTATTCTTCATCCACCAGAGTTTTCAATTAAAAATGATAGAATTACAAATTTTGAGTTTTAATGTGAGTTTACATTTTCAGTTAAATAGACAGTTATAGCTGTCAAACTGCTAATAATTTTAGCTTTCTAAAATAAAAATTAAAAGTGGACACCATATTATTATTATGTAGCTAATAAATATAAAAAGTATTGACCTCATTGAACAAGTTTAGAAAAGTATTAACACGGGACTTATTAATGCAAGTCATGTTATTATTATATGTGTTGCATTTATAATTTTAAATTGTATACTCCCTAACATGTGACTTGAGTCAAGTATCCCTATACATTGGGATACTTGACCCAAGTTGAAAGTTTTTTGTTTAATATGTTACCACCTTTACCAAATAATATTTCAGAAAGATATTCATAAATGTTGTGTAATACTTAATGAAGTATAAATATACATTATTTACACATCCATAAGTAATGTACAATAAAAACTAAACACCCAAAATTAAAAATTGGATCAAGTAAGTAGTTAGAAAATAGGGCTCCGGGGCCATGGCGCAGCGCGCAGAAGGACGAGGGACGATGACGTCACCGGAAGTGGGCGTGACCGGATATGACGTCACAGGAAGTGACATCACCGGATATGACGTCACCGGAAATCACGTGACCGGAAGTGGAGTGGAGTTGTTTCCTTCCTGCTGCTGTTTTAGTTTCGGTTTCGTTATAAGCTGTTTGTGTATGACGTCACAGTGTGAATGACGTCATAATGTGTTTTACATCAAAGTTTTGAGCGGTGGCAACACTTTTTAGTTTCGGTTTATCTAGCAGACGGAGTTGAGTTGTTCTAGGACTGCTTGTAAACGAATAAGTTAGAGTGATAGGTTTTTATTGCGTGACGTCACAGTAGGTATGATGTCATAATGTGTTTTATATTAAAGTTTTGAGTGATGGCAACACTTTTTTTAGTTTCGATTTACCTTTCAGATGGAGTTGAGTTGTTCTAGGGCTGCTTCTAAACGAATAAGTTAGAGTGATAGATATTTTTACTAATGACGTCACAGTAGATATGACGTCATAATTTGTTTTATATCAAAGTTTTGAGCGGTGGCAACACTTTTTAGTGTCGATTTACATTTAAGATGGAGCTGAATTGTTCTAGGGCTGCTTCTAAACGAATAAGTTAGAGTGATAGATATTTTTACTAATGACGTCACAGTGGGTATGACGTCATTCTATGTTAAGATTTACGTTTTAAGTGGTGATAACATTGGATATATACCAAATTTAGTTTTCAAGTGTTGGCAACGAGTTCTGATCGGGCAGCTAAATGCTTGCTGGTGATTGATAAGTTTTAAACATGTGACCAAAAGTTAACTCCTGATTGACTGTTTGGTTTTCTAGCGAGTTACTTACATATCCTTTAGCCAAGTTAAAATACCTGCAACAAAGTTACACAAAAAAAAAAATGTTACATTTGAAAAGTTAATAAAAGGAAGGCCATTTGCTAAGGGTCTAAAGAACCCTAACCCCGAGCTACACGTGACATTTCAATATTTTACCAAACAATTGTTAAAATATCGACTATCGGACGTTGCCTTCATGGTAACTCATCTACCCACCCCCCTTCCCTAACTAATTTTGAATAAGTTAAGACTTTAGAATTACAATTAATAAATTTTGAAAAATTATTTATTAAAGGTGAGGACCCACCTCCAGCCCGATACCTCTTTTAGGAAGAATTGGTACCGCCTCACTCCACCCTAACAAAAAAAAAAAAAATCTGTGAAAAAAAAAACACGAAGTATTAAACACGTCTTTCACACTCAGGTATCTAAGTAGAAATGGCGAGACGGCAACCGGTAGCGTCTATATATGAGGGGTGATCACGTGACTTCACCGACCAATCAGGTTTCACGGTAGAGGGTGCTACTGACTATCGACCCGTCAGAAGGGAGGGGAGCGAGACTAGGGATGTTTCAACACGCTTCAACGCGTTTGCGAGTTGAGTTGGTGTGTAACGATCTTGCTTGAAACAGTTAAAGTGATAGATAATTTGTTCGTGACGTCATAGTGTAGAGAATGGGTTTTTAGCGTAGACAGTTGTTGCAATTGGAGTAATTATGAAATTTATTAAATATAAAGATAATATTTAGTAATAATTATCAGATTTTATTATTATTATTATAAAAAATAAACTTATAAAAAAAAAGTGAACGTGAAAATTTACTTTACGAATAAAAATCATGTCTTTAAAATGTGTACGAATATCACTAAATAAGAGAAAAAAGTAACATACTTAAACTCTTTAAAATAAATAACTTTAACATTAACGTAAAAAATTTACTTTTCACATAAAAATCACTTTAAAATGAGTAAAAATATCGCTAAATAAGAGAAAAAAAAGTAACTTACTTAAAATTTCTAAGATAAATATTTAACCTTTACTCGAAAATTCCCTTCATATATAAAAATCACGACTTTAAAATATGACATGCAAGAGAAAAGTAACGTACTTAAACTTTCTACGACAAAAAACTTTAACATTAACGTAACATTTTACTTTACACATAAAAATCCCGACTTTAAAATATGTAGAAATATCGCTAAATAAAAGAAGAAAAAAAAAAAGTAACATACTTAAACTTTGTACGACAAATAACTTTGACATTAACGTAAAAATTTTTCTTCACATATAAAAATCACGACTTTAAAATGTAACGTGTAAGAAGAATTAGCATACTTAAAATTTCTACGACAAATAAATTTAACCTTTACGCGAAAATTTACTATATACATAAAAATCATGTCTTTAAAATATGTAAAAATATTGCTAAATAAAAGAAAAAAAACTAACATACTTAAACTTTGCACGACAAATAACTTTAGCATTAACATAAAAATTTACTTCACATATAAAAATCACGACATTAAAATGTGACATGTAAGAAGAATTAGCATACTTAAAATTTCTACGATAAATAATTTTAACATTTGAGTGAAAATTTACTACATATATAAAAATCATGTATTTAAAATATCGCTGAATAAAAGAAAAAAGTAACATACTTAAACTTTCTACGACAAATAACTTTAACATTAACGCAAAAAATTACTTTACACATAAAAATCACGACTTTAAATTTGACATGCAGGAGGAAAGTATAACATACCTATAATTTCTACGACAAAGAATTCAAACATTGCCATTCATGTCTTTAAAATGTATAATGACAACTCTAACTTTTAGAAAAAAGAAACACTAAAAATTTACAAGGCAAAGAATTTAAAATTGAACGTGAAAATTAACTTCACATGTACAATCATACTCTTATATCAACGATAAATAAGATAAAAAAGAAGCTCTAAAAATTTATAAGGCAAATAATTTAAATAATACGCGAAAATTTACCACACATATAAAAATTATGTCTTTCAAATGTGTAAGAATAACGCTAAATTAGAGAAAAAGAAATACTAAAAATTTATAAGGTAAGGAATTGAAACAATATGCGAAAATTTATTTCACGCATAAAATTTTTATCTTTAAAATGTGTAAGAATAATGCTAAATTAGAGAAGAAAAAAAAATAACATACTTAAACTTTCTTCGACAACAATTTAAACAATACGCGACATTTTCATACACAATTATTTTCTTAGGTTAATGTTAAATAATGGGAAATTTAACAGAATAAAAATTTCAAAGATAAAGAATTTTAACCTTTACACGAAAATTTACCTCACAAAAATATCATATCCTTAAACTTTAACGTGACAATTTACTCTTCATATACAATTAAACTCTTAGGTTAATGTTAAATAAGAAAAAAGATACTATACTTAAAATTTCTAAGATAAACATAACGTAAAAATTTCGTATCATGTGTTTAAAATGTAACATATAAGAGAAAAAAAACTAACATACTTGAACTTTCTATAGCAAAGAATTTAAGCATTAGCGTAAAAATTCACTTTACATATAAAATTCACATCTTTAAATGGGAAGATAAGCAGGTGACGGTAATTAGCCAATCAGGGTAGCGGTAGGTGATACGCCATTCGCCGGCATTTTTAGATCGGAGGATGAGTCACGCTAAAACTTGTTGGAACAGGTCGGGAGATTTGTACAGCAAGAACAACAGCATCGACGCGCAAGCAGCGGGTGATGCTGTGATGTGTCAGCAGGTCTTTGAGATTATCGTTTTCCTACTTTGCCGTTTTCATAATGAAATGTTTGTGAAAACTTGGAATGAATAAAGTGGATTTCAAAGACATATTAGTAAGTGAAGGTAGAATTCGCATGGACTTTCTTCCAAAAAGTATGATTCACTTGGAGAATTTAAGATCATTTCTACTTGAAAACTTTTCTATTATTTAAAACATTGAATATTGTTCAAACTCAGTGGGATTATATGCTACAATACGGGTAAAACTTAACAAAATTGTTACCTAGAAGAAAAATAGTAAGAGATTTAAAATAAATATTAGTTATAGATACTCCAAAGAAAAAATTTCACCTCTACTTTTCAATCGGAAAATCAATACAAGTTGGAAATTTATGTTACTTCAAGAAAGACTTAGACAATTTACTTTGTAATAATATACGTTAAGGTGTCGTATTAACTCGTGCAATACATGCTGACTAAGGTTTATTTTACTTGAAAGGTGAATTGGGGGAAAATATTAAATAAATTGTAGATATTAAATACATTGTAGATATGCATTCAAGTTTTGAAAATCACCTGCAAGACTTTTAAAACATCTTAAGATAAATTGAAAGAAACTTTTTATACTCTGAAAGGAAATCACAAGTAATTTAGTTAACTTTTTTCATGGTAACACTCATATTCAACGACATGTTTTTAAAATTTAACCTTCTTTACATGATAATAGTTATAAATTTTTTCAATCTCAGATGCGATATACTATTATTTCTAACATATATGTTACGAATTGTGTAAAGTTTTTAAAAGAGTATATGCAAATCACCAATCAGAAACATAAAAATCTAACATCAATCAAACACACTAAAATAATAAGATATTTTCCTTAGCGGAAATAGTTAACTACTCATGTGATGGAATGTACTTAGAAAATTTAAATACTGAAAAAAGTTTGCTAGGCAAACTTAAAGAATATATATTTTTTTTCTTGTGAAAAACTAGCATAAATTTGAAAAATATAGAGTTTGTTACTACGTAAAATTGAACATCATCTGGACAAACTAAATTATACATGAATTTTTTTTTATTTGAGAGGTGCTGACAATATATCATTAATACAGAGATTTTTAACTTCCACCCATAATTTCTAAATAACTTATACATAAATTTCAGAAAACTGAAACGGAATGTGTTTTACAAGACGCTTATTTTGTAAGATGAATATTCAATATTAATATAACTGAGCAAAGTTCATTACGGAAAAAACTTGTAAAAGATACTTATATTTTGAAAATAGTTTGAAATATCCTTTTAAATTTATGAATGCTCGCTTTCGAAAGACACAAATAAAACTGATATTACACATGATAATTAACACATGCATAACATTAATCAAACAAAGTGGAATTTTTGTTGCTTGTGACCGATAACTTTTCAGTGAAGCAGAACTTACATAGGAAATTTGTGCAAACTTTTTCAACTTTTAAACCAAGTATTATGTAAAATTATAAATTACGATAGGAAATAGCACACTTCAGAATCGGAACAAGTCTTCTAGTTAAGCTAAATTTATTTCTCAAGGAATTGAAAGCATACCAGACAAGTCCTTATCATTTCGCATCTTTTCTAATGTTGCAAGAAGACATACTTTGTAAAAGATCGTCGTTGCACTTAACAAAAATCAGTAAAAATAAATGTATTTTCTATGGCAAAGATAAAACTTCACAACTTAATTACTGAAATTTAGCTAAGTTGCATATGGTTTATTCACATAACTCGCATATGCTTCGAATGTTGAAATATATTTGTCAGTTGAAATCAAACTAATCGAAAATAAATGCTACCTACATTTTCAAGTCGGAAATTACTATTAAATAAACTTTACATGTAAAACATTGTCATGTTAAAAAGAAAAATCTACAAAAATGTAAATGATAATTTTACTGTTGGTACATAAATGATGAATAATTTATGATTTTATTCTAGGCAAACGTTTTATTGTCTAACAGAGAACTTAAACTTTAGCAGAAAAATAAAAAAATACAATTTTTATATCCTATCATACTTGTCGAAAATTGAATTTATTAGCTGTTGTAATAGATTTTTATTGTCCAAATTTCTTTAGTTTTTCTTCCCGGTGCAATAAAATTAAGTTCATGTGTAATAAGTAGGTTTTTTTTTTTTTATGAATCTTATAAATTTAATGAAATTATTATGACCCAAGAGATTGAGTGAACTGAATAAATCAATGATGTAAATTTAAACAGTGACTTGAACTGATACATACTATAACTGTAAAGAAGTATGACAAAGTGATAGATGAAGTAAAAATAGAAGTTGAATGAAATGTGTTGAAAAAAGTTGAAGACGACAAGAAATTCGTAATTGAGAATTATCATTGACTTATATTAACTTCGTTTTTCTTGCTTATGACAAGAAAATACACTCTTTCTTATTAAGAACCAACTTGATATCTTATCATAGAATGACAATGATGAAATATCTATACATTAAAAAAAAAAAAAAAAATACCAAACTTAGACATAGCAAATTTCTTGAAATTCATGTATAATGCGAGAAGTTTTACTGGAAATATAGAAGATACAACATTGAAAGATGTGAATGTTTCGAAGTACTTTATCAGAAATAAAAAAAAAAAATGCGCTGAGATTCGCTATAAAAAATTTTAGGAGAAAGTTTAAACAAAATTTAAAATCAAACATGCTTTTAAATGGGAACACAAATATTAAAACTATAGCACATTAAACAATTTATATTACGTCATCTCAGTTGTATCAAACTGAATAACATGAAAAACAACCACAAACTGAATAAACATGAAAATTATCAATATATGTGGAAAAGTTTCCTTTTTTCACATATAAAAAAAATAACACATTGACGTACGTTAAGATCACGAAACATGCATAATCATATGCCGATAAGAGCAACCAATGTTGCGGGGAGATATTCACATGATGGTCAATATCCCATGAATAAATTGATTGATTGAATTTCTAATGCTAATTCCAATAGTATTCCACGTAACTTCAACTTCATATGTTACACTATAGATATATTTATTTTTCAAATATATTGACTTTCGAAAAATCATCCTTCAATACAAGAATGATCATAGTAAGAATAAAAGAAAAGATACTAAGCATTGATTTAAAGTGTATTTATTTCAACTTAGCAACAAATCATATGCTTGAAACGAAAATTGCTTCGAACCAAAGTATAACCATCCAATTTCATTGATTCCTACAAGGACATTTTTCTCATCTAGTAATTGAATTTTTTTTTTCCTCATACACATTATAAGTGATGTCCAATCAGGTGTAGAATAGTTGAAGATATCCTACCTCTTTCTAAATATTAATAAGTCACTGTTGAAAAACTTATAAAAATTTCAATTTACACTTAAAGTTTTTTTTTTTTTTTATATATATTTCAAAGAATTTTTTCAAATCAATATGTATATTTAAATACTGAAACTTATTCACTTCAATAAATGTATGTTTAAGTTATAAAACTCTTCGTATGTATTGAAAAATTGTAACTTTTCGTCTTCTTCGTATAAATCGATAACTTATACACTAGTTCTTCATCAATTAATCTTCTAAGTAAATCTTTCAAAGGTAAAAACATACTTATAGCTTTGCATTTGCAACAAGTTAAATTGTACATGTTTCTCATGAAATTAAAATTTTATATGTTTTCCATGAAAATATCTGAAATTTTGTAACTTTCACATGAAACATGTACAATTTAACTTGTTGCAAATGCAAAGCTATAAGTATGTTTTTACCTTTGAAAGATTTACTTAGAAGATTAATTGATGAAGAACTAGTGTATAAGTTATCGATTTATACGAAGAAGACGAAAAGTTACAATTTTTCAATACATACGAAGAGTTTTATAACTTAAACATACATTTATTGAAGTGAATAAGTTTCAGTATTTAAATATACATATTGATTTGAAAAAATTCTTTGAAATATATATAAAAAAAAAAAAAAACTTTAAGTGTAAATTGAAATTTTTATAAGTTTTTCAACAGTGACTTATTAATATTTAGAAAGAGGTAGGATATCTTCAACTATTCTACACCTGATTGGACATCACTTATAATGTGTATGAGGAAAAAAAAAATTCAATTACTAGATGAGAAAAATGTCCTTGTAGGAATCAATGAAATTGGATGGTTATACTTTGGTTCGAAGCAATTTTCGTTTCA
Source organism: Linyphia triangularis (assembly GCA_963978545.1). Lineage (NCBI taxonomy): Eukaryota > Metazoa > Arthropoda > Arachnida > Araneae > Linyphiidae > Linyphia > Linyphia triangularis. Next base: position 101,638,814 of record OZ021722.1, on the reverse strand, counting down.
AGCATATGATTTGTTGCTAAGTTGAAATAAATACACTTTAAATCAATGCTTAGTATCTTTTCTTTTATTCTTACTATGATCATTCTTGTATTGAAGGATGATTTTTCGAAAGTCAATATATTTGAAAAATAAATATATCTATAGTGTAACATATGAAGTTGAAGTTACGTGGAATACTATTGGAATTAGCATTAGAAATTCAATCAATCAATTTATTCATGGGATATTGACCATCATGTGAATATCTCCCCGCAACATTGGTTGCTCTTATCGGCATATGATTATGCATGTTTCGTGATCTTAACGTACGTCAATGTGTTATTTTTTTTATATGTGAAAAAAGGAAACTTTTCCACATATATTGATAATTTTCATGTTTATTCAGTTTGTGGTTGTTTTTCATGTTATTCAGTTTGATACAACTGAGATGACGTAATATAAATTGTTTAATGTGCTATAGTTTTAATATTTGTGTTCCCATTTAAAAGCATGTTTGATTTTAAATTTTGTTTAAACTTTCTCCTAAAATTTTTTATAGCGAATCTCAGCGCATTTTTTTTTTTATTTCTGATAAAGTACTTCGAAACATTCACATCTTTCAATGTTGTATCTTCTATATTTCCAGTAAAACTTCTCGCATTATACATGAATTTCAAGAAATTTGCTATGTCTAAGTTTGGTATTTTTTTTTTTTTTTTAATGTATAGATATTTCATCATTGTCATTCTATGATAAGATATCAAGTTGGTTCTTAATAAGAAAGAGTGTATTTTCTTGTCATAAGCAAGAAAAACGAAGTTAATATAAGTCAATGATAATTCTCAATTACGAATTTCTTGTCGTCTTCAACTTTTTTCAACACATTTCATTCAACTTCTATTTTTACTTCATCTATCACTTTGTCATACTTCTTTACAGTTATAGTATGTATCAGTTCAAGTCACTGTTTAAATTTACATCATTGATTTATTCAGTTCACTCAATCTCTTGGGTCATAATAATTTCATTAAATTTATAAGATTCATAAAAAAAAAAAACCTACTTATTACACATGAACTTAATTTTATTGCACCGGGAAGAAAAACTAAAGAAATTTGGACAATAAAAATCTATTACAACAGCTAATAAATTCAATTTTCGACAAGTATGATAGGATATAAAAATTGTATTTTTTTATTTTTCTGCTAAAGTTTAAGTTCTCTGTTAGACAATAAAACGTTTGCCTAGAATAAAATCATAAATTATTCATCATTTATGTACCAACAGTAAAATTATCATTTACATTTTTGTAGATTTTTCTTTTTAACATGACAATGTTTTACATGTAAAGTTTATTTAATAGTAATTTCCGACTTGAAAATGTAGGTAGCATTTATTTTCGATTAGTTTGATTTCAACTGACAAATATATTTCAACATTCGAAGCATATGCGAGTTATGTGAATAAACCATATGCAACTTAGCTAAATTTCAGTAATTAAGTTGTGAAGTTTTATCTTTGCCATAGAAAATACATTTATTTTTACTGATTTTTGTTAAGTGCAACGACGATCTTTTACAAAGTATGTCTTCTTGCAACATTAGAAAAGATGCGAAATGATAAGGACTTGTCTGGTATGCTTTCAATTCCTTGAGAAATAAATTTAGCTTAACTAGAAGACTTGTTCCGATTCTGAAGTGTGCTATTTCCTATCGTAATTTATAATTTTACATAATACTTGGTTTAAAAGTTGAAAAAGTTTGCACAAATTTCCTATGTAAGTTCTGCTTCACTGAAAAGTTATCGGTCACAAGCAACAAAAATTCCACTTTGTTTGATTAATGTTATGCATGTGTTAATTATCATGTGTAATATCAGTTTTATTTGTGTCTTTCGAAAGCGAGCATTCATAAATTTAAAAGGATATTTCAAACTATTTTCAAAATATAAGTATCTTTTACAAGTTTTTTCCGTAATGAACTTTGCTCAGTTATATTAATATTGAATATTCATCTTACAAAATAAGCGTCTTGTAAAACACATTCCGTTTCAGTTTTCTGAAATTTATGTATAAGTTATTTAGAAATTATGGGTGGAAGTTAAAAATCTCTGTATTAATGATATATTGTCAGCACCTCTCAAATAAAAAAAAATTCATGTATAATTTAGTTTGTCCAGATGATGTTCAATTTTACGTAGTAACAAACTCTATATTTTTCAAATTTATGCTAGTTTTTCACAAGAAAAAAAATATATATTCTTTAAGTTTGCCTAGCAAACTTTTTTCAGTATTTAAATTTTCTAAGTACATTCCATCACATGAGTAGTTAACTATTTCCGCTAAGGAAAATATCTTATTATTTTAGTGTGTTTGATTGATGTTAGATTTTTATGTTTCTGATTGGTGATTTGCATATACTCTTTTAAAAACTTTACACAATTCGTAACATATATGTTAGAAATAATAGTATATCGCATCTGAGATTGAAAAAATTTATAACTATTATCATGTAAAGAAGGTTAAATTTTAAAAACATGTCGTTGAATATGAGTGTTACCATGAAAAAAGTTAACTAAATTACTTGTGATTTCCTTTCAGAGTATAAAAAGTTTCTTTCAATTTATCTTAAGATGTTTTAAAAGTCTTGCAGGTGATTTTCAAAACTTGAATGCATATCTACAATGTATTTAATATCTACAATTTATTTAATATTTTCCCCCAATTCACCTTTCAAGTAAAATAAACCTTAGTCAGCATGTATTGCACGAGTTAATACGACACCTTAACGTATATTATTACAAAGTAAATTGTCTAAGTCTTTCTTGAAGTAACATAAATTTCCAACTTGTATTGATTTTCCGATTGAAAAGTAGAGGTGAAATTTTTTCTTTGGAGTATCTATAACTAATATTTATTTTAAATCTCTTACTATTTTTCTTCTAGGTAACAATTTTGTTAAGTTTTACCCGTATTGTAGCATATAATCCCACTGAGTTTGAACAATATTCAATGTTTTAAATAATAGAAAAGTTTTCAAGTAGAAATGATCTTAAATTCTCCAAGTGAATCATACTTTTTGGAAGAAAGTCCATGCGAATTCTACCTTCACTTACTAATATGTCTTTGAAATCCACTTTATTCATTCCAAGTTTTCACAAACATTTCATTATGAAAACGGCAAAGTAGGAAAACGATAATCTCAAAGACCTGCTGACACATCACAGCATCACCCGCTGCTTGCGCGTCGATGCTGTTGTTCTTGCTGTACAAATCTCCCGACCTGTTCCAACAAGTTTTAGCGTGACTCATCCTCCGATCTAAAAATGCCGGCGAATGGCGTATCACCTACCGCTACCCTGATTGGCTAATTACCGTCACCTGCTTATCTTCCCATTTAAAGATGTGAATTTTATATGTAAAGTGAATTTTTACGCTAATGCTTAAATTCTTTGCTATAGAAAGTTCAAGTATGTTAGTTTTTTTTCTCTTATATGTTACATTTTAAACACATGATACGAAATTTTTACGTTATGTTTATCTTAGAAATTTTAAGTATAGTATCTTTTTTCTTATTTAACATTAACCTAAGAGTTTAATTGTATATGAAGAGTAAATTGTCACGTTAAAGTTTAAGGATATGATATTTTTGTGAGGTAAATTTTCGTGTAAAGGTTAAAATTCTTTATCTTTGAAATTTTTATTCTGTTAAATTTCCCATTATTTAACATTAACCTAAGAAAATAATTGTGTATGAAAATGTCGCGTATTGTTTAAATTGTTGTCGAAGAAAGTTTAAGTATGTTATTTTTTTTTCTTCTCTAATTTAGCATTATTCTTACACATTTTAAAGATAAAAATTTTATGCGTGAAATAAATTTTCGCATATTGTTTCAATTCCTTACCTTATAAATTTTTAGTATTTCTTTTTCTCTAATTTAGCGTTATTCTTACACATTTGAAAGACATAATTTTTATATGTGTGGTAAATTTTCGCGTATTATTTAAATTATTTGCCTTATAAATTTTTAGAGCTTCTTTTTTATCTTATTTATCGTTGATATAAGAGTATGATTGTACATGTGAAGTTAATTTTCACGTTCAATTTTAAATTCTTTGCCTTGTAAATTTTTAGTGTTTCTTTTTTCTAAAAGTTAGAGTTGTCATTATACATTTTAAAGACATGAATGGCAATGTTTGAATTCTTTGTCGTAGAAATTATAGGTATGTTATACTTTCCTCCTGCATGTCAAATTTAAAGTCGTGATTTTTATGTGTAAAGTAATTTTTTGCGTTAATGTTAAAGTTATTTGTCGTAGAAAGTTTAAGTATGTTACTTTTTTCTTTTATTCAGCGATATTTTAAATACATGATTTTTATATATGTAGTAAATTTTCACTCAAATGTTAAAATTATTTATCGTAGAAATTTTAAGTATGCTAATTCTTCTTACATGTCACATTTTAATGTCGTGATTTTTATATGTGAAGTAAATTTTTATGTTAATGCTAAAGTTATTTGTCGTGCAAAGTTTAAGTATGTTAGTTTTTTTTCTTTTATTTAGCAATATTTTTACATATTTTAAAGACATGATTTTTATGTATATAGTAAATTTTCGCGTAAAGGTTAAATTTATTTGTCGTAGAAATTTTAAGTATGCTAATTCTTCTTACACGTTACATTTTAAAGTCGTGATTTTTATATGTGAAGAAAAATTTTTACGTTAATGTCAAAGTTATTTGTCGTACAAAGTTTAAGTATGTTACTTTTTTTTTTTCTTCTTTTATTTAGCGATATTTCTACATATTTTAAAGTCGGGATTTTTATGTGTAAAGTAAAATGTTACGTTAATGTTAAAGTTTTTTGTCGTAGAAAGTTTAAGTACGTTACTTTTCTCTTGCATGTCATATTTTAAAGTCGTGATTTTTATATATGAAGGGAATTTTCGAGTAAAGGTTAAATATTTATCTTAGAAATTTTAAGTAAGTTACTTTTTTTTCTCTTATTTAGCGATATTTTTACTCATTTTAAAGTGATTTTTATGTGAAAAGTAAATTTTTTACGTTAATGTTAAAGTTATTTATTTTAAAGAGTTTAAGTATGTTACTTTTTTCTCTTATTTAGTGATATTCGTACACATTTTAAAGACATGATTTTTATTCGTAAAGTAAATTTTCACGTTCACTTTTTTTTTATAAGTTTATTTTTTATAATAATAATAATAAAATCTGATAATTATTACTAAATATTATCTTTATATTTAATAAATTTCATAATTACTCCAATTGCAACAACTGTCTACGCTAAAAACCCATTCTCTACACTATGACGTCACGAACAAATTATCTATCACTTTAACTGTTTCAAGCAAGATCGTTACACACCAACTCAACTCGCAAACGCGTTGAAGCGTGTTGAAACATCCCTAGTCTCGCTCCCCTCCCTTCTGACGGGTCGATAGTCAGTAGCACCCTCTACCGTGAAACCTGATTGGTCGGTGAAGTCACGTGATCACCCCTCATATATAGACGCTACCGGTTGCCGTCTCGCCATTTCTACTTAGATACCTGAGTGTGAAAGACGTGTTTAATACTTCGTGTTTTTTTTTTCACAGATTTTTTTTTTTTTTGTTAGGGTGGAGTGAGGCGGTACCAATTCTTCCTAAAAGAGGTATCGGGCTGGAGGTGGGTCCTCACCTTTAATAAATAATTTTTCAAAATTTATTAATTGTAATTCTAAAGTCTTAACTTATTCAAAATTAGTTAGGGAAGGGGGGTGGGTAGATGAGTTACCATGAAGGCAACGTCCGATAGTCGATATTTTAACAATTGTTTGGTAAAATATTGAAATGTCACGTGTAGCTCGGGGTTAGGGTTCTTTAGACCCTTAGCAAATGGCCTTCCTTTTATTAACTTTTCAAATGTAACATTTTTTTTTTTGTGTAACTTTGTTGCAGGTATTTTAACTTGGCTAAAGGATATGTAAGTAACTCGCTAGAAAACCAAACAGTCAATCAGGAGTTAACTTTTGGTCACATGTTTAAAACTTATCAATCACCAGCAAGCATTTAGCTGCCCGATCAGAACTCGTTGCCAACACTTGAAAACTAAATTTGGTATATATCCAATGTTATCACCACTTAAAACGTAAATCTTAACATAGAATGACGTCATACCCACTGTGACGTCATTAGTAAAAATATCTATCACTCTAACTTATTCGTTTAGAAGCAGCCCTAGAACAATTCAGCTCCATCTTAAATGTAAATCGACACTAAAAAGTGTTGCCACCGCTCAAAACTTTGATATAAAACAAATTATGACGTCATATCTACTGTGACGTCATTAGTAAAAATATCTATCACTCTAACTTATTCGTTTAGAAGCAGCCCTAGAACAACTCAACTCCATCTGAAAGGTAAATCGAAACTAAAAAAAGTGTTGCCATCACTCAAAACTTTAATATAAAACACATTATGACATCATACCTACTGTGACGTCACGCAATAAAAACCTATCACTCTAACTTATTCGTTTACAAGCAGTCCTAGAACAACTCAACTCCGTCTGCTAGATAAACCGAAACTAAAAAGTGTTGCCACCGCTCAAAACTTTGATGTAAAACACATTATGACGTCATTCACACTGTGACGTCATACACAAACAGCTTATAACGAAACCGAAACTAAAACAGCAGCAGGAAGGAAACAACTCCACTCCACTTCCGGTCACGTGATTTCCGGTGACGTCATATCCGGTGATGTCACTTCCTGTGACGTCATATCCGGTCACGCCCACTTCCGGTGACGTCATCGTCCCTCGTCCTTCTGCGCGCTGCGCCATGGCCCCGGAGCCCTATTTTCTAACTACTCAAGTATCCCTAGTTCCCTTCAGTGTTACATATGAGGTAGCTTTAGTAAAGTTGTATAAGTCTTGGATTTTTTTTTCAAAAGCGTAAATTGTTAGACCTCACAGAATTTCAAAGAGGCAAAATTGTAGTACCCTTACTAGATGGAGCAAATCTGATCAAAACATCCCAGCTTTTAATTGTTTCGAGAGGTACGGTGTCTAAAATTATGACAGCGTACACACAACGCTACAAGACAAGCTCGGCAAAGCAAACTAATGGGCGAAAGAAGAAGCTAAGTGAATGATCCGATGGGTTTTGAAACGGATTATAACATCTAAAAAGAAATGAAGAATGATACAGTAATCCTTTAAAAACTATACAGCACTTGCATGATACGGTTCCTAGGCGAAACCAAGCTCTATTACATGACAAAGGCGGTAATACGCAATATTAGTAAAGGAATTTCTTTAAAATCAAGAACGTTTCCATTAATTTGATAACCACCTGTATGTACCCTTCCAAGAACAATAACCACTATTCCGTTTCAGTAAGAAGATATAATGTCCAAAGAAACCAGCCTGAAATTTAGATAAGCATTGCTAGTTTTAATTGAAACGTTCATTTTTACTTTCATCTATTACTATTTCAACTATCAGGTATACGAGTGTCGAATTTGGAAATTTTATAGCTTGTTGACAACATTCACTGTTGTCAAACGATAATTTCAGATATTTTTATTAATAAGAGGAGTGTTATTTTAATAGGTTTAATGAAAATGAATTTCATTTAAATCCTCTATAGTTTCTTAGAAACTACTTATATAATTATGCAATTATCAATCTGATCCGTAGGATAAATACAGTGTGTCAATTGAAATATTTTTGAATGCGTATTTCAGAAATAAGTAAATTGAATAAAATGTTAACAATTATGACATTATCTATCACTAATTATAAATAAGAATATAAAAATATTAATTATTTATTTAAATATAAATTTAGAAATATTCATCTGAGAAATTTCATTTTGCATATATGTAGATTTAAAATGCACTTCATTATATTATTTATTTTAAGACACATACCATGAAACATAATTTTAAGACTTTAGAAAGTAAAATAAATATGCTTTTTAATCCCATTTAAAATTATTAAAAGAATACTGTTATTTTTATTGAGAAAAATATCCATGTTAAATATTGCTATCTAAAGGAAATATTACTTCTTTTATCAGGTAAAAAACTAACATTTATTTCATTGTATTTCTTTTAAAAAGTTTTTCTGACATATAGTTTTTTTTTTTTTTTTTTTCCCTTGGACAAAATTTTTGAAAATAAATAGTTTTTGATTAAACATTCTTTCATTGTCCCGCTTTACATACATTAACTTATAATTTCTATGGGTGTTTGGAACTCTAAAAAATGTACTTAATCGAATTGATAGCTGTATGTGTTACATACTTGAAAGTGTATCAAGTATAAATGAAACTTTCAAAAATTGTAGAATAAATTAAAATACATTTTGATCTCATAAAATTCTATCCCACATAAATTAATATTGAAATTCAAAAGTGGTCGTCAACTTTATTTATTTTATGTGTCTTAAACGAAATTTTTATTTGCTTCATGCAAACAAATATCATTTTATTTTATACTACTAATACAGCGAAAGCACTTATAAGTACTTCAGCGTGCATTTTTATTTCAGAAACATCTTGTGTTCTTTCAACCTCGACTGCTAAAAAGATTGACGAAGTCTTTTGAGACCAGCAAAAGAGAAGGATTTTTAACTCTTGACTTTAATAGATCTTTTCATTAATACCACAAAGGGGACGCAGAACGTAGAAAAGTCATTATAGTCAACACTGTGTACTTGTTAGATAAACAGGGCCCATGAATTCATTTCTTTTGTTAGAGGTTTCTGCGCCTTTTAAGGTCTGCAATGGAATTGAGTTTGCATGGAATCGTTGAGAGAGTTAAAATTTACGTTGACTTTAAAAAAAAAAAAAAAAAAAAAAAAAAAAAATAGTGGAGATAGAAAAATGCAGGAGCTTTTGTAAATGCGTGGTTTTAAATTTCGCCTGCTTAAAAGATATGGCCTTATTTTTTAGAGAAGTGAACAGTAAATTAATGCAATTTAAGCTGCGAAAAGGGTAGATATATTCTGTGTGTAAGTGAGAAATGTAAGACAATAAATCATTTTGCGTTACAAGGATGTGTTTTACTACACTGCAGCTAATTGAAACACAGTTTAAAATGCTCTTACATTACAATTAGTACTGAATTATAAAACAAGTAAATAGCAAGCTAATATTATTTTCAATTCGTCTTTTTTAAATGCTTTTTACTGATATTACTCTTAAGTTAATGTAAGTTGTATTTTTAACCAGTTCTCAAGTTTTGATTTTTCTACAATTCGTTCATTGGTTTGAAAATTGTTCTAATGTACCATGTGAATCTAATGGGTTATGTGAATCTAATGGGTTATGTGAATCTAATGGGTTATGTGAATATAACGGTTTATATCCTGTATACAATTTTTCACCCTCAGATTATTAACTCGATGTTCTATATTTGACTTTAAAAAATTAATCTCCCTTTGGTCAAAGGTGCAATATGGTGTTAATGCTTTAAGTAATTTTAATGAAAATCGAAGGACAATATATTGATTTATAATGTAATTAGTTTGTAGCGGACATGTTTTGGTACATTCACACAAAGGCTAGAGCAACGAAAATTATAGACTTTTCTATCATTATAGTTATATTATTATAATGGAAGTTATGTACTTTTTCTACATTATGAAGACGCATTATACACGCATTATGAAGGCACATGTACTGCAAACTTATGTAAGAGATATGAATATTTAGGAAAAATAAAATATATATCTCACTGGATGATTGCAGGGTATAAGATTCAACTGCTTATTAGGGAAACGTATTATTAATTTGTTCGGTAAACAATACGAAAACTAACAAGGGGTGTGGAGTATCGCACACATTTCAATTGAAGTATCTATCAAACTGACGTGTAATGGTGTTATTTAACGTTTTTAGATTTTCATCCTCCATTCCGAAAAAATGGCAGTTTTGGTGATTTTTTCGACGATAATTCTTACACGAGAATTAAAAAAAAAAAAAAAAAAATCACCAAAATGGTGATTTGGGAGTTTTACTTTTTGATAATTCTTAAATCATACTTTCTTGTAAATCACACGTCGGACAGAAGACAAACAGTCGTTGATGAGTGATGCTCAAAGGAAGGAAAGTATGTGTTGAAAATATTTGTTTTTTGACTTTGTACGTCTTAATATAATTTTTACGGGGTTTCCGGGTGATTAGGGGAAGCTTGTGTACCTATTGCCACATACTTTTATTGAATAATGTTCAGTTCTAAGTTTTTTTACTAACGTGGGTAAGTGGCAACACCCAATTGCTCTTTTGACAGCCATTTTGAAATCTTAGAGGAGAAAGCTGTGGCATGTTATAAGTGGGAAACGTTTTTGTATGGTTATGCAGTAACATTTTTCAGCTCGTCTTTTGTTGTTTTACAAAGTTAAGTCAAATGCTTTTCTTTGAATTCTAGTAAATAATTTTGTTTGTAACATTAAGTACTTAAGGAGATGTTTAAATAAGTCCTTTCTCCATGTGAATTTTTAGCAGAAAACATTTTATATGAAATTACCAAGTCGTGTACCTATGGCCACATAGTTGGTTATTGTTTTCAAATTGCCAAAACCCAAAATCTGTTGGTGCTTCAAAGTGATAATGCATTCACCTCATTTTTGTTTAATCCATTTTTCAATTTCTGAAAATACTTGTAATTCACTAATAATTGGGAACATTACAATTTCTTATAGTTGTTATATGATAATTACTTGAAGTTCAAATGCTTATGTCTGTTTTCTATTCATTATGGTCTGAAACCTCACTTGAAGTGAATGGACCTAGATACATCAGCTAAAAATTAGGTCTTGCCACAAGGGTCATTTGGGAAATTTCTTTAAAACCTTCTATTTAACAGACTCTATTCTTTTAAGTATTTATATTAATCCCAATGGGAAGTAACAACTATAACGATAAATGTATATCAGTTTCACATTTTTAAGCGGCTCAGTGGCTCATTTTTTGTGCATTGAAAAAAGGCAACCTTAGGTACACAAGTCTTCCCTATATTTAAAACCTCTTGAGAGGTATTACCATGGTGATTTTGATCTAAATCGTTAGAGACGTTTTTTAGCAGTTATGCTGACCACGTACATAAATCAAACAAATACACGTGCACAAAGACGAAATTTTTTTCTATACCACTTATTTGACGTTAGGATGTTCCAAAACGTGGAGAAACACATTTTTTTTTTTTTTTTTTAACTTTTAGTTTCCTATGTAAACATAGGGATAATTGAATTAAAAAATATAATCTGATAGTTTAAATTCAAAGCCAGAATTTTTACTATTTTTATATGACTAGTTAATATTATTACGTAATGGATTTTATATAAAAATAGGTCCCATACTTATTATTTATAAAATATTTCGATATAAATCAAATGTTACAGGTTTTGAAATTAGTCTCAAGAGAAACACATAACGTCTCCAATTTATTTTGTTTTCAATACCATCACTGAATGATTTTATGCGCATAATAAATTGAATCTCCATTTGATATTTGAAATACTTCTGGATTTAATATGTATCTGAAGAAAATATGATTTCCGATATACTTTAATGTGAAACCTTTGAATAGTTCTTTCATTAAAGAGAACTATACGAGGATTTTTCAATGGCATTCACATGAGATATTTTACTTATAAAAACATAAAAATCATGGTATATTTTCATGTTTCAAATCTTTCGGCATTATTCGATACCCTCTATTTTCAATAACATTTAATTTCGGAAATATGAATCATATTTCTGATCAAAAGAAAGCATATCACTAAAGTGTATTTATAGTTCTAGTGATTACGTTCAGCGCATTGCATATAAATTTTTCATTTATTGATATTTATAAATTTAAGGCTTTATGCCAAGTAGTATACAAATACACAAATTGTGACCAACTACAAGCACAAGGCCCATCAAGGCTGATTAAATTCAACATTTCTGAATAATTTCCCAGTATAGATCCAACTGTCTTTTAAAACTGTTGTCTCCATTAAAATTTACGATGTGGTCCAACAGATTGTTCCACTTATCAATTACTCTATTGTAAAAGCTTCATATTCTCCAAGTTAAACTGCTATTTAAATAGATTTTACCTCTTGTTCATCTTTTGTATTGAACTCTAAAGCCATGAAATCCTCCTGTGTAATAAATAAATCCCCCTATTTATTAAATTAATCTTTATTATTTCTAAGAATATTTATTAAAATGTTAACTGTATTCACATTCACAAAAAATGAATGGGCAGAGGCGGTTCATCTAATTATAAACAATACACGAATTTGTGACGGAAGTGTATGCAATTTTGTTGAATTTATTGCACAAAAATCGCTAGCAAAGGATTGGTTGATATTTAGATAGTTTCAATAGAACAAGCATCGAAGGAAACAATTAATAGTCACTATGGTTCATTAGAATATCTTATGTATGAAAAATATTACTTTAGAATCATGTCTTTGATGTTAATTATTTTTAAATCCTTTATATTCACTTCGATTTTGTGTGTATGTGTTTGGGTGTGTATGTCAATGGCGGACAAATCTGCGGAGTCCTAAATAACTCTCTTGACGTCATCTAATCGACCTGAAACTTGGCAGATAGATTCGATGTAGATGACAATGCATTTTATCATATTTTGCGGGCTGTCACTGTCACTAAAGGTTGATTGTAAGGAATACTAATAAACCAACATCCCTTCATCCAATCGCGCTGATATAGCATTTAACCTATAATTGAAGAAACTTTTTCCTGTTGCTAAAATTATTTTAATACATAAACAATAAAATAGTTTTATTCAGAATAAATTAAAGTTATTTGGTAAAAAAGTGCAAAATTATCACCCATAAATCTGTTTTGTGGTCAATATAACAATTATCAACAAACATATCCTCAAACTCATCAAGTTGGCACACTTCTTGAATTTCTGTAGTATAATTAAAAGTTTAACAATGTTTGACACCCCGAGTTCGTTTTAGGATATGAGTCATATAATTTCTCAAATATCCCTAATCAACCCTTCTGTGGTCACTCCGTATAAACAAAGCAAATATCCTTAGTGAAATTCTAAATACAATCACATGTATTTTATTTTCGTCCAAAGCTTTTGAAAAATAAGAAAAGAAATTATAGCTTCTAAATGGAGCAAATACAATTTGAGTTACTTTCTTATTTTATTCGACTCTCACTCATACTTTATACGCTAAATGACCACAATGAAGCTATATTAGACAGATGTATAGTATAAACCAAAACATTAGTTTTCATATCAAACTATGTAATCTAAAATACAAGAAATACTTAATAACTTTATGTAAATTACATTTATAAAGTCTCTAACATCAACGATTGCTTTTTTAGGTTGCGCAACACTTTTGTTATATTTCTGAAAACTGGTCACCATTAGTAATATACAATACACCAAAAAGTTTATAAATTTTGAAACTAGCTAAAGGGGAGTTGGTACACCAAAAATATCTAAATAACCGATCGTGAGTATATTATTTTTTATCAAAATTTAAATTATCCCCTTTCAAAATGGTACCGCATTTGTGATATTACCTCAACTAGAAGTATTTTCAATGATTTTTTGAAATCAAAATTGGTAACTATTAGCCTAAGTAAAGTTTTCTTTAAAATGCATTATTCTCAAAACTACATTTTTCATTATTCATGTACCTTTTTCTCAGAAACTGCGGAAACTATCTTCCTAAAATTTTTTACCACATATTAATTTTATGTATCTGGCGTATATTAAAGTGAGATTTCGTTGTTTTTTCAAAAAATAAAAAAATGGGGGGGGGGGGGCTTATTTTTGACCAAAAAAAAAACTTGTGATTTTTAACAAATTTGAGTAACTTTTATGAAAATGATGATATTTGATGAAAAATGATTTCATGAATGATATACATCTGTAGTTATTTTAAACATATTTTTTTTTGCCTGAAACAAATGTGATTTCTATCAAATTTTAGTGACTTTCACAAACATTCACTTTAAAAAAAACTAAATGAATCACAATCAAAAGCCATCTTCAGTAGTATAACAAGTGCCTGCTAAATGTACTGAAATGTATGATGCCAAATTAACATTACTGATAGAGAGGGCACAAACTCTCCTTAAAAATAAATAAAGAATTAGTTAAAGAATTAAGTGCGGCTATTCCAATAATAATGAATCACATTCAAATAAATTTACAATTTAGAAGAGATATCTTAAACGTAGAATAATATAACCCATAAAACCAAGTTTTTAATGTAAATCCTTTATATGTATAGCCCATTTTTATATTATTTAACATAGCTCCGATTCAGTTTTCAGCGTGTGCTTGGTGATTGTATTTGTTCAAATTTCTTGGTGTTTCAAAATTTATTTATTAAAAATTAATGCAAATTTATGTATTCACGCCCAAATAACTTTTATTAGTCATATTGGTAGCTACAAGATTATTTGACACGTTTCACTTACTGTACATATACTACATAGTAACACTAATTATCTTTTTGAATTTTTACACTTGAAAATTGCTGTTTAATTTGGAAATTTTATAAAACCATACTTTAAATTACTAGTTATAGAAAATATTTTACGTTTGCCAATCCTGTACCGTAAATTTCAATTTTACACATTATAAATCACTATTTAATTCAAAATAAATTATTCATTACCTTTTAGAATAGTTGCAGCCTTGACGCGGTATCCTTTTTAGGTATAACCATGGTATATAAAATTTTAAACAATGGGTAGCATACAATTTTGAATGCATTTTTTTATAAAAATTAAAATGCATTTTTTAATTTTGTTAAAATATAATTGAAGCTTCGGAACGTCAATATATATTCTATAAATTTATAAACATGAACTTAAGATACAACAGTTAATTGAATTTCTAAGGTGGATTGCAATTATTAGTTCCTTCTATAAATATTCATTAATAATTATTTAAAATACTAGCTTAGAAAAGCATTTTGCATTTTCAATTTTATATTGGATGCGTTATTTTTTCTTGATACAGAGTTTTCATTTGGCTTCCATGTACTAAGTCTAAAAATCTAAGAACAACAATCATTTGTAAAAATTTTTTGATTTGAATAATAACGAGAGGGTTATGCTGAAGGAGATAAAATGGATTAATGTAACAATTCCAATGAAAAATTTCGAAAAATTAATGGTTTCTTTTTATATATTTGATATTATAAAACTTGCAATGGAATATTTTACATTGGAACAGAATTGGCATGAAATTCTCCCGGAATTAGATTTATGAAATGCATTATCTATTACAATTTATTCCTTAAATTTTTATTTGCATAAATGTTCATTTTAAACGTAAGTAAAAAGTAAAATGTCCATCGGTATTTCTTTTTATTCATATACTAAATTTTTATATTTTGTCATATGCTAAAATTTCATGCTTGAGATTATTTACTTACCATGATAATTACCATCATATTGAAATGTCAAGAGGTTAGAGAATAATCATGAAACATATTTAAATACATTGGCTGAACTAAGTGGTAATTTATTGATTTAAATGGATCACTTAAGAGAGGGTGGAAGGCTCTATCTAGTCCATGTTAAAGAGGCCTTTTATAAGTACCTTTTTCTAAGAAAATACGCATAGCATTGGTTTAAAATTTTGTACAGTTAATATTAAAACAAACAATTTTACAAAGACTGTCATATGCGTTTGTAAAAATAACATTTTGTTTTGGATTTATGCTGTTCCGAAATTTTTTTGTGAAATTTTCCACAAAAAAACATGGTTATGAATTTTTTTAAAGTAATCTAATCAACATTTATGCAAAAGCATATGTTTTTGTGCTTAAAAATACAATATATATCAGGAAAAAAAATTCAAAGCTGAAACATTGAGTAGGTCTTGAGAAAAAGGTTTGAAAAAATATCATTTTGGGAAAATAGTGCTTAAAGTACAAAGCAGACGATTTTTGTAAGTGAAGGTATTTTTTTAAAAAATATTTAAAAATACTTCGGATGAGTGCATTGCCCACCAAATTGAACCATTTTGTAGATAACAATTCAAGTATTATGGTGCGTTACAAACCTCAAAATGGATTCCGAGAAAGAATTTCGCTTTCCGACAGTCCATCAAGTAAAAAAAAAAAAAAAAAAAAAACACTAAACAGTGAAGATAATAAGACTGCAGAAGTAAGATATTGATTATTATGTCTCAAGACAATAAAGTCAATAAATATGTATGGTTCGAAAGAAATATTATACCCAAAAGAGCAACAACTTACAAAAGAAATAACCAGTCTCAAATAAGAGTGAAATAATTTTTTTTATAGAAAAATGAATTCTTTAACTTCAATTGTGAATATAATTATAGAATATAATTTATTGCTTAAAATGAAAACTAATAATATTCTAAAATTGGTTACTAAACGTGTATTTGATATTTATTGTAAGTACTCTAACTTTTGTATTCATACTCTATTTTTATTAATGTTATAAAAGCATTTTCAATAAAAATGTATGCAAGTAAATATCAAATTGTCTAATTTTCTATTTTCTTCATTACCGTAAAAGCAACTATTCATCAAAAGTATTCAATATCTATAATTTGCAAATATTTTTATTCATATTACATCTCATTTATAATGATTCTCATTTCTAAAAAAAAAAAAAAAAAAAAAAAAAAAACACTTGTGATTATATTAATTTATTACTTTTTTTCAAGCCAAAAACCTTGTTATTTAAATGTACTACATTTTTGTAACTGAAATATATAAGCAGAAAATTGATTTAGTAAAACAATTGTGCTTTATGTACTGTAAAATTGTTAGTATATAGTTTATTTTACTCTGAATTATGATACATATGTTATGTGGTGTATTACTCTAATGCTCTACTTTCAAGTTGACTATCTCATACTTTATTAATATCCCAAATTATGATTTTTTTCCATTTTCTTATGAAACTTACAGCAGTTAGATCTGGTAGATGAAGCTACGTTTTCTTTGTAATTAATGTTTCAGATCCATTCGTATGTTTTCATTCTGATTGCAGAGACTGAAAAGGAAATACCCTACTTAAATAATTTTATGATAGTATGATAATTTGAAAATATAAAAAAAAATATTTGAAAGAGAGATTATCAGTACAATATGTACTTTTCTTTATACAGACATGCAGGACTTTAAGATGAATCAAATTTTTAGATTTAGAAACAAATTATTAGGTGAATCAAATTATTAGATTACATCATACATATTTATCATACTTAAATAAAGAAGAGAAGTCTACTTAAATTAATCATCTCGAAAGTTAAGGAGAGCCGGGAGCATATCTTGGCTTGAGGTTATTTTTCTGACAGACACCACATAAATAATGTCATGGAGATGTTTCTAATCTGCCCCAAGCAGCACAGCAGTATTGACCAATGTCGAAAACATGGGTTCTAAGAAAATTGGCCAGTCCATTCCGAAACTCGAGCATCATTCCAAAATGATTTTTTTTTTTTAAATAAACAACTCAAAACCATCACAAAACATACCTTTTACCCCTTCGTCCTTTCTTGTAACACTATAGTTCAATTTTAAACTATGCATCTACATTTCAAAACTTCTAGTATATTTTATTCAGCACTGAGCGAGATTGGCCAAGATACATAGCAACGGCTAGTCTACAATGGTCCACATTGGGATTGCCCAACGGATATGTGCCACTGTTGGTGTTTATCTTACATATCCGATTATTGAAAAGCAACCTCAAAAACGAATAAGTGACTGCTGTTGAATATTTAAAATGTGTAACCCTTATCATTAACTATCCAATATTTATATTTTTTATTTAAAATTTGCCTTTCCTGGCAAAATAGATCCGTTAAATGTTAAACTATATTTAAATTTTAATTTACTTTCCTTGTGTTATTCACTGTTAGAAATTTAGATCCACCTAGCATTACAAATTGGTTACCATTTAGCGCAACCAACACTTGGTGCTTAATTTGTTTCACGATTTAATAGTGTTACCTGGAACCATAAACACCATTAAATAGCGAAACTTAGCACCAAATGTTGGTTGCAGCTAAATGGGAACCGATTTTTGGTGCACAGTGGAACAAAATTTCTGACAGTACATTTGATTTATCTTAACCTATAGGTAATATTTTTATAGCCTATATGTAATATTTTAAATGTAGGTTTTTGTGATTTTAAAGGAGAAGCCTAATTTCTAGCTGCTAATTATTGCTTTTTATATATAGTTCAGCATTTAACTTATCGCCACTATAGACAAGTTTTCTGAGGTAGTACCGAATCAAAAATAAAAATACAATTTTTTCAGCCCGCCTTACTTACTTCCCTCAGCATCAGAATATTTTGACATACTTTAGAAAATTCTTTCATTCATGAGAATTGAAACAAGATAAACCCATTTTAAAAAATCTCTATATATATAAGGCAAAGCCCTCACTCACTGACTGACTCACTGACTCACTCATCACTAATTCTCCCACTTCCCACATAGTCACAACTCTGAAAATCGGCACAAATATCAACAATGGTAAAAATAGAAAAAGTAAACTATTCCGATCTCGATTAACCCACTTTAAGGGGTCGAAAAGGGGTTAAACGTTCCAAACGGGGGACATTCGAATATCCCACTTCCCACACAGTCACAACTCTGAAAATCGGCACAAATATCAACAATGGTAAAAATAGAAAAAGTAAACTATTCCGATCTCGATTAACCCACTTTAAGGGGTCGAAAAGGGGTTAAACGTTCCAAACGGGGGACATTCGAATATCCTACTTCCCACATAGTCACAACTCTGAAAATTGGCACAAATATCAACAATGGTAAAAATAGAAAAAGTAAACTATTTCGATCTCGATTAACCCACTTTAAGGGGTCGAAAACTGGTTAAACGTTCCAAACGAGGGACATTCGAATATCCTACTTCCCATTTGATCACAACTCTAAAAATTGGTACAAATATTAGCAATAGTAAACATAGAAAAAGTAAGCTATTCCGATCTCGATTAACCCACTTTGAGGGTTCGAAAAGGGGTTAAACGTTCCAAACGAGGAATATTCGAATGTCCTACTTCTCATTTCGTCACAACTCTAAAAATGGGTGAGAATATCAATAAAGACAAACGAAGAAAAAGTAAGTTATTCCGATCTCGATTAACCCAATTTAAGGGGTGGAACAGGGGTTAAACGTTCCAAACGAGGGATATTCGAATGTCCTACTTCCTTTTTCGTCACAACTCTGAAATCTGGTGCAAGTATCAACAAAAACAAACGTATAAAAAGTAAGATATTCCGATCTCTATTTACCCATTCTAAGAGGTCAAAAAGGGGTTAAACGTTCCAAACGAGCGATATATTCGAATGTCCTACTTCTCATATTTTCACAATTCTGAAAACTGGTGTGAATATCAATAAAGACAAACGCAGAAAAAGTAAACTATTCCGATCTCGGGTGGATCAAGGGATGGAAAAGGGGTTAAACGTTCCAAACGAGGAATATTCGAATGTACCACTTCCCATATGGTCACAACTCGGAAATTTGGTACAAATGTCAAAAAAGATTAAACATAGAAAAAGTAAGCTATTCTGTTCTCGATTAACCAACTTTAAGGGGTTGAAAAGGGGTTAAATGTTCCAAACGAGGGATATCCGAATGTTCCTCTTCCAATGTAGTCATTTTTCTGATATTTTTTTGCAAATGTTAAAAAAATAAGTCATTCCAATATCGATTAACGAATTTTTAAGGGATGAAAAGACGACGCAACATTGAAACTATACGAGGATTAACTTAATGTCTAATTAACTTAATTCCAATACAGCTACTACTTTGAAATTTAGAACTAAGAGCAAACATAAACACAATAAACTATTCCAGTTTACTATTCACAATTATAAATTTCGTTTAAAATGTCAACAAAGGAAAGTTCCTATTTTGATAAATCAATTTGTCGGGATCGAAATGGGAGCAAACGTCTGAAGTGTAGAATACATGAATGTCTTGTGATCGCTAAAATGCTAATGGTAAAATTTCGTAGCGCAGCACGGGTATTCAGCTAGTATTCTTTATATCTGAAACAATACCTCTATCGTCTATTCTAAGAAATTGCATTTTCAGTATATACTCAACAAGCTTTTGAATAATATTAAGCATTGTAGATGATTCTAAGAAATACCAATACATTTGCATGAATTGCATCAAAAGGCTTTTTACAATCCTAAGGATTATGCAGCACATGAAAATGTAATTGATTTTAAAGTAAATACTTTTAAAATAATATAATCCATAAAAATAAAGTTTTTAATATGAATATTTTATATGCATCGCTAATTTTTATATTCAATTACAAAACGCTGTTTCTGTTGTCAACGTATGCTTGGCGACGTAATTAAAAACGTCTCTACTAGCAAAATATCCGGTAAACTACTTTTCAAAATTTATTCTTTAAAAATTAAAGTGAATTAACGCACTCACAACTTTCAAGTTTCGATCTTTTATTTAGTCTGATTAAAACAATTAATTTTATTGTTTATTTATTAAAACAATTTTTAGAACATGACAGAGTTTCTTCAATGATCTATTAAATGCTATTTCAGTGCGATTGGATGACGGCAAGCTGGTTTATTAGTATTCCATAAAAGCGACCGTTTAGTGACAGTGGTTGCCACTAAATTTGATAGAATACATTGTCATTGACATCGAATCTATCTGCAGAATCTTAGTCGCATTGGATGAAAGATTGGATTAATTAGGCCTCCGCAGATTTACCGACCGGCAATCGACAAACATACATATCAGTTATTATAGAGGATTTAAAAATTTAACTCATGTCTGTCTATGAAGCAGAACTCTTAGCACTATTTTCTCATGATCCAAACTCTTTATTTCAAACATGAAAGCCTATGAGAATTATCGGACTTCCTGGTGAGATTTTTATGACATTTCTCGTATTCGAGTGGCAAATGCTATTAAATTGCTCCTAGAAAACTCCCATTCAAAATAGGAACCTCCCGGATTTGTCATAAAGGTAGTTCTTGCTCGCAAAGATAATGGCGATAAATCAAACAACCAACACTAAATGAAGCTACATAATGATAGTTATTTACGTACTTTATTATGTATCACAAGAATTCGATCTTCGACAAAAGCTTGAAATTGCGTTTTTAACTTTTATACCACATTCATTCCAATTACATTTAAAATTATGAATTTGGAATGATTTTCAATACATTTTTGGAAAAAAACGTTCTATTTCATTATTACATTCATATACTCATGTGTTTTTATATTTTTATAGGATAATTTGAAGTATAGCATTCAGTCAAAAAAAAAAAAAAAAAAACGCTTTTCTCCAAGTTTTGGAGCACCCTGATTTCAAAAAAGTTGTCTAGAAAAAAGTATGTATGTTCGTGGTCAGCATAACTCCCGAACAAGTGGACATGCGATGTTCAAATTTCGTGTGCGAATTAATGATGGCCAAGGGAGATACCGCTATGGTTTTCGGCAAAATCGTGCTTGCGCATAAGGTTGAAATTATGGAAAACCATGACAAAAAAAACATGTTTTTCACGATTTTTGCTAGAAAAACGGCTCTAACGATTTTGATTAGAATCTATTTGCTAATGCTTGTTAAGGTTTTCCAATAGTCACCACCTTCGAAATTCCAGTATAAATGCGGAATTGCGTAAAAAGATGAAAAATTAGTGCATTTAACACCGAACTCTCTGCACTTGAGTATCGCCCATCAACGATGAACTTTTTCCTGTTTCATGCACAAGTAATGCTTATCGAATAATTTCGCCATTTTGGCAGTTTTTTTTTTTCCCCCAATGTAAAAATCAATGCCAAAAATATTACCAAACTGGCCATTTTTATTTAAATGAATGAACATATGAAAATGGAAAATAACACCATACATTTTAGAGGTCAGAAATATCGATAAAAATAAATATCGATGCTATATCCTTGCATAGAAAAAAATATCAATAAAATATCGATGTATCGATACATGATTTTTTTATATGTTTTTCAAGGTAAATTTCTACTTTTCATGAATTCAGGCCAAAATTGTTTTAATAAATAAATTATAAAAAGTATTTTAGTAAATAAATTATATTATCAATCAGAATGAATAAAATACATTTGGATGTCAATCCATAAATTCACATTTACTTTTAAAGAAGAAATTTTGAAAAGTAGTTTACCACATATTTTGCTGATTGAGATGTTTTTAATATTTAACATTACATGCAAATTCCAGGCACACGTTGGCAACAGAAACGGCGCTATGTTAATGACTACTAATAAATTATATTATCTTTCCATTACATTATGTTTTCTTTTTGGTTAGGGTGCCATTTTAACTGTTTCTCAGCCAAGTCCAAACTTTAGTTTTGAAGTTTTTGAAAAGGGAATAAAGACAATCGAAAAAACACATGGAACTACAAAACGATCATCAAAAAACTAAAAATGTTTGAAAATATCGATATATCGTTGACTTGTATCGATATTTAAAAAAAAATATCGATACACATATCGTCGTATCGATATATCGCCGACCTCTAATAAATTTTGGATACAATTGCTATTATTATATTGTAATTGAAAGTTGCGCGATGTTTCACACCCCACCTTTTTTTTTTCCTGCAGAAGTTGATGTTTAAAATTTGCTGCTTGTTGGCAGAAGAGATTAGGAAACTACTAAGTCTAACACTTACATGAAATTATTTTCTTTTTTTCCTTCAGGTTTTCACAAAATTTCTTGGTTTTATAGTTTTGGCAGAATGTGATGCGCTGCTGTTGATCTTTTAGTTTGATGTGCAATGTTTTTTTCTATTTCTTACTGCTACGACTGTTTATTGCGCTTTATTTCAGATCGTTAAACTTTATGTTTTGCGTCAAGTTATCTTAAGAATGAAAGACACCGAAGGAAACTTTTGGGTTGCACTTACTTCAGCTGTGAAAGAATATGTACGTTGTCAGTGATAAAAGAATAGTATAGATTGCGATACAATGTGCTACATTTTTGGTGTCAAAAACGAAAAAAAGCAAACTTCTTTAAACTACATTTTATTTTTTTTTAAATTTAAAAGTGTTCCAAATAAAAACTCTGCGTTATTATTATTTTTTACTTTATGTTAGTGTACTCTAACAATATTTAAGAAGGATATATTTTTATCATAACCAAATTTTTATAAATGGTAAAGTACACTAAGGTATTAAGAAAATTAAGGATAATTAATTTAAATAAAAATTGCTTCACTTTCCTTTGAAAATAGACCATGATCGTAATATAAATAAATAATAATTATAATATAAGGGCAAGGATAAAACGTTAAATTAAAAGTAGTAATATTTTCAAAGATAATTGGTAAAAGTCTTCATGAGGAAAGAATAATAATGTAGGAATACCTGTAATTGTGCAGTTAATTATTAATTTATAATTATTTTATAATAAAGCAATGAATCATCAATTCAACCTAAAATAAATAATTTAAGATGTACATATACATTAGGAATTTTAAAATTTGACTCAAGTCTGCATATTTGATTTTTTGTTTTACAATATTCCCGAATTCATTATCTTTAAAATAATACCATTTTCTTTCTGAGACTCAATTTACTTTTTGAATGACAGTGGGTTTTGTAAACCTGTCTTGTATCACGTTCATTAGTGTAGTAAACTATAAACGCGTTTTCTGAAGAATGACATTTTGGTCTTATATGATTTTACGCCAACGGTTATAACTTCATAATAAATTGTCCGATTTACAAACTTCTAATTTTGTTCTGAAGACACAAGTAGTGAACCTGTTTTCTACGGAGAATCTAATATATATTATTATAAACACGTTTTTATGAATATTTTAATATTATTTTTTTGTTAAAACTATGTATTTTTTTAAACTTTTTATTTAAAAATTTATAATTTAATGAATATTGCAGCCAAATTCAAAATTCTCCATAGGAACACGTGTCAATATAATATCTTTTATTTGCAGTAAAAATGATACCTCTAAGTTAATTACAAGTTTGTTTATGTATGTTCTAATAATGTCCTAATTAGTCACTCTAATTGCAATTAGCTGATTAAAAAATTGACGGAAAAAAGTTTATATATTTAAATGCACCATTTTTAATTCTGATATACTGCCAAAAAGTTTGAAATTATTACCTAAAAATTAAAGAAAATCATCTCAATTGTATATGTATCCTTTAAATAAATAAATAAAATGAAAACCAAATACTAATTAAAAAAAATGAAGCATATGTCTCCAAAAAAATTGTATATGCATCTTTTTCCTAACATCTAAACCATAAGGTTCATTACTGTTCCATTAATGAAGGTTTTGGAACATCCAACTTTTTAATCTTACCAACGTTATTCACTTAACTCGGCTAAAAGTTTATTACAGCTGAACCTTTTAGATTCCAAAAAAATGAAAGCGGAAAAAGAAATGACCAAATCTTTCAGCTCTGTCCGTCCCAAGAAACACCCTAAGACCTTCCGATTCTCCCTGGCACACGCAAAATCTAGGAGCCGCCACTAGAGGGCGCTTGTGCCGCAAAGTCCCCCGGCGGAATGTTGGAACCTAGAACGATTTCAGTTGTCGTCCTACGTCTAGGTATAGTGGCTACCAAACTTTAATAAACTCAAGAATTATTTATGCCATCATAATTCCTATCCCGATATATTTGCAGGCGGTTTCAGGTAGCGGATATCGAAGTTTGGATCGGAATATCATCGAAGGAAAGTACTGATAAAATCATTTGTTCTTCGATGTTTTATTTATAAAGTGGTGTGTTTCAGAGCTAAAAACTGAATTTGATTTGAAGAATTTTGAGAAATCTTTTTCACGTTATGGATTTATAATTTCATTATTTTATCATTTTTGAAGAAGAAAAAAAATCAACTGTTTGTGTGAAGTATTCTCATCACTGGATATCGAAACTCCTCTTTCGAGAACTATATATATATAAAAAAAATAATAACCTGGATATCCGAATGTTGGATTGATGTAAAAGGATTTACGCTCGGTAACTCAGAAAAGGAAATCCTTTGTGTTAAGTAAGGGATATTGGCTCGTGATTGGATTTACTGTTTCCATTGGTAAAGAAACAATCGTGATTCCTCCAAGCTGGATATAAAGTGTTGTTTTGAGGAACTAGTGCTATAAGGCTTCTTTCGTCAAAAGCATGGATGGACATCGACACGAATTGTTTCTTTTTATAACTTGCGTCTTGTTGATATTCACAAGTAATGGCGAAGAGGAAAGAGACAGTGAAGGTTAGTAAAAGTTTATTTATCTTCTATATACTTCAGTTTTCCTCCTTACATAAATTCTCAATTCAAAGATAGCTTTTATTTTAAATATTTAAGAAAATAGCATTTGTTTTGCAAATGTGTCACAAATAGTTTTATGTTGTTACTGCACACTTAATTTTCCAGACAGAATCATGCTAATGAACGCAGTTCAAATTCTACTATTGTCATCTAAATATATGCTTGATTATAATAATAGGGTTAAAAGAGTAATATTATGAAATGATAAACAAGATTGAAATCAATAAGATATAATTGCTTTGTGTGTACATGTTTATTAACAGTGTTCCGGTCACATACATTTAAGATCGCAAAAAACGGATGAACTCAAAAAAATTCCTTCTTGCAAACAATGCATACTTTTTTTCTTTTTTTTTTCATTTGAAATTTAAAAAACAATAACTATTTTTGTATTTACTTTTACAATATTACTTGAGTGTTATAAATTATATTAAGCTTTGCTGTGAAATACATTCGACAAAAACGATAATAAATTATAAATTAACATAATTTCAAAGCCCTATAATAAAACACTTCCTTAATTTGAAAAATAATTAATATACACAGATCACTTCAAATGTGAATTTAAGTATGAATATTATTAAAATTGTATGATATTTACATTGTGTCAAGTTTAAATAACTATTATTTACATGAAAACAGTATGTACTTTAATATCGATATAACATTATATTAGATCCAGTTTAAGCCAGATGAATTATATATATATATATATATATATATATATATATATATATATATATATATATATATATATATATATATATATATATATATATATATATATATCAAAAAAAAAAAAAAAAAAAGCTCACCACATAATATTTATAATGAAGAATATAAATAACGAATTTATACCTAGTATCGATTTACACAAATTATTTATTTTAGAGTAAATTAAATGTATGATGAACATTTTATGTTGCCTTTATAAAAACAATTAGTAAAGTTATTTTTATATAGATGATTATAAATTACATTTACATAATAATTTATGTAATTTAACAATCATTGTATTATAAGCATAAATGTACCTTTCATTCAAATATAAATATCTTATTTTTTAATGCAAACTATATTTAAGAGATTATGAAGTATTCAGCATTTTTTTTTCAAAGAATAAATAACGAAATGTTAATATATAACAATTTTGTTGCAAACTGTAGTAAACAAAATCATGTGAAGAAGACAATGCTATAGAAGTGACAAATGTTAATAAATGAATAGATTAATTTTGGAGCTCTGCCAAACATACTTCTTTGAGGCATCCAAAGGATTTCTAAGTTTCAAATGCCAAATGCATTCATTTCAATATTGAAAACGATCTGAATTTGTTGTTTATGTGCGAACTATTCAGTATAGAAAAATTGAATGACCGTTTTTTAAATCAACTAATTATTTATTTTATTGTAATTTTTAAAATTTTTATTTTATTAATGTTTAACTGAGTATGATTTTCATTCAACGATTTATTTTAAACAATCCAATTGGAAAAACATATTCAGTTGAGAGAGAAAAATTAGAAGCTGTAAATTAACTTATTTTACCTATCATACTAATGAATCATAGTTACTAATTAACAAATAGTTTACATGTTTCATTTATTTAAATTTGTCTTTTCTTGAATTGATATTGGTAAGAAATGGATTATAACACAGCTTAACTAATTTCCACGTTTTGTAAATTTAGAATGTAACGTATGAAAGTATTCTTTTACTTAGATTACTCTAATTAGTAAATTTCGATTGCTGTTATTGAAAATAGCGTTAACATTTCAAACATACTTTTGCAATCTTATATGAACATTTCTGCAATGTATGGGTTACGAGTTGTATGGAATAAAAATAATACAGTACACCATTTTTTGTATACTAAAAACTTAAATTCTATTCGATGATACACTCTATCTCAAAAATGTCATACTACGAAATACACTAACATGAACTTTCTTCAAAGGAGACGGAAATATTTGTAACATTTTAGTGCACAAACCGTAGATCTTCTATCTTCCAAGAAAATCACGTCTTCCATAAAAATTTTATGGTCTATAAAACTGTTCACGAGACCACAATGGCAGTCAGAACAAATAAAATACTTGAAATTCAAAGACTTTCTACCCTTGCTGCATAGAAAACAGGGTATTTCGGACACCTTTAGACAGCTCTCTGAGATTTATAGCAATGATAATTTTGTTTTAAGTTCTTTCAGCATTTGCGCAACACATACGTAGTTTTAAGTAAAAGAAAAAAAGTGCAATAACTCTTATTTCTAGCTCATGAAGAGGAATCTCATATTTATTTAACATTATTTTCAATCATTTTAATTGTACTCTTTGATGTTTAAAGAAATATGCATAGTATTTGGACTTTTTTCTACGTATTTGAAGAATTTCCTTATTTGAGAATTGTTAAAAAATGCAGTGAATTCACAGTAATCCAAAAAAATTTGAATAAATATGTATGTATTTGGACCAAAGACACAGAATTATCACATGAAACCTTGTTTCTTATTCACAAGATTACTATTATAAAGACAAATACCGTATTTATTTAACATTATTTGCAATCATTTTAATTAAATTCTGTATTATTTAATGGAATATCCACAGTATTTGGACTTTTTTCAACTAGTTTGAAGAATTTCCTCATTTGAGAATAGCTAAAAAATACAGTGAATTCACAATAATCCCAAAGAATTTTAATAACTATGTATGGATTTGGACCAATGGCACAGAATTATCCCATGAAACCTTGTTTCTTATTCACAAGATTACTATTATAAAGATAAATATCGTATGTATTTGACATTATTTGCAATCATTTTAATAAAATTAATTATTATTTGAAGGAATGTGCCCAG
Organism: Linyphia triangularis; assembly: GCA_963978545.1. NCBI lineage: Eukaryota > Metazoa > Arthropoda > Arachnida > Araneae > Linyphiidae > Linyphia > Linyphia triangularis. Next base: position 101,610,626 of record OZ021722.1, on the reverse strand, counting down.
TATTTGAGTTTTTAAACTTGTTTTTAATGTTTCATCCGTTCGAGAATAATTAAAAACTAGAGTATATTCACAATAGTACTAAAATATGAATAAATATGTACATGTTTGGACCAATCACGAAAAGTTATCACATTGAAACCTTAGATTCATGTGGATGGAAATCTATTTTCATTGTTCAAGATAATTATTGTGAATATACTATATATTTTAATTGTTGAAAATAATTAAAAAATACAGTGTATTCTCAATGATACTAGAGAATACAATAAATATATATACATTGTTTCTGGAGACGTATTACCCAGTATTGGCTAAATGTTGATTACATTTTTCATTTACGTATAAAATGAAAAATCAATATTTAACAAAATTGCCTCTTCATTAAAGCTTAAATATTCATTATTTACTTGGTACCTGTCCGAGGAAGTTTTACCCATACATCGAATGTTTTACAGGTGTATGAAAGAAATCAATTGGGAGGGGGGGGTATTGCCACAACTGTTTATAATTAAAGTAGTTTAATTTTTATAGTGGTATCATATTTCTAATCATTGCTTAGTTTGATTGCCCCAAGAAGAACTTCAAAAGTAAATTTATTTGCATAACAGTTAAAAAACTGATTAATATTTTTTCTACATGTCATGTTTAATATTTTATCCCTACGATTGAAAAACATGTTGTATCAAATTTATCTTCCTCGCTATGAGAAAAACTTAGTTAAATGTACACTGTAAAAGTAACCTAGTTTATGGCTTTTTTCATGGCTGGAGTGTACCATTTGGATGTTTTCTATGTTGCAGATATTAATCTTAGTGCATGGCAGTGCACCAGCCAAATTCACTGCCATGCATATTTTACCGGAAGCCACTCAGCAGTATTTTAATCACTCATATCTGCGTATTACAATACGCCTCAGTACTAAAATTTTTTTTACGTGTAGCTGTTAGCTACTTTAGTAAGACCCTTAAGTTTCAAGTCTCCAATTATATTGGTTGTCGAGATAATCAAAATCAAAAACTGCAGAAAACGACATATTTTGAAATCCATCCAAAACTCACTCACTGATCATTAAATTACTAAGGTACTTCTAGCAGAGATAGATATTTGAAAGTTGGTATGCTTGTAATATTTAATATGTATACAAAGGAAAAATTCTAAAAATTGAGGTTTTCCCCTCCGAAACGCCTACAGGGAGCAATAAAATTTGAATCTCGATTTTAATACACTTCTATTGGATCTAGAATTATAAAACTTAGAGTACTAGTAGCTATTAGCATATATTAATAGAGAAGACTCTCACCACACCTCGCAATGCCTTTAAAATCTAGAAATAATAAAAAAAGTGTACTTGACATACTAAAATCGACTATTAGTGATATTTTATCACCTACGAAATAATCACCAATTGTTAATTTTTTTTTCTCCTTTGCCAATTTTTTTTTACACTTCTGAATAAACTATTTATTTAAAATAATTTTATATTATCATCATTCATATTGATTGTATAAGTTCGCCATGGATCGCAGACCGGTAAATTGAACTTTCTTAGAAAAATCTCATGTAATTTCTCCACTAATTAGATGTTGTTGAAAACGCTTTTTTAAAACTTCTTTAAAACCAAATAATATTCAAAAGAATAAATATATTTAATTACATCGATCTTGTAGTGCGCCGCCAACAAAAAGTGCCTAAAATAAACATGTATGCTTAACCCTTTTAATCCCAGGAAGTTTTCTAGCAAGTTTAAAAATTATGAACACTAAACATTTTAAAATTAGTTATTGTTTTGCTAATAAATAATAAATTTGTATTTCGCAACTTTAAAAAAAAATCCTTACAAAAACGTCTTTGTAAAATGGTGCCAAGTTCTTTATGCAATGTCTATGGCCGTGAACAGTATTGAGATCTAAAGTAGAGCCAAGTTTAAAATTGTTGTGAATTAAGGGCAATGAAAAGTAGTAAATCTATTTTCTCAAAGTTTAAATTCCCCTGCATAGGCCTAAATATCTAGCTACAAAAATGCTTGTGTGACTTGGCCATTACGCTTCAGTGGCCAAGTGTAACAAATATTTGTGCAGCTAGATATTTAGGCCTATTCAGGGGAGTTTTGACTTTGAGAAAAAATATTTACTACTTTTCATTACCCGTAATTCACAACAACTTTAAACTTGTCTCGACTTTTGATCTCAAAACTTTTCCCGGCCATAACCATTGCATGAAGAACTTGGCACTGATCTCACTTTTCGTTCCGTTCAAAGTGTGTGTATTTAATAAATAATTCTAAATTTGGAATTGGTTCTTTTTTACTCAGATACGATTTCTTGGTTTGAAAATTAAGTCGATTCCTTTAGGATTTCTGTAAAAGTTGTTTCTCTACTGAGATACTTTTTTAGCAAAGAAAACCTGGGTGCGAAAAACGTGAAGTGCTGATTTTTTTTCCCAATACGATTGCTCTCTTTGCGATTATGAATTCAATTCGTACGAAAATACTGTTCTGTAAAACAAGTTGTTCAGTATTAAACGTAGGATTATAAATGAGAATCAGGTGCATTTTTTCCCAGTTATTTAAAATAATTTTTACATATGTATATTTATTTTATATTTAGTTTTAATACTTGCTTTTAATACTATTCAATCTTTAAGAACAGTGTAAACCAGTACTAGAAAACTTATATATTTTAAAGAAGCCCCTTTGAACTTTGATTTGATATGTAGCTCTTTATTTTCTAAAGTATTAACGCAGGAGTATAACATTAGTATATATTAACTTGCTTTCAAATTATTTTTCGCAAAAACTTGTTTACTAAATTAAAAATAATAGTACTAATAATATCTACAATTACATTCTAAGATTAGTTAAGATGTATCTAAATAAATCTAACAAATCTAAAAAATATTTGAAAAGAAAACAATTTTAAATATACTTTTTTGTTAGGATTGGAATTGAGTATTCCTTAATTTGAAAAAACATCATCATCAATTTTCTAACTTATACCAATTTAAAATTTTCGATATTCTTCTAAATCCTGTTTTAATAATTAATAAATGTTTACAATGAAAATTAACATTTTACTGTGGTATAAGGTACAGTACGCCAAAAAAAAAAAAAAAAAAAAAAAAAAAATCAGAACGATGGCTATATCTTGTGCTCTAACTGTTGAAATAACAAACAAAAGGTACCGTTGTAAATCGTGGAAGGTGTTTAATAATTGCATATAGATTTTTTTTTTTTTTTTTTTTTTTTGTCATAAAGGGTCAACTACATATTAAAACAGAACCAAATTTTAAAATGTTCAATGGCAACCTCATAATATTTTCCCATATTTGGATTCAGCATAAAAAAAAAAATTCAAAATAGAAAAATTCAAAATTTTCCAATGAATGGTTTGTAATTTAAATGATAAAAAGAAAATGATAATGTAAAATAAAAAAGTTTTTTTTTTGGCCATAAATAATTAAATAATTAATAGATTTCAGTAATTTTTGTTTCAAACGATAGTTTGTAAATGGCCAAAGATAAATAGCAATCAACTTTTGCATCAATTTTTTTAATAATTAATTATAAATTAATATAACAATTTTAATTTTTTATTAATAGAAACACACACACACACATATATATATATATATATATATATATATATATATATATATATATATATATATATATATATATATATATATATATATATATATATATATATATATATATATTTATATTTGATGCTTTCATTTGATTTACCATTGTCTAAGACCCCTCTACAATTTTTTTCTTTCCATTTTGACTTTTAGTTCTCGATTTTTTAGTAAAAATTTAACAAATGCTCACTTTAAGTGACCGTATAACATTTGCAAACAATCAAGATAAAGTAGAGGTGTGGAAAATCGCAAAACGTTCAATTACACTAAAATATTGGTCATTGCATTAAAATTTGATATGTTGTTATTTACCGTTTTTGGCAAACATTTTTGCATTGGCAAGAGAGGAGAAGAAGAGAGAGAGAAGAAGAAGGAAAATAAAATTGCTATGGTATTTACACATTACAATGTACTTTCTTGGGCATGACACAAGAAAAAAAAATCTATACAATCTTTGTTTGGTGATGCTCAAGGACAGAGAGCTCTGTGTTAAATGCACTCGTTTTTCAACTTAAAAACAAAAATTTTTAAGGAATTTCAATAAATTATCCTTCAAAAATTTTACTGAATTATGGGATTTTTTCATTTTATAAACAATTTCAACGATCATGTACATTTGTGTTTACAGTGAAATGTTTCTATAAAATACATAATCATGCTTTGCTGAATACTGTTTACTAATGCCTACATTTTATATTTATCAATTTTCTAATCATCAGTAGTATACGTTATACTTCTGCAATTGCAGTTTTCGATATTTTATTTATTTCGTTTGAAGAATGCACATCTTCAATCTTTAAATAAACTATGTTACTTTTGCGTTTACTTGCTATTTTTGTATTAATCTTAAACATGACACTATAAATCCAAGTAGTTTCTATGCAATTTTAGACTAATGCTTGTATTTTTTAATCTTCGCGAGATTCAAAATAAGGTTAAAAAATAATTATTGCATAGATGTACTAGATACTAGTAGGTATCTTGAACTGAATTATCCACTTTAAATCACATTAAAAATGCGCAGATTAAAAAATATTTTGAATATCATAGAGAACACATTACCATATTAAAACTACCAAGTTCAAGAATAGTTTAGAGCAAAGAAACAAAAATGGATATTTTCCCCAAATTTTCTATTTTCCATAAAGTACTGATCCATCATAACTACCACTTAAGTAATAACAATTTAAAGTCCTACAAAACAATTAATGGCTTCACCTTTTTAACTATTCATTTAAAACAATAGGTATGGTTTTTACGTCAAATTAAAACATATAATTTTAAATAATTTCTATAAAATCTATATTCTTATCCAATATCTTGACATTGTGTTTCATTTATACAACAAGACTAATATCGAATTTATATAAAAGTAAAACATATTATTGGAAAAATATTATATAACTTTTTCTTTTTTCATTTTAATACATAATGCCCACCACTTAACTAAAACCAATTTAAAATCCTACAAACAAATTAATTGGCTTCACCTTCTTAAAAATTAATTTAAAACAATAGGTATGGTTTTTACGTAATGTTGTAAAGTAGATCCAAATTATCTGCAGAAATCATATCATAAAATAACCTGTAGACCCTCATAGAATATCTTAGGAAACATTAATTACACTTCACAAATTGTGGCATCGACAATCTTTTTAGCAATTAGTTCAAATTAGAGCTTCGAATTCTTTTCATTTCGTTGGCTGAAGGTAGTCCGAATTCCGAAACTTATTTATTTTCCTTCACTTCACATTTTTAAATAAAATATATTCAAATATCTGTATTCTTATACAAAATCTTGAAATTGTGTTTTATCCTAAATATCGATTTGTCACGACTAGATATGGAATTAATATAAAAGTAAACATTTAATTCAACAAATATGATTTAAATTTTTACTTTCCATACTTAATGTTGTAAAATAGATCGACAGTTTTTGCAGAAAGTATATCATAAAGTAACCTTTATACCCTGACAGAATATCTTAGGGAACATTAACTACACTTCACAAGTTGTGGAATCGCCAATCTTTTTAGGTTCAAATTACAACTTCGAATTTATTTCATTTCGTTGACTGAGGGTAGTCTTAATTCTGAAACTTATTTACTTCAATTCCCATTTTTAAATAATAAATATTCAAATATCCATATCCTAATACAATATCTTGAGATTGTATTTCATCCTAAAGATATATTTGACAAGACTAGATATGAAATTAATATAAAAGTAAAACATTTAATTCGAAAATGAATTAAATTTTTATTTTTCATACTTAATGTTGTAAAATAGATCCAAATTTTCTGCAGAAAGTATATCATAAAATAACCTTTAGACCCTCACAAAATATCTTATTAAACATTAACTACACTTCACAAATTGTGGCCTGGCCAATCTTTTTAGGTTCAAATTACAGCTTCGAATTCTTTTCATTTCGTTGACTGAGGGTAGTCCGAATTCCGAAACTTATTTAATTCCCTTCACTTCACCCAGTCTCGTAGACGATATTTAATTCCAAGCGTTGGGGGAAATGACATTCATTACCAGTTTGGAAGTTCGAAGGAATAATAAAACACTCCTTTCACGAAAAGTTTGCAACCTTGTTAAGTCAGCAGAGCCAACAAGCTTTGAAGTAGTTGCTAAATTTAACGAGGGAAACTTGGGAAAAGTACAAACTATGTGGAAATTTATCCCGACTTTGAATTACACAACGTGTGTTTCTATCATCGATATACATGTATAAGATGTATTTTATTTCATTAGAAAGTATTGAACCGATTGAACCGATTTTTGTTCAATGTAAAATTTATAAATAATATGGGTACAAAGCAAAGAGATTAGTCGCTACTTTGGACCATACTACCCATAGTACCCATAACTTGTACCCATATTATTTTAAATTTTACATTTAACAAAATATTAAAGAAAATATATTTTATATTCTCTTCTATCTGAAAATAAGATGAGTATTTTTTATTACGAGTTGACAATAGTATTGTGTATGTAATACTTGTATATGTGTTCCACAAATGACCGACGATATGAAAAATCAATTAAAAAAAAAAAAAAAAAAACGGAAGGCGACAGAAATATGCGGTTTGCTGCATTATGCTTAAATTACCAGGGAATTTAGTCTCATCAATTTTCAAAATTAGTTGCCAAAGTTGTCAACAGATGGAGATGATGCAAGGTAAAACTACAAAACAATGTTTTCAAAATAACCACCGTTTGCAACCACAACGTGGCGCAGTCTGAGGACAAGTGATGGTACTCCAAAAACAATAAAATACGCAATTCCAGCGAATAAACCATTTTCGAAGCATAAGCTAGGATGTAGAAATAATAAAAATCTGAAAGGTCGGAATGCATAGATAATAACAGATCCATGTGTTGGTAACTTTTGTAACTAATTTTGAAAATTGGTGAGAAAAAATGATCTGTTAATTTAAGCATAATGCAGCAAACGGCATATTTCTATCATCTACCATTTTTTGTAATTGATTTTTTAAATAGTCGGTCATTTGTGGGACACTCTGTATTAGCTTTGACGAAATTAAACATTAACTGACATTCAGCTCGTAAGAGGACACTATTTCCAAAATTCTTTAGTTTTGCTTCGAATTCAAAAAAAAAAAAAAAATTGGCACAAACATAGAAGATGTGACTTATAACACAAAAAAAAAATTCAGCTGATAATATGAAATAGATAGTAAATTATTAAGAAAACTGCATTATTAAAATATTACAAAATGTTAATTTTTTTCAAAATGCTCCTTGCAAAAACAATATTTTAATGAAAAGGAAAGTTGTTTACCAATATATTATAAACATTTTCACACATGCTTTTATCTTTAGATGCTAGAGTTAAACAGAAATAAAAAATTTCAAACTTGGAGCTAGTGATCTTTTATCAAAAAATGGCACATATTTCATATTAACAACAAGAAAAAAAAAAGAGAAAAACTATGTTACATAAGAAAGCATGGGTGAATTTCTTTATAGTACATTAAATATTATTTATACAAAAAATTAGGCTGATTCATCAAAATATTAAAGAGCTTTTTGAACATACATAAAATTTTAAAAAGTGATCTGAGAAAAATGCATTTTTAACTTTTGCCAACAAGTGTGCGATACTTTAAAATAGTTAGTTAAAATAAAGATTTTAAAACTTAAAATCATCGAATTTCAAAAATTCGAACGCGAAATTAAAGCTAGTGACGTCACTATAGAAAGTTTAGTCATTTATAGAAAGAAAACAAAAAACGTGATTTTTGGTGATTTCAGTGTCAATTTCTTGTAAAAGTTCATATAATATTTTTATTAAATATATTGAAGATACCTACAAAAGTACTTAATTTTCTGATAATAGATAATATTTATAGAGGGCTATAATTGAAGGCACATTTTGATATTTTTTTTGCACTTTGTATTGTCACATGGATATTGCCTTTGTACTTTTTTTTTAACTAATGTTTTCTGCTTACTTCTGTAATCCCTGTGTAATACCTAGTGGTACACGGTGATTTTCTATGTTGTTCCATTAAAAAAAAAATACAGGTATGTTTAATTATATATTTTTATCAAGATCTAAGACCTGGTGAAATTGAAAAGAGGATATTTTTTGTAATTCCTTCGGTATAATCAGCGAATTAATTTTTTTGTCATTATTTGTGTTCTTCAAGTTAATCAAGAGATTAAAGAATAATACTAGAAATCGCAATCTATAATCGGGATTCTAAATTTTGTAAAATCTTATAATAAACAGGTGATTATATAAACTTCCAACGTTTGTTTTAGTTTTACAAACCAAAGAATTAATATATAAATACATATTTTAAAAATAGCAAATAAAATTATGTGTTAGAATTAAGTTAACATAAATGTGTTATAATAATTAGAATATATGTTTTTATCATTCTTTAATATAATAATAAGTAACATAGTTTTTGGTTTTCAAAGCAATATATATTATATAATAAATATATCATTGTTATTTTCATAATTTTTTTTTTTTTTTTTTTTAAATAGTACTATTATTATTGTTCCAAGATTTAGTTCTGTATTTTGAGTTTAAGTTGTATAAACTATGGAATTTCTTTTAGTGTCAAATCATAAACTCAATTTATAAGATTTCAACAATAATATTCTATTCAAAATATTAAGTGTTTTAGTTGTATATATTGAGGAACAGTTATAACTAAAAAGATAAAGAATATAGGAAAAGCATACTATTGTCAATAAGGAACATCTTTATACTTATTTTATAAATAAATTTCTATTTGAGTCCTCCACTTTTATGTAATATAATAAAAATATATATATAACTGCACATATTTGAATTAGTTTTTATACAAATAGTGAAAGGTTATATTTTATGTTAAATCCCTAAATAAAATTAGGGTCTGCATTTTGTGCGGCATCTATAGAATACCGATCGAATTCCACAATATATTGATCTGTTTTGTAGTTATTGAATTAAATAACTCCACCAAAAAGTTTAAACTAAAAAAAGAGGTAGAAATAATTTTATATCCCAGAATCCAATAGAAAGGAACAACACTATGAAATATCTTTTTTATCCTCACAATACAAAAAAACTTGCTTCAAGAGCTTAAGTAGTTGCTAGACTCAAGTTCGAACTTAAAAAGAAAAATGTAACTCATTTCAAAAAGAGAGAAAACTCTTGAACTCGTACAGAAAATAGAAAATCAAATTTGGCTAAAAAATTGTGAAAATAACGTGCCTTTCTCTCTTTTTGATATAGAGAGCAATGAAATGGGGGGAAATATCGTTTGAACTAGAAACTTTGATTTGGAATCTGGCAACCAGCCATGAAAGATGTCACATGTCGTATTGTAGAGTATGGCTTGATATCGAAATGCACTCATATGAAATAAATCTTATTTCGGAGAGAAAAGTTGCAATCTTTCAAGAGGTGTAAAAAGAAAAAGTATATTCTTTAGATAAATATTTGCATATAATTTTCTCTTCCTCCTTCAAATATTCGTCTAAAGGTTTCCATTTTTTTAGAAATGCGAACGATATTTAGTTTACCACATTCTAATCAAACAAAACTTATGTCTTTTTAATATCATTTTTTTTATTCTGTTCTACTAAATGCTAAGTATACAATTACCAATTAAGTATAACTTATCATTAATTCATCTTAAATTTTAAAGGATAACAAAGGTTAAAGGCAGAATTTTAATAACTCAATTAATTAATAACACTAATTCATTGATTTGCAATCTAACGCAATCACACTTTCAAAATTTTTTATTCAAATTTAAATCACTATTTTGTCAGAAATCTTATATAAGAAGTTCGTTTCCATAAGTTTTTGTAGTATTTTTAAGGTTTTGTATTTAGCTTATTTAAGTAATTAATTTTATAAATTATCTCTAAATAGCGTGACTTCATAGGCTATTTCATGTAGACCAAGATATGTTTGTTAGAGGATAGGGATTAATTTGAGTTGAAATTCTTATGAATCGTAATTTGACTTTATTTAAAAAGTAATTTCATAAAATACACGAATAGAAAATGAAAATATATAGAATTAAAATGCATAAATGCAAAAATTAACTTTTTTAATTACAATAAAAAATATATTATTCTGTGTGTCTCAAAAAGATTGTTTGGTGGTATATATTTCCTAAAATCATTTAAAGTGTACCATTGTAAATCAGTTTCGTAATAAAATACAATTTAAACGTTTAAATGTAATGCAATGCTAATATATTATAATTTTGTAAAAAAAAGTTTTAAAACATATTAAAATAAAAGGTTAAAAAATTTAAAGAAACAGAGATACACTTTTTATGACATTCACATTTAAGAATATAATTTTACAATTTAATTTTCTTTTTAAAAAAATATGCATTATATTATAATTTAGATTTTAGAACGAATGGTTTTCAGAGAATGTGCAATTTCTTTCAACAAAGTTTTCGTATATTGATTTTTATATTCAAATACCCTCAGGTTAACTAAGGTAATGAAAGTTATTGCATTCCGGTTTTTTTTCCCCCGACTCGTTTTTGGAATATGCTGAGTTCAAAAAAGTGATCTAGAAAAAAGTGGATGGGAACGTGATCAGCATAACTCCCTAATGGTTTGACCTACGATGCATATGAGTTAGGGGTGGTCATGGGGGATATTACTATAAAAGGTTTATATGTATGTTTTTATGAAAATATATGAAACATTTATGTTTTTCAGCAGTTGTAAAAAAACGGCTGTAACGATTTGTTCAAAATTGCTATGTTAATACTTTAAAAGGTACTCTAAACATCTCCACCTACAAAATTCCTGGAGAAATTCAATAAAGGAGTGAAAAAAGTTGAAATACGAATGTCTTTAATACAGAGTTTGTATGTCTTGTGCACCGCTTAACAGTGACAATTCCTCCTATATTTCACTTTCAACAAAGGATAATGTAATATATATATATATATATAAACGCCATTACTACAATTTTGGTGGTGTGAATTTTTAAAGACAATGTAATAAATATCGACAAAAATATCACAAACATTTTTTTTTGTAATTAAGGAACATATGAAAATTAAAGAGTACCAATATACTTGTCAATGCATTTATATTTGCTATGGATTGCACCAATTCATAGCAAATATAATTGCATTGAACAAGTATTAAGTATAATTGAAAATTGTTCGATGTTCCAAACCCCAAGTTTGTTGTATTACATATTATCATTTCAAATACTAAAATATATGTACATTTCGATTTAGGTTATAATATAAATATCATTGTTAGTTACGATATATCAGTAAGAAAACAAATGCAGCGTCTTCAAACTCGTCCTTCTAAGGAGATAAATTACAAAATATCTGGAACTATATATCTTACAGAGTTTGTGTCCACAAAGCGTTTGTAGGTGAAGTGATAACATTCATAAGAAGTTGCGCATTATATACTACGGTATTTAAGGTAAAATTTTGTTAAAAGAATTCATTTGTGTATAAGTATGTGCTGCAATGTTCATAACATAATTTTATTAAAATGAAACAATTTTCATTTTATTCCTATTTTTTATAACTTCATATATATCTTACCGCTAAAGCTTGAAAGTCGTTAATGAGCACATTACCTAGCTAATCTGCAGATTAACTGATTTACTCCATTTACGTGCATAATTAGGAGTTCTCCGCCTTTTGCTTACGTATTGTACACATTAACGACATCCATATCGAACATATACAAATGTTTGTTTGATTGGTGATTGATTATATCAACTAATTTGTTGATTGTTTAATTGTATTAACTTTGATTCTTTAGATATCGAAAAATACATAAAATTATGTTAATTTTATTGATTATAATAATATTTTAAACAGTTTTATTGTTTGTATTATGTATTATTTAAGTGATTGATGATTGCATCGATCAAATAATTTGTTGATTGTTTGATTGTAATAAATTTTTTCTTTAGATATCGAAAAATTAATAAATAACAATATGTTAATTTCCTTAGTTATAATAATATTTTAAACCATTTTATTGTTTGTATGATAGCCTTCTTGATTGATTGATGATTGATTATATCCACTGATTTGTTGATTATGTGATTGTATTACTTCATTCTTTAGATATATAAAAAAAAATAACATTTTGTTAATTCCCTTAGATAAAATAATAGTTTAAACCATTTTTTTATTTGTATTATAGTTTGTTTTAATTGATTGATGATTGATTATATCAACTAATTTGTTGATTGTATTATCGTATTAATTTGATTCTTTAGATATCGAAACATTAATAATTAGCAATATGTGTTTTATTTAAGCGTAGAGAAACATTGCTGTTGTTAGAGCAAATAACTTATTTTCCTTTAAACGAGTAGGCAATGTGCAAATTATCTACTTAATGTACAGATTAACTAAGTAATTTCAGAAATGAAACAATTTTCGGTACTTTCAAGGATAACCCTAATTACTCTGATTATTACTTAGTTAAGGTATACATGTACAATTGAGATGCTTTTCTTTAATTTTTAGGTTATAATTTCAACCTTTTCGCAATATATCAGAATTAAAAATGATGGATTTTTATATATAAACTTTTTTTTTCGTAAATTTTTTAATCAGCTAATTACAATTAAAGTGACTAATTAGGACATTATTATAACATACATAAATAAACTTGTAATAAACTTAAAGGTATTATTTGTATTGCAAATAAGGATAGAATATTGATGCATGTTCCTATGTAGCATTTATAATTTGGCTTCAATATTTATTTAATTATTAATTTTTAAATAAAAAGTTTAAAAAAATACATAGTTTTTTACAAAAAACTAAGATTAAAATATGCATAAAAAATTTGTTTATAACAGTATATATTAGATTCTTAATAGAAAACACGTTCACAACTATTGTCTACAAAACAAAATTATAATTTTGTTAATCGGGCCATTCATTATGAAGTTATGACCGTTGGCCTAAAATCATATAACACCAAAATGTCATTCTTCAGAAAACGCGTTTAAAGTTTACTACACTAATGAACATGATACAAAAAAATTTCACAAAACATACTGTAATTTTAAAAGTAATTTGAGTGTCAGAAAGAAAATGGTATCATTTTAATGGTAATAAATTTGGGTATATTTTAAAACCAAAAATCAAAAAAGCAAACTTGAGTCAAATTTCGCAATTCCTAATGTATATATATACCTTAATCTGTAGAATTACTGATTTATGCACTATAACGTCTGCCCCTGCAGCTGTAACGTATACATTTATATGTACCTGAAACATTTGATAGAGCCCTACTAAGCTCTAAGTCAACATTTTTCGCCTTTTACTATTACTAAGTTAATCAAATCAAACACTTTTAGTTATATTATTTAATATCGATACAGTAAAATCTCCTTTTACATACTCATTTACACTTCTTGGTTCCAAGTTAAAAAATTCCGACTCAGTAACACAAATATTGACCATCAACAGCATCTGAGTTTACTTTTCACGCACATGGTTTTAAAGTTCAAAAATCCGGCGCCCATTCTCTGTTGGCCAATGCGTGACTTCGCCAAATGATCGTGCGAAAAACCATTCCGCTTTTTTAGCATTAGTGCATCTCAGGACTACTTCCATTTATTAACGCCTTTTAACACTTCAGGCCCTTCCCCTTTGTCGTTGTGGAAGAATGTGTAATGAACAGCGGAAAACACGTTTATTATCAGAGAGAATTATTTTTAAAACTAGAAATAATTTTTTTTTTAAACTTTTTTATTTTCCATCATAAACGATATTTTTATGGAAATGATGTAAAAGGAAAGATGAAACTACATTTAAAGTGTTAGTAGTATTTTAATAACTTTTCCATGTGAATAATTAAATCAGAAATATGGATACATAATATTTTAAGCCTAGTCGCTTCATATCGTACTAAAGTAGATGTATTGAAGTATATACAAATATTTAAGCCTGAAAATAAAATAAAAGTGTTTGGTTTACTTAGATTAAAATATTTTTTAATCATTACTTTTAAAACTGAAAACTAAAATAATATGAAGCTGTCTTTTGTATTTTTAAGACATACACTATATATTATACATACCACATAAACTAATGATATGAAATAATATGCCAACAACAGCTAAGCTTTTTTTATTTAAATACAACAGCATCCTAATATAAATTTTATTATTTGATATCGATCTATTCATTTATTATCATAATTACATATCTAAATATAATTAGTAAGAATATTAAATTAAGATACTAAATAAATATTCACGTTCTATATAGTTTGAATTTTAATATAAGTACACTTTATGTTTATAAGAAACATATCATATCCTACTTAACATATGAGAAGAAGAATATGTTTGATAAAACCTTCTGTTTCGGTTTTTATACTGAACACTAAATAGCCAATACAGGTGTAATAAATACAAATATTTTACCTAAGATAATTTTATTTCAGTATTATATCTATATTGAATGCATATGATGATATAATATTTATGTAGCAATAATGACAAAGTAAACTGAAACACAATGTTTCATATCTATTCTGTATTGCAACTTAGTTTTATATAGTAGCAATTCAATATTTTTTTATTACATAAACTTATCCAGAGATAGGCCATGAGATGGCCAATAAGAAAATGGAAGTGTAATAAAAGTAAAACGAATTATGTTACTTAGTGCATTGAATTGCGCTGTATTACTGTGAGCATTAAAGTTTTTCTGTGCCGTCGGCAATTCGTAGAAATAAAAGAAGCGAGACATTTTCATTTTCAATTTGAGCCTTATCCACGTTTTATCTCTAAAAAAAATGTGAAATTGAGAGACCTTTCTCTATTGAGGTGAAAGGTGTAAAACCAAATTTGATTTTCTCTATCCAATTTAAGAAGGTCTTTTCTCCGTTTCACTTCGTGACGTAAAGGTCGGTGTTCGCAATTTGCGAAGGAATCATTTTTATGTGATCTAGCTTCTTTTCTTCTGTTCTTTAAGAAATTGTTTTACATTTATGGTACATTTTTTGTCCCTAAAGGTACCTTAGTATATGTTGGCTTAGAAAAAAAACGCGATAGAAATATGAGGCTTAGAGTTTGTTGTTTACTGTTTTCAACCACATAGGGGGATTTTCGAATGGTAAGAAAATATGCCTTAAGAAACGGTGATCAATTCGATTTTTTTTTTCTCGTATGTATTCGAGTTATAAGAATTTCAGTTTCTTTTCGATGAGTTCATACCAGAAATTTCAATTTGATAGCACATATTTGTTTTTACCTTTGCGATAGTAATCTTTTTCATGTGAAAATAAGTGTGTATAAAAATGTAAGTTCAATATTTCTACGTCACGTGAACAAAAGACACTTTAGGTTAATAGAGAAGCATATTTTTCAATTAGATAATATTAGCCGAATTATTTTTTATCGAAATCAATGTATATTGTAAATTGTCATTTTATTGAAAATTATTCGAAAGATTTTATATCGAGCAACTCGGCAGTGTTCCGCCGGCAAGCCTGATTTCATAGCGACAGAAATGCAAGTGTATAATACGCTGACCGATCTTAAGCCGGTTTTCGGCTCCTTACACCTCAACTTTTATTGTAGATAGGACCATGATTTTTTGTTTGCCTTTATGCGACCTTGTGCGAGTAGATGAAAAAATTAACACATAATTGTTGACATTAAACAAGGGAACATGGTATAAAAGTCCTTTAAAAATCACCGAAGTTGTGTTATTATTCATTCCGATTCTGGTACTTTTGTATCTTATCCCGATTCTTCTGGTTGAGACCAAAACTGTAGCTAGGGCTTCATTCAAAAGAATATATTCATTTTGTACGTTTTGATGCTTACGATGGTCTGTACCCCTCGAAAATGATTCCGATCGTTGGGATCTTCTACAGCTTAAATATTTGATTTATTCTGGACATTCATTGTTTTTATTCTTCGCATTTTTATTAGAGTAGTAATCTTTTGTATGCTTTATGGCATATGAGGGCCTATATACCTCATAAATTATCCTAAAAATTGGAAATTTTATTCAGGGTAATAATAAATTAAAACAAATTTCGAATAGTCTTCGTTTGTTAAATTTCAAGAAGTGATTTTGATAATTTTATCCGAACTATTAATACAGTATAATTAGGAATAAGTAAAACTTACTTATTTTTCAATTAAATTGTATGATTATTTTTTATCAAAGGTTTGAAAACAGTGGTTTTTGTTTCAACTTTGGTTAAGAAATAACTTTCCTTTTAAAATAATTATAACACATCAAGTTTGGTCTTGAACTACGTACATTCAAATCAATTGCCTGCCATTTTAATAGCCTCAACACCGAAGATTTCTTAATTTTTCCACAAAATGGTAACAAATCTTATTTTTCATACTTACAACTACAGTTGTGATGCAGTTTCGTATGTAAAGCTGAAAACCGTCTAATAATAATCCGATTGATGACTACATATTCTGTTCTAATTATAGTAGAATCTTGCGGTTTGCTCCAACATGTTTTGTTTTTATTTTCTATTTGTCTGATGCAAATATTTTTTCTTGGGGGGCTGTATACTAAGTAAATTTTACTTTATCTTTAAAAAATTCAATACGAACCCCTATTTTTTATGTTTTCATTCGATTTAGAATACCTCTTTTACCCTAGATTTCAGATTTCAGTTCATTTTGTTGAGAAACACGTAAGTGACGTTGGAGAAAATTTTTTGGACGATCTTGAGTGAAAATTTCTTTATCGAGGTGAAGAATCGAACGTTTTACATGCTTCAAGATGTAATCTATTACGCGGTCCCTTGAAGTGAGCTATTTTACATTTTTGTTAAAATATCGAGAACCAAAAGTCGAAATGGAATGAAAAAAAATTTTGAAGCGAATTTCGACCATGGTAATTCTTATGGAAGCAAAAAAATATATGTATCATCTAAAAAATTTTAAAAATGGCTTTATTAATTACTAATTAATTATTAAAAAAATTTTAATACAAAAGTTGCATGTTATTTATGTTTGGCCTTAAACAAACTTTCCATTCAAAAATAAGCAAAAATATAATAACTATAAAAGAATGTATGGTTTAAAAACAAACTTTCTTTTTAACATTTTTTTTTTTTTTTTTTTGACATCGTTTAAATTACTAACCACTTATTGGAAAATTATGAAATTTGGTATTTAGAATTTTTTTTTTTTTGGACATGGTGTAATATTATGGGGTTGTCATTTGAACTTTTTAAAGTTTGGTTTAGTTTTAATATGTAGATGACCCCTCATGATAATATATATATATATATATATATATATATATATATATTCAATACATAGAGAGTGGTATGTGAATCTAACGCTGATGTTGCTATTTTTAATTTAGGGCGACGATTGATTATTCACGCCCAAAAACACCCTTACATATTCTTCTGCCAAAAATTTAATTTTAAAGTTTTGATTTAGTTATATAAAATATTTAACTGATCCATTAGGCTTTCGATAGATTATTCCCAAAATTATCAATTCTACCGAAAAGTTTAACATCGTCTTTTTTTTTTTTTTTATCTTTGTAACACCGTTTACAGAAATCCGAATCTGATTCATGAATAGCAAGGAATGCATGCATATTCAATGTCAAATATATTTTTAAAAAAAAAGCTTTTGAACATTTTCCTAAATAATCCCTAAATTTCGTAACTGTGACGTATCCATAAATCCTGGGATCCATACTTATTCCATTTGAACGAGCTTTCGAAATCCTAACCCAAAGCAAGAAATCCATTGGAAGTGAGTAGGCACGCAGAGCACACATTAGCATAGTGCCCGCATCAAAAGTTTTAATACTTAATTCATTCAGGGCACGAATTCCGGTGTTCGAGAAACAATGTATACGGGTAAAAATTATTTAAGAGGCTCGAAATTCATTTTAATTCATTCTTCAATCCCCCCCTGCTTTGTGAAGTGGCAGGAAACGGAGTAGATCGTCCAACCAGATGGTGTGATTCCACGTTATTTAATTCCACAGCGAATTGACCTTCATCGGATCAAGAAAGGTCACGCTTCAGCTGTGCGAGGGAAGAAAATGGAGGCTGATGAAGGTAGGAATTCCAAATACTGGACTGAATTAGAGGCCGCCATTTTATACCACATTTGGTTGAACTTGTGCGTGTGAAATTGCATTTTCATTTGATTTTTTGTGAGGGAGTGAATAATCTACACAAAGAGGGGACAGTGAAAGAAAACTATAACTTTCTGTTTCAACCTTGATTTTTGAAAAAAATGCAAAAATGGATGTTCTATTGAAATGTTAATTAAATTGTGCATGATTTCAAATATTTAATCGGCAAAATAGTTTCATTCATCTGTGAATATGACGCATTTTTAAGTACCAGGAAGTGCAAATGCTACCACTTGCATCTTCATGTCTTCACCAACGTATAATTTTATTCTTTTGATATTTTATTCAAAGCTCTATTTTTTTAAATTTTTTTATTATTATTACTTTTTTTTTTTTTTTTTTTTATATAAACTAGAACAGTATTTATTTCTTAGATTTTGTTTAAAAAAATATTTACGCTTTTCGTACCATTTTTTTAGTCATTTACATTATTTTAAATTAATATTATTTTCCTTTGATCATATTAGATTTGTAATTTTTTTGTGTTGCAATAAAGAAAAAAAAAAAAAAAAAAAAAAAAAAAAACCTTGCATTTTAATGTTATGTAATACCATTTTTCCATCTCATTTCGTTTCGTTTAAAAAAACATACAATGTACATTTTGATGTTATATGTAATATCATTTAGCCATCGCATTTCGTTTTGTTTTATAATTAAAATTTCAAAACTTTTAATTTAATTTTTTTAATGAAAAATTCCTTCGAAGTAATTTTGTGTCGATTTACTGAAGAGAAATCGTCCAATCGTATCTCACCACTTGTATTTGTTCAAAAATTGAGGAATCAAAACGTCTTATATATAAAGTTTGATTGTTGAATTTCGATTAATTTAATAAATGTTATTTTTCTTAAAAGAAATAAATGTTCTTTCATGCTTATGTAAAATTATTCCGAAGAGTTCAATTTAATTCAAGCACCACTACGTTCTGATCCCGAACAATAAACTTCATTTACTTAAAGCTTAATTGATTACGTAATATTTACTATAAATGTATACTTTACATAACATTTTCATTGTATTCATACTCCACTCTGATAGTACTACTATTTTTTTTTTTCCAAAATCATGAACAACTTTCGAGTTCTAAAATACTTTTCACTTAAATATACATTTTAAATAAACTTTTATTAATAACTTTACTTACTATAATGATTAAAATTTATAATTGTATTCTATTGTATCGAACAAAAAATACCTCATTTATTACGATTTCAAATGGAGAGGAAGAAAATTGGTAAAACACTCCAAAATGCAATACTATCCTAGTATCTCACTTTCCATAAAAGCAAAATGGGCCAAGTTAGTACACATTCCACATTTTTATATAACAAAACAAAAATAGAGTGATTCCGTCTAATCACAATGCAAATCATGGAAAGGGTTTAAAAGTTTCAAATGAGTATCAATCCCTATATTTTCTATTTAAGGTATACATATACATTAGGAATTGCGAAATATGACTCAAGTCTGCGTTTTTATTTTTTTGGTATTAAAATATCATCGAATTCATTACCATTAAAATGATACCATTTTATTTCTGAGACTCAAATTGCTTTTTAAATTACAGTAGGTTTTGTGAACCTGTTCTGTATCACGTTCATTAGTGTGGTAAAATTTAAACTCGTTTTCTGAAGAATGACATTTTGGTGTTATATGACTTTACGCCAACGGTCATAACTTCATAATAAATGGTCGGATTTACAAAATTCTAATTTTGTTTTGTAGACAATAGTTGTGAATGTGTTTTATTTGGAAAATCTAATATATATTGTTATAAACACATTTTTTAGGCATATTTTAATCTTAATTATTTGTTAAAAACAATGTATTTTTTAAAACTTTTTAATTAAAAACTTATAATTAAATAAATATTGAAGCCAAATTCAAAATTCTCCATAGGAACATGAGTCAATGTAATATCTCTTATTTGCAATAAAATTAATACATCTTAATTAATTACAAGTTTATTTATGTATGTTCTAATAATGTCCTAATTAGTAACTTTAATTGCAATTAGCTGGTTAAAAAATTGACGGGAAAAAAAAGTGTATACAAAAAATACATAATTTTTAATTCAGATCAAATGCCAAAAAGTTTTAAATTATAACCTAAAAATTAAAAAAAATAATCTCAATTGCAAATGTATACCTTAACCAAAACAGTAATAAGTTTTAAACTTGTTTTTGAAATTCTAAATAGTTAAGCTAATATATGATTGTTAATTTTCTAGAACTAAAAATTTTCAAAATTCGAAAAAGAAAAAAAAAAAGAAAATGTTAGTTTTTTTAGTTGATTTGAAAATTTATTTGAAAATCATTTTTTTTTTTTTTTTTGAGAGCTTAAGAATTTTTATTCATTTGTTTTGGAAAATTATGTTCAGGATTAAATTACCATATTTCCCTTTAAATCCATTTTTAGTATTTCAGATACTATTTGAACGGTGAAATGACCTCATATATAAACCAATCAGAGAATGAATATGCCATATTGTTTTCCTATTACCTTCGCACTACACTTTATTGTGAGTTCCTAATGTGAGATCATAAAAAAATACGTCAGTGTTCTGAATTAATTTCGAATTTTATTTAAAAATAATTTTTATTTGAATGCCTAAGACCTTTTTATTCATTTGGTTTCCAAAATATGTTTATGATTAAAGTAATATAGATCGCTTTTAACTCATTTTTAATATTTCTGATATTGGAATTGTATAAATGTTAGAATGACTTCATATTTAAACCATTCATAGAATGAATAAACTATATTTGTTCTTTTTACCTTAGCACTACTTTTTATTGTGAGATTCCAAAAAAAAAAAAAAAAACGTCAGTGCATTGAATTGACTACAAATTTTATTTAAAAATCATTTTTGTTTGAGTGCTAAGGTTTTGTTGTGCATTTGGATTGGAAAAAGATGTTTATGGTAAAAGTAATATATATGACTTTAAATCAATTTTTAGTATTTTAGATATTACTTATATGGTAAATGACATTATTGTGAAATCCTTTAAAAAAAAAAAAAAAAAAAAAAAAAAAAAAACGTCAGGTCAGTGATTTGAATTAATTTCAAATTTTATTTAAAAATCATTTTTGTTTGAGTGCTTGAGTTTTTTAAGTACATCTGGTTTGGAAAAATATGTTTTTGATCAAATTAATATGAATGGCTTTAAATAAATTTTTAGTATTTCAGATATTACTTTAATGGTAAAATTACTTCATATTTAAACAATTCATAGAATGAAAATACTATGTTTTTTGTTATTACCTTCACACTACAATTTATTGTGAGATCCTGAAAAAAAAAAGTCAGTGTTTTGCATTGATTTGAAATTTTATTTAAAAGTCCTTTTTGTTTGAGTGCTTCAGTTTTTGCTGTGTATTTGGTATGGAAAAAGATGTCTGTGATTAAACTAATATATATGACTTTAAATCAATTTTTAGTATTTCAGATAACTTAAATGGTAAGATGACCTTATTGTGAAATCTTGAAAAAAAATAAATTATTGTATTAAATTGATTTGAAATTTTATTTAAAAATCATTTTTTTTTTAGTGCTTAAGTTTTTGAAGTACATTTGGTTTGGAAAAATATGTTTATAATAAACGTAATATGTATGGCTGTAAACCAATTTTTAGTAATCCAGATATTACTTAATTGGTAAAATGATCTCATATTTTAAACGTTCATAGAATGAGCATACTATTTTTTTTTTTATTATTATCATCACACTACACTTTATAGTGCGATCCTAACACTGTGCTAAGATACACGTAATAATATTTTGTTATTGTTTTCTCCATATATCACTGTGTCTTACTTCTAAGTCCATAAACATGATTCTGTCACTCCCATAACCGGAAGAAGCAAGCTTCTCTAAATGTAATTACAAAATCAATATTCGTTTCTTTGCTTTCCTATTCCTCAGAGATAACTTTAATTACCCCCGGCATTTACATTCGGTGCACAAAATTGAATCCTGGTGTTTCAGAAAAGTTGAAACGGCAAGAAGGATAACGACTTTTTTGAAATTACTCGCTAGAAATTGGCAACACAGGAATTTGGTGATTAACGGAGAGGCATCATTTGAAAGTGGAAGTCGTGATTTAGTTGCTTCGACGGCAGAATTTCATTTTGGAATTTTAGTTTGCGGTGGATTGTTTTATCATTTCCTCCCATTTAAGTGATTCAGGGATGGTTCTTCAAATTCGTCTTTATTTAATAATGGAGTGCTTAAAGTTTTCATCCCGAAAAGTTTAATGATAAAATATATATGCATGAACTGTTTCAATCTAGAGTAAGTGCGTAAACATTTAGTTTGCTTTAAATTAATACTCCACATGTTTCACAAGTAACTTAATTTTTTCTTTTAATTATAATTTGAAAACGATGGCACTTTTTAAAAATAAGATAAATGTCCATGATATTATATTTAATCATTTGACTTCACAATATTGTTCATAATTATTACTAGTGTAATAATTTACTTCAATGAACTTTGTTTGATATAAAATTTAATCAATTGAAATCACCTAAAATATAACAATTGCACTATCGTTAATTTTATAACATTTATTTCAAATATGTTCTTAAAAACACTTATTTAAAACAAAAAATATCAATGAATATTGTTTCCATTTACATCATTATTGGTTGAAAAATCCATGGAGTTGATAATTTAATTAATAATTATCAACTATAATCTCCTATAATAATAAACGACTTTAAATAATAAAAGTTAACTTTAGATTGTTATACGCGCATAATTTAATAGTAAGTTATGCAGACAATAGTAGATTAGCAAGTTATGAAGATGCAAAACATCTGCAAATATTGTATTATAGATATTAGTACTCCACTAAAAGTAATTTCTTTTTTATTGTAAAGCTTATAATTCTACTCTGAATCAATTTACAAGTAATAATTAAAATTAAAACAATTCTTTCGTACAGTAAAAATAGCATTATACATGTCGAGCTCGTGATCCTTTCCGACCCACTTTTGGAAAAGCAAAGCGATTACTTTGTCTATAATAATCATAATCTCATTTAAATTATACTTTTGTAGATGATTGGTAGCATTCATATTTTTGCGACTGAAATATGATTTATCATTTGTCAATATTAAACGACATGTCCTTTTGAAAGACCAGATGGGTTACTCATTTAAATCATTTTGAAGCCATGACATGTATAAAACCATGAAATGTCTTTAATATTTACTTTCCCAGTAAAATATTAAAAGTCAATTGCAAAGAACATGAAATACTTAGTACTACCATTAAATAAATGCTTGCAACACTAAGGAAGAAAGGAAATATTTATTGGTCCAAAAACTGGTACTGTTTACCATTCTTCGAGTAATTATCCTTACAAAGAACTGCTGTTCCAGTAAATAGATTCTTAATTTACTTTAAAATAAAGCCACGAATCCAATTTCTTTTTAATTTATATAAGAAGAAGTCCTGGTAAGGTTCAATTTCTATACTTGTTATGTTATTAAATGAAAACAATTTATGTCATTTCATTAAGTGATCATTTACGTACCTACTCACATAATTTCAATGTTTTATTCAAAGCAGTTTCTAAATGAACTGGGCTAGAAGATTGTAACACAGCGAGTATAGAGATTGAACCTTACTAGTATTTCCTCTTAATACATAAAAAACCCTACACTACTTCGATAGTTTACTTTCTTAGTAGAATCATATTAAAACTGGAAAACACTAAATGTGTTCTCCACTCCTTTCTGAACGCAAACTGAAATCAAATCCTCTGTTCTTGAAAGCGTTTTAGTTGTATATGTAAAAGATCCTTTCGTGTTGGTATTAATATTTCAGCCAAATATATTACTAACATTTTTGTTTTTAATTTTCTATTACAAACATTTAATGTGCATTTTTTTATACATACTATTTTATAATCAACAGAATTTTTTATCGGTTTTCGTTTTATTTTAGTACTTTCCTATTTTCACTTTTCAACTACATTGGATCCAATTTACGAGAAACCCCTTTATCAATAAATAAAATATTCGTTTTGATAACAGTAAAAGTATTTTCTTTCAGCTGATTCACTTTCCTTCAGAAACTAAAGCTCTATGAATACAATTGTGTAAACATAGATCTTGAGCTATTAAAATTGTCTCTCCTTAAAGGGGTTCAGTGAGCTTTAAATATTGGTGTCATGATTTTTGCATATCTTTAAATTTCAAACTATTCTGCTTCTTTTAAGATACAGTTTTGGCCTGTACTCTTTCTTGTTTCTGAAAAATGTTAGTTTTAAATAACTTAAACCAACCTTTGCCATGCCACAATTTCGCATAAAAATGCATTTATCTCAAAATGTCACTTTTCAAACTTCTCTGTACCTTTTTGTAAACACGAGTGCTAGATCCCTTACGAAATGTTTACCCTATATTTGCTTTGTATCAAATATTAATCTGAGGTTATCGTTTAAAAATAAATGTTGATTATTTTTTTTTAATTATTTTGTCTTAAAAAAATGCGATTTTCAGAGATTTGTGGTGTTTTATCATTTGAGATTGTTTAAAAAAACAAGTAAACATATTATCTGAATGTTAACCTCAAATTCACAACGAAGGTTGAAATATTCAGGACAAATTTTTAAAAAAACCACGTTTTTAAGTTATTTAGAAAAGGTACATAGAAAATATGCATTTTAACATTAGTGGTATAGGGCCTACCGAACCCCTTTAAATTCGGCATTATTCATAACCAATATTTCACTCATTTACCTACACAATTTAACATGTTATTGTTATTACAATCAACTACTAAAATCTACTCTATAAAGGTTTGGATAAAGCAGCTTTATAAAACATTCAATCGCCTTCTTAAAATTAAAAAAAAAAAATCACAATTTTTTTTAAACATGAATTAAAGCTATTTCGTTTAAACATTTAATTAAAATTCATCGGAGATAACTTAATGGAAACCATGTGTGAAGAGCAATTTTTATTCCGTACAAATAGAGCCGCCTGTTGCTGCTATGATTCGGTGGTTAGTTTATCACACGCAGGTGAATTTGATATTCGGAAATCTCTCAGCATAAAAACATCTCTACTCGAACTCTTTAAGGATCGATAACCACAAACATAAGAAGGGAATGTTCTTTTGCTTAAAAAAGGAACCAGAAAAATATAAAGCACTTTAAAAAAGACCCGTTCTTGGACGCAAAATTACTAAAGATAAAAACTATCGCATATCGTCCACAGACTACTTAAAAAACTCCAGCTTTCTTCAGCTTTACTAGCACTGCGAGCTGAAATTAAAAGGTTTTTAATTTATAAAGGATGTCCGTTTGAGATGCAAGGGAACTGAAATGAAAAAAAAACGAGAAAAGTTGGTGGTTCGAGTAAAATTCTTACACTTTTTTCTTAATGCCTTTTCATTAATTTTCTCTAGAACAGAATGAAATTGCTAACGAAACAAGGAATTTCTATTTGATTTTGAGACTGAATTCAAGATTCAAGCAATGTATAGAGAATTGTGTTTTAATGAAATGTATTTAAAAACGTATGTAGGAACTGTTTAATTAAGTTTAATGAATGTACGTAAGTATTTAATTATTTTTTTTGTTATTACATTCATTCGCCGATCATTAAAAATAAGGAGGTTTGATTATAATGATTAATTGGTAAATTTTTGTATGCATTTTGTTTCGGAATGAATTGATTTGGCATGATTAATTATTTTCAAGAAAAATTTGTTGAAATAAAAATATGATTTCTGACTGATTATAAGCAACTCTTTTTACAAAGTGGTATTTAACACAGCTTTTATATTTGATCATTTCAAAATTTTGACACGGTAAACACATTTTATTTTCAAGATATCTTATAACTGACGTCTTTTAACGGTAACATTTCTATAAATAGATCTACTAGTATTTGTAATAATCGTCCCAATTAGGACCATAGTATGTAACTAATAAAGTTGATAATAATGGTAATAATAACAATTATCAAGGTACTAAGATTATAAAAATTATGATAGAAAACCTATTATTGACATATTCAATATTTGTTATAGATACTCGAAATATAATTATGAAATTCTCCGACTGGTCATGTTTAACTAAAAATGTCTTATAATAGTCATTTATCACTATAGTAATTTTAGTGTCATCATAACATTTTAGAACGTAATAAAATAATAAAAACAATAAGAAATGCAACATAATGAGGCAACACATGATGGATATCAAAGCTTGACAATCTTTAAATCACTTCCACAACAAATTCCTCAAAATACAAGTACCGTATCCAAAACAATTGACTTCATTCTACTTCTAATCAACAAAACATGTGCTCACATTACCCAGAATCTGTTTTACCAATAGCATTTAAGACAAACTCAAACTACAGCGAGTCTTTGACAACCATCCCTCTTCTTGCACATTGGCCATTGATTAACTACATTAATTTTGGTGCTATTTTAGATTTTAATAAAATACCAAAGAACAAGGGAACAATTAACATGATAAGGCAACATAAAGCTTGACGATCATTAAGTCAGTTCCTCAACAAATACATTGAAATACAAGTGCCATATCAAAAACAAATAACTACATCCCATGATATTTCTCAATCAACAGCACATTTGCACAAAGAACCCAAACCTCTTTTACAAACAGCATTTGAGAGAAACCCAAACTACAGCGTGTCATTATAAAGCAATCATCCATTTTCTTGTACATCGGCCATTGATTACCTATATTAATTTTGGTGTCATTTTATATTTTAATAAAATATCAAACAAACAAGGGGAAATTTAACATGATAAGCCAACACAAAGCATGGTGATCCTTAAGTCAGTTCCTCAAAAAATACATCGAAATACAAGTGCCATATCCAAAGCAAATAAATTAATTCTATTATATCTACCAATCAACAGTAATTGCACACAGAACCCAAACCTCTTTTACAAACAACCCTTAGATGAAACCCAAACTACAGCGAGTCATTATAAAACCATCATCTCTCTACTTGCGCACATTTGATTAACTATAGTAATATTGGTGCCATCAAAACATTTTAGAATTTAATAAAATGCCAAAAAACAAGGTGAAGGGAAACATGATGAGGACATGGATATCAAAGCATGACGATCCTTAAATCAGTTCTTCAACAAATACATCAAAATACAAGTACCGTATCCAAAACAAATAACTTCATCCGATGATATTTCCCAATCAACACCACATTTGCACACATAACCCAAACCTTTTTTACAAACAGTATTTGAGAGAAACCCAAACTACAGCGTGTCATTATAAGACGATCATCTCTCTTCTTCCACACGCTTGATTAACTATAGTAATTTTGGTGTCATCAAAACATTGTAGAGTTTAATGAAATACCAAAAAATAAGGTGAAATGTAAAATGATGAGGCAACACATGGATATCAAAGCATAACGATCCTTAACTCAGTTCCTTAACAAATACATCTAAATACAAGTGTCGTATCCAAAGCAAATAAATTCATTCTATTATATCTCCCAATCAACAGTAATTGCACACAGAACCCAAACCTCTTTTACAAACAACCCTTAAAAGAAACCCAAACTACAGCGAGTCATTATAAGACGGTCATCTCTCTTCTTGCACACACTTGAGTAACTATAGTAATTATGGTGTCATCAAAGCATTTTAGAATTTAATAAAATACCATTAAACAAGGTGAAGTGTAACATGGATATTAAAGTATGACGATCCTTAAATCAGTTCTTCAACAAATACATCAAAATACAAATACCGTATCCAAAACAAATAACTTCATCCTATGATATTTCCCAATCACCACCACATTTGCACACAGAACCCAGACCTCTTTTACAAACAGCCCTTAAGAGAAACCCAAACTACCGAGTGTCATTATATGACGATCATTCCTCTTCTTACGCATCGGCCATTGATTACCGTCCCAATACGCGGAACTCGTTCTGTGCAGTTGGACGCGTGATTAATAAGCCGCTGAAAATAACCGATCGCTGTTCTGATGCAAGTGGGCTATCATAAAGGCCAGTGTTTGGACAATCCTTCTCCTTCTCGGATTGTTGAATTGGTGCTGGGGTATCTTGACAGGATAGAATTATCTGAAGATGAAATGATAAACTTAACTGTGGCGGTGATGAGACGCTTTGAATTGGGTGTCTCTAGTATGAATATTTGCTATGCGATTATTTTGGAGTGAAATACTCATTGGGGGTTCTTCATAAATGCTTTAGAGCTTCTATATGATTATTTGGATGACTGTTTATGCTTAGTACATTTGGCATGCAGTATGGTATGCAGGGCATTGAGTACATATGAGAACATCCAAAGTAAATAATAAGAATAATGTACATATAAATAGAAGTGTTAATTGACATTTGAACTGTGGGTGTGGAATATGGAACAACTTTCAATTTCACTAATTAGATTTTGGTCATTACAATAACAAGTATGGTGTTATTTAACATTTTCCAATGTTCACTCATTTAAATAAAAATTACTAGTTTGGCGATATATTTGGCAAGGATTATTACATGAGGATAAAAACATGCTAATATAGTGAAATTGGTGATATTATTTGATAGGCATTACATTGTAGTTTATTGTGCGTGAAACAGAAAATAAATCATTTGTTTATGGGTGATGGTCAAGGGCATAGAGCTCTGTGTTAAGGGCACTCGTTTTTCAACTTTTTACACTTTCATCGAATTTCTTCAAAAATTTCCAAGGGGGAGATGATTAGAGCACTTTAAGAGCCATTAGCTTAGTGATTTTAATCAAAACCATTAGAGCCGTTTTTTAGTAATTCCTAAAAAACATGATTTTTTTCAAATTTTTTTTTCGGGATATCAACCTTATGGCCCACACGCTATTTTGACGAAAACCTTAATGATAGGTTCCATGGCCACCACTAACATGCACAGCAAATTTGAACAACGTAGCTCAATTTGTTCGGGAGTTATGCTGACCACGTACACACAAACATACAGACACACATACACATAGACAGTCATTTTTTTTTACCACTTTTTTGAAATCATGATGCTCTGAAAAGTGGAGAATTGCAAACAAATCTTTGTTTTACAGAATGCTATATTTTCACTACGCTATGTAAACATCTGGGTAATTTGAAGTAAATATATATATATATATATATATATATATATATATATATATATATCTTACATGTAAAATAGTAAAATACTATTATTCTTTAAAATAATAATAATAATATTTCTAATGTAAAGACAAATAAGAATTCGACTACCAAAATCAGAAAGAACTGTTTCTCTGGCCTTAGCGATGTAGTTACTTGCAAATAATTTGGCAATATTTATCAAAATATATGTTTGCAAGAAATCATTTTATTCGTATTCTAATAGTTATTTCCTCTTATGTAATATAACAAGTAGTTATTGCTACTTTTGACGACTTTTTAAATGTAACCAACATATTCATGGATTTCATTTGAAAAGCAAGTGTTTGAATTATAAATGTGCAATGTATCGGATGCAAAATGAAAATAGTTTTCTTTTCTGCCGTATTAGTATCACGTGTTAAAACTTTTTAGTGCAACACACAATACAATAAATATTATTGCTGTTATTTGATAAATGACTTACTTGTTTACTGAATGGAACATTTAAAAAATATCTAGCATATTTAAAATTTACATAAAAGCTTTAATATTTATGGACATTAAAAAAAAAAAAAAAAAAAAAAAAAAAAGGTTTAATGTATATTCTGTAAAATGTTGATTTTATTTATTTAACATATAGTTTTTTTGTACAAATTGTATTTGTATCATAATAAAATCTAAGTAAAAATGACTCATACCATCTTTAAATAAAATAATAAAAACTAATTATATAAAAGTGTGTATTTTTTTTAATTTTAAAATAGATGCTTACCTATCAAAATTCTAATTGCAAATAATGGGTTCGAAAGTGTAAAGAGGTCAAATGTTCAGAATATGAAATATCTGGATAGCACGCTTCCAATAAAAATCACTACACTAAAAAATCGTGCCCACGTTGATAAAACTGCAAAAAGTAGAATTGCACCATCATTATTCCGACTAACTACACTTAAAAGATAAAACAAAAATTAAAATGTTTCACATGTGAAATAACCTAACTACCCATGGTGACAGAAATATGCGAACACCATAAAATCCATATACATATAGTGCTTACGTATATTTAGAGTGATTTCGTTAAAGGATTAAAAAGTACAGGTATTTTCCAGTGAAAAATGTATGGCAACAACTTTTTGCTTCAAATTAAAATTATAGTTTGATACATTCAAAATCATCGTTAAATTTTAATGCGTTCAAAATGAGCAAGGTTATGAATCAGAAACAGGACAATCATTATTTCTGCATGAAGAGAAGACTCCAAATGAATTCCCCAAAAAAGTTCGTACAGTTTTAAATGTTCGCAGATGACAAATGAAAATCCACTGACACTGAAATCATTGCAATGTATTTAGTTACAACTGCAGCAACGATAAACACAATGATCAATTCTTATTTACAGATGAAGAAGTATAATATTCACTGCCTTTCACCACCATAAGTCATGTTGAAGATTTTTGTATGAAAACCATTGTACAGAAAAAAAAAAATCTTGTTACTATTTTGATTGGGCATATATTTCCTTAAACGATTTAAAAAAACAAAAACAAAAAAAACACTATTCAGTATAGTAAACTTAAAGAAAAGGGTGTCCAAACTAACTTGGTTCCAAGAATGCAAAGAAACTTGCAATAAATATTTTATGAATGTCACAGATGTCTCTTACAATAGGATATTAAAAGCAAGAGTGGGAAAAATGTTAAAATCATTTCGTTCTACTACCAATAAAACGTTTTACGCTCTCTATATGCACTGAAGAAATTCTCTCTCATCACCCTAAGGATTTTAAATGAGTGAAACTGTACCGAAACCATTACTCATACTTTGAAAAGTGCTATTGCATTCCTTGAAAACTGTGAAATGACACCAGTTGCATATAGATCTTCTCAAAATATTCCAGTCAAGTTGCTTGGGAACTGCAACTATAGATTATGCTGCCCATGGTTTGTTAACTAGGGGTGTGGAACATCGCACAACTTTAAATTACACCTTATTACTGATGTGGATTTGTGTCATTTATTGTTTTTATATTTTCACCATTCGCTTAGAAAAAATTGCCAGTTTTGGTGATATTTTGAGCGATAATTCTTATATGGGTCTTTAAAAAAAATAATAAAAAAGAAAAATTAAAAAAAAAAAAAAAAAAAAAAAAAATGGTGTGTTCTCATTTAATATAGTTTTACTAATTTTTCATCTACTTTAAATTTATTCACAATCCATAAAATATATATAACATGATAGTTCAATGAACTGATACACATAAAATCATACAATTTGATACATTCATTTCAATTCCTTCTTCCTCTACCCTTATATTGCAGTTTACTGTTTCTCGAATTGGTGTCACAGTTTCTCGAACTTAGTACCACAGTGTTTTTAATCATCAAACCCAATAAACATCCCGGAAATACTGAAAGGTTATATCTAGTTTACAATCAATGAATTAATCAGCAAATGCGATTATCATTCAAATATAATATCAAATTATCGTAAAATTTAATGTCTAGTGAAGATCGATATGGCAGCCGATGATACTCAGTTTGCTATAATGCAGCTATTCAATTAGAGACGAATCTCCATACACGTTACCATGCCTTGCATTTGATTCATCTTTTCATTTCACTTAATAATGATTATTATCGCATGTGTGATTGAACTTATTATTTACCATCTAAAATGTTTTTTTAATATTACATTGGAGGAAAGAACATCGTTAAATGTTATCTCGTGAATCAGAATAAAAGTGAAATTCGAGATATCGCAAGGGATTTTTACTTTCAATTACCCCTCTGTATACATAGGGTAATGAAAGTATAGCATTCAGTAAAAAAAAAAATCGAAAGTTATCTAGAAAAAAGTGTATGTATGTGTGTCTGTGGTCAGCAAAATTCTCGAACACATTGACCCATGATGTTCAAATTTGGTATGAGGGTTAGTGGTGGCCTTGAGACCTACCATTAAGGTTTTCGTCAAAATCGTTCAAGCGCATGAGGTAGCTGCCATGTTTTTCAATGATTGCTAAAAAAAAGCTCGACGATTTTGATAAATATCGCTGTGGTAATGTCTCTTAAGGTGTTTTAAACATCCCCACCTCCAAAATTCCAGTAAAATTTTTTTGATGGTGTAAAAAGTTGAAAAACGAAGGCTTTCTACACAGAGTTCTCTTTTCATGAGCATACCACATCAAAGATAGTTTTTTAAGAACTATCGAAAGTATAACAAAATCACCATTTTGGAGAATATTTTTTTTTAAGATCCATTCAAGAATTATCGCAAAAAATATCGCCAAACTGGACATTTCTTCTAAATAAATGATGAAAATATAAAAAAGGTAAATGACACAAATACACGTCAGCATTATAGTGTAATTGAAATTTGTGTGATGCTCCACATCCCTAGTTTTTTGTGTTACAGGCACTAGCAAGTTATTATTCAAGTACTTAATATGGTGAATTGATAAAAAAAACAAAAAAACAATTTCTAAATTTCGTAATATTTATGTAACTATTTAATACGCATATTCCAATATTAATGTAAAATATTTTAAGATATTTTAACTCATGTAAGTACAATATATTTGTGTAAAAAAAAAAGAGAATTTTCTAAAAAAAAAATTTGTAAACCTGATTTTTTTTTTTTTTTAATTTATTTAAATATATTTTTTTACCAAAAATTAACCTTAGTGTCTAGTATAAGATCAATTCTACTTAAATAAAAATTCAAACTCATTTACTCATTTGTTCGGAAATTTCTAAGAAAAAATACGTCGAAAAAAGGCTTTTGGGTATTATGGATTTACGAGTTGCCAAGTCCCTTTAAAATACGTAGTCCGTTTACGGTGTACATACACACTAGATTTTTTTTTTTTTTTTTTTTTTTTTAATTCTGAGTCTAAAAATTCAATTATTTTTTACATTAGTTAAAAAGTACATAATTAAAATAATTTCATAAAAAAAATAAAATTTCGGCAATTGTTAATTTGTTAATTAAGCTTTAATTAGATAATTAGTACCTTTTTCAAACAATGATATATCAAATTCTAATTTTCTTAGAAACGCAACTTCACTTGGAAATCATTCGAAATATTATTCGAATCTCAGTTCAGTTTCTTACGTAGAATATATATATATATATTTTTTTACAATTTATTTTGTGGGAAAACATGACAAAAAATCAATATTTTCAAAGAATTCAAAGTTTTAAAAATCACTGAAACATCAATTTCTCAACCAATTTTATAAAATTGAGTTTAAAAACATCCAGCACATTATGTAAATTATTATGATATAAAAAAAATTATAATTCAAAATTTTGTTGTCGACTTTTCATTGTTTGAATAAAGCGTAATATAATCAAAATACAGTTCATTAGAAAACAGGTTTAAAATTTTAGAAGCGTAGTACCAACAGTAGTAACCTATCTATAATTGATTGTAACTTAAAAAATATTAAGGATATTTTCAAAAGTTTAGTATTGTTTGAAAGCTAAAGTATTCAGAGAATATTATGATATAATAAAAAAAAATGAATATTCTGATCGATTTTTATGAATTGTAGGATATACGTAAACCTTAAAACCTACTACAACAGTTTTTACACTATATTAAACTTGGATTATCGATACAAATATTACTGGATATGCAAACATATCAAAATCTCTAATATACACTTTCATACAATAAAAATATAGCTTCGCTTACAATATAAGTTACGCTACTGCCTAAATATTACTTTGTGGTGGCGGTTCTTTATCTCTGAAAAAGAGTTGTATCAAACAGAATGACAAACTGCAATGAATTAAGAAGACATTATTTTTTGTTTACACTGTTTTGGTAAAACACGCAGAAGTAATTTGCTCCAAATTCCTTAGTCTTTGTGAAGTCCAATGCACTTTGGTTGTATTTTTCTTGTAGGCTTAATGTCCATTTCCGCTGCAATGTATCCTTATGACGTTTGACATAGACTCACTCGTATATCATTTTTAGCTTTGGCTTCTGTACAAGAAAACACATTTTTCCGGCAGGCTGCCAGTTGCTTTGTTATGACTTTTGCACAGCACGGAGCAAAACCACATTTAGGATTTATGAATGCGCATAATTTTAACCTCCGACTCGGCTTAGACGTATAAACTTTTATTTTTTTTTCAATATTTCAATGGTATTGGTGATATAACTTTGAATTTTGTTAAACATGTAGAAAAAAAACTATTTAAAAATGTGTGGTTGAAACAATTTCAATATTTTTGGAAAATTTATTGTTTATCAAAAATATTAAATGACTATTTTATCTTTGGAGTATATGTAGTTTGTTATAGAT
Organism: Linyphia triangularis; assembly: GCA_963978545.1. Classification (NCBI taxonomy): domain Eukaryota; kingdom Metazoa; phylum Arthropoda; class Arachnida; order Araneae; family Linyphiidae; genus Linyphia; species Linyphia triangularis. The sequence goes on along the minus strand of OZ021722.1, from coordinate 101,575,862 downwards.
ATGCGTTGTTTGAAGAAAACAATTATATTGTGCTTTAGAAATTAGATAAAATATGTCATAATAATCTAAAAATAAATCAATAGATCTTAAGAGTTTTTGGATTTATTTCATTTTAATCTATTGCATTGCTTAAAAATGTGTGTTAATAGTTGTCTATTGGTTTTGCGTTTTAGTATATGCCTAGTCAATACTTGCTTATTATATTACCCGATTTTAAAATCATGTAGTTTGATAAGTTATTAACAAAGCAGCTTTTTTTGGTAACCAATTATTCGACTTTAACGAAAACTAATTTTGAAAATTACTTATTATAATTAGATTTAAAGTATTCTATTTCATGTTTTTTTTCTATACATGATCAACATATATATTTTAAAGCATATATTTAACTTTTATTTTCATTTAAATACCCAAATAAGATAATCAGAATCAAGATATTGCACACCAGAATCTGTTTAATCCACAAATTATTCAGAGCAATTGCATTCCAAAAGTATTAATTAGTTTCCATATAATTGAAATATATATTTTTAAAGCATACATTTAATTTATATCTTCATTTAAATACTCAAATAAGATAATCGGAATCAAGATACTGCACACCAGAATCTATTTTCTCCAAAAATTATTCCGATCAATTGCACTCCAATAGTATTTAATTGTTTCTATAAAATTAAAATGTATATTTTTAAAGCATACATTTAATTTCTATTTTCGTTTAAATACTCAAATAAGATAATCGGAATCAAGATACTTCACACCAGAAGACTTGTTTTCTCCGCATTTTATTCAGAGCAATTGTATCCAGTCCAATAGCATTCAATTGCTTCTATATAATTAATATATATATATATATATATATATATATATATATATATATATATATATATATATATATATATATATATATATATATATATATATATATATATATATATATATATATATATATGTATGTGTGTGTGTGTGTGTGTGTGTGTGTGTGTGTGTGTGTGTGTGTGTGTGTGTGTGTGTGTGTATTTAAAGTATAGTTAATTTATATTTTCATTTAAATACCTAAATAAGATAATCGGAATCAAGATACTGCACACCAGAATCTCTTTTCTCCACAAATTATTCAGATCAATTGAATTCCAATAGCATTTAATTTTTGTCTACTTAATCAAAATATATATTTTTTAAGCATACATTTGATTTCTATTTTAATTTAAATACCCAAATAAGATAATCGGAATCAAGATTCTATTTTTTAAACAAATTATTCAGATCAATTGAATTCCAATAGCATTCAATTTTTGTCTACATAATCAAAATATATATTTTTGAAGCATACATTTGATTTCTATTTTAATTTAAATACCCAAATAAGATAATTGGAATCAAGATACTACACACCAGAATCTATTTTTCCACAAATTATTCAGATCAATTGAATTCCAATAGCATTCAGTTTTTGTCTACATACAAAATATATATTTTTGAAGCATACATTTGATTTCTATTTTAATTTAAATACCCAAATAAGATAATCGGAATCAATAAACTGCACATCAGAATCTGTTTTCTCCACAAATTATTCAGAGCACTTGCATATTGTCCAATTTCATATATTTTCATATCTATCTTCCTAAAACACACTACCCAGGCTTCATTGAATTAAAACGAACTTGAAAGTTCACGCCACCTAACTGCATCTTAAATTATTCAACGTCAGACATCAAGTTACGTCGCAACCAACTTATATTGAATGCAAATTTCATATCGACGCTTGAGTTCCAAACGAGCAACTCCTTTCTCGAGGCAATTCCGAATTAATACTTAAACGAACGCAGGCGACACAATGTGCGATTAGTTGCTAGCATTGGTCTGCCATTATTCATTAAGCGCCTCTTACTCGCTTGCACTATTCACAAAAGAGGTTGCCTCGTGAGATACCATTGATGTCTCGCCTACGATGCCAACTTCAATAGAATGCCCGTTAATATAAGTAATGGAATTTATTATTGAGATGGATATTTGAAAAGAAATAGTGAATGTATTTTTGATTTCTAGTTAAAAATGTCAAATTGTATTTTGCCAAAAATGTCATAAATGCTATTTAGAGTTTAGGAAATTTAATCTTTCTGTTTATATAAGTTGCATTAATGCAAATATTAATATATATGTTAGACTTTTAATATGTATTACACATAATTAATTATGTAACCTAAACCAAATTTATTAGACTATGTAAATGATATTTTGATAGAATTACCACGTTAAATCAACACTTATTTTCAGACTATGGATATGTCGTATAATGTAAAAACTTTCGTGCACTTGTACGAATGACGATTCCAACTTCAATAGAATGCCCGTTAATATAAGTAATGGAATTTATTATTGAGATGGATATTTGTAAAGAAATAGTGAATGTATTTTTGATTTCGAGTTAAAAATGTCAAATTGTATTTTGCCAAACATATGTTATGAATGCTATTTAGAGTTTAGGGAGTTTAATTTGTTTATATATGTTGCATTAGTGTAAATTTTAATATAGATGTTAGACTTTTAATATGTATTACATATAATTAATTATATAATCTAAACCGAATTTATTAGAATGTAAATGATATTTTGATAAAGTTACTACTTCAAACTAACACTATTTTTCAAACTATGGATATGAAATATAATGTAAAAATTTTCATGAGCGGACACAAATGATATTTATTCACACTTCATACAAAATTTAATTTGTTTATATATGTTGCATTAACGTGAGTTTGAATATAGATGTTGTACTCGTTTGATTTGTATTACTTTAATTAATTATGTAACCTAAACCGAATTTATTAAAATATGTAAAGGATATTTTGGTAAAGTTACCACGTTAAACTAAAACTAAGTTTCAGACTACGTGTATGACATATAATGTAAATATTTTCGTTCAAGGGTAGAAATTGTTTTCATTGACACTTCATACAAAATAGTATTCACGTCGTCATGCTTATTAGTTAATGTTTATAATAAGTATCATCATTAATTAATACGTATTAAACTTTTAATTATTTTACTTAACGAGTACTAAATATCAATATTTAAAATCCTTTTTAGTAGCAAAAGCAATAGATTAAAAAATGCTTCAATACGAAACCAAACTTTTATTTAATTTTTGGTGTGAACAAATATTTTTCTCAGAGTAATTAGTAAATGTTAGTTAAGCGTTGTATTTAAAATTGAAAACATGAAAAACATCGCAAGCACCGCGACAGTATGAAAACTACGTTACAAAGTTAAAATGTATTCCGTATTCAAAATTTTAACATTTTCTCCTAGGATAATTATTAAAAAAATAAAGTTAAAAAATTCAATTTTGAGATAAAGTTAATGCTTCGTTTTTCAATTACTTTTTTTTAACGTTCACCAATGAAAACAATCATTATTATTCTTTTTTGAATTAAATATTTCCATTTACCTTACCCTCTTCACGTACTATAAAAATATAAAATTTGGCTCCGGTGAATAAATCAAACAAAATAAATCAAAACTACTATTGAATTTTGATAAAAATGCATTATTAAAGAATTGCTTAATACCATCGAAATGCATTTAGAATATTAATTAAATACGAGTACAGAAGCAATCTGTTTCATTGAATTATTTTAATTACACGCAGAAACTAACGGAGTTTTTGCCCATTAAATCTGAAATCGCCCTTTCTTCATTGCACAGATAAAAGTGGTTTTATTGAGAAAGTAAAAACAATATTTAATTAGTACGAGTAGAGAATTTTGAATAACATTTTGTTCGGCATTTGATTTAATTGCAAGGTAGAAATCAATTTACCGTAGACGTAAGTGGCATCGTTTTTACTGCCATGGTTGAAATTATTATTATCATACATTTTCAATATGATTACTTTTCTGATTTTTACTGATTAAGAAGACTTTTTTTTATTTATAATTATGTTTTAATTAAGACATTGTAATTTTGAATGCTTAATTTGATGTCAAAGGTGAACTAAATTTATGTTTTAGTCTCAGTAATCATATTAGTTTTTAGTTCACATATATTTATTAAAACCATTAATACCTAGTGCCATGAAAATGTATCAACAACGATTGACTTAAGTATTCTGAAAACTTAATGTAGTGTCGTAAAGTATAATTTTATATGCTTAATTTGATGTCAAAGGTTAACTTTATCGCTGTATTAATCGACGTAATCATATTAGTTTTTAGTTCACATCTGTTTGCTAAAACCATTTTCACCCAGAGCTATGCAAATATAACAGCAACGATTGACTTCAGCATTCTGAAGGTAAAATGTATTGTTTTAAAGTATAATTGTGTATGCTTAATTTAATGTCATAGGTGAACAAAATTAGTGCTTTAGTTTCTGTAATCATATTAGTTTTTAGTTCATATCTATTTACTCAAACCATTTATTCACATGCACCATGCAGTATCAACAGCAAATATTGACTTCAGCAGTCTGATTGGTTGGTTGTTTTCAGATTTTCTGGCGCCGTCAGCAATACGAGGGCTATAACGTGCCAAAACATTCGTCATTAGACAAGCCAACATACATTTACAAACACCCATGCCTAATACGGGACTCGAACCCGCAACCTCGCGGTCTAGAAGTTAGCACGCTAACCACTATATCGTTTGGTCGGCCTTCAGCAGTCTGAAAGTAACTGTATTGTCTTAAAGTATAATTTTGTAAACATAATTTGATGTCAAAGGTAAACTAAACTGATATCTTAGTCTATGCAATCATATTAGTTTTTAGTTCACATCTGTTTATAGAAATCATTTATACCCAGTGCAATGCAAATGTCAATATTTCCCAGCAACGCTTGATTTCTGTATTCTAAAAGCTTAATGTATTCTCTTAAGTTCGACTCTTCGAAATATTTTAAGAATTCTTCTAAAGTCAATTAAGCCCCTTCTCACAATCGGACATTTGCCAACAACTGGGAATTGCTTTGTAATTATATATGGCAGCAATTACCACGGCCATCAAGATAAGTCAATCTCAAGAACTGATTGGTTCATGAAGGTCGGTTGAGATTGTTATTTTATTTGGGTAGGGGAGGATTGTAGTCATGGGGCTGTTTGATTTTAAGATTGCGATTTTGAAATAGAAATATTGAATTTGATGTAATTGAGGCAATTTTATTTGAACTTAAGAAATTTTGGAAATGTGGCTCACAGTCAAAATATTAATGATATACAATTTTATTTTAATATCCTGTTGTATTTCTGTAATACATTTATTACTAACAATTATATTTTGATGTTTAATTAAAAATCATGAAATATTATGTACGGCATTCTCTATTAATATGCAAATTTGAAACATGAATATATTATTATAGAAAAGTTGTTTTGTTTTGTTTTTATACACAAGATTGCCTTAAAAATATAAAAATATTTCAATTGTTCTTTTACGAGTTTTTTTTTTTTTTTTTTTTTTTTTTTTTTTTTTTTAAAGTTTTTTATTGAAATTATACCTACCATTATTTTTGATAAATATACCGTTGCATCATTCACGTTATACTTACGATAATATTGAAGAGTGTTTAAATGATCTTGAATCTTTCGTAATTGAATAAGAAAGTTGTTTATGTCACAAATTATACCATATATTTAATTATGGCAATAAGCTGAAAAGTGATAATTGTTTTCAGTATCTATTCGATTTTATCAATAATCGTCCTAGCCTAACTGTGCAGTACTGTAAATTTAACCCTTTCACTCCCAGTGATGCCAATTGGAATCACAAAGTTTATTATTTTTTTTTCTCCTCGCCTAATACTCCCAGTGAATTCGAATCAACGTTTTTACAATCATCAAACTATTCTCTGCCCAAATATATTTTTCTTTTTCACCAATATATGGCTGCATGGGTTCTGTTGATGAACGAAATGAGGCTTTTTTATGTTTTCTCAATTCCGAAAAAGATGCCGAAATTAATTTCCTTTTTTAAGTAATTTAAATTAAATAACTCTTTCAAATATGTTCGTATTATTTTCTTTAATATTTAAAAATTGTATATTAACCATTTTTAACGAATAAATATTTTAAAATTTTAACATTTGCAACGATTGAAAAGTGATGATTCCATTTGGCATCAGTGGGAGTTAAGTACAACTCAACACCTTTTCCCGGCTATATTATTTATTTTAGATTCGAACTGTTATTACCACGTTATTGCTATTTTTTCTAGCAGTATTCACTACGTTGAGATATATTTACGACTAAATAGAAGATTTCAAATTTTATTTGATTTATTTAGAAATGCCGAAGCGAAATAGCTTTAGACTTGTCCTATACCTAATACCCAATGATGCAATTTGGAATCATTTTTACTTTTAATTAAAAAATTAAACAAAAAAAAATTGCCTTCAACCCTGTTATTCTGGATACCAAATGAGTATATTTTATAAATTTCAGATTTTTAAAATGAAAAATAAATAATTGGGACTGAAAGGGTTAAAAAAGAAGGAATTGTTTCAGTCGATCTTGACAGGTAACTTTAAAAGACCATCAATCAATAAATATTTTCTATTAACCATCTGTGTGACTTTCTAACTATTTTTCTAAAGATATATTGTAGAAGGATGAAAAAGGATGTATAATCGTGAATTTCTAATAAGTTTATTTAAAACACAATTGAAGTTATATGCTTAGTCACCTTATTCTCTAAATGTATCAAATTCATTATAAATAGCAAACTAAAATATAAATCATTTTAAATAACAAAATATATAATAATTCATTATAAATATCAAAATACATTATAATTCATTATAAATAGCAAAATGCAATATAATTCATTATGAATAACAAAATGCATTATAATACATCATGAATAGCAAAATTTATTATAATTCATTACAAATAGCAAAATATATTATAATTTATTATAAATTTCTAAATACATTATAATTCATTATAAATATAAAATATTTCATATCTAGGTGCACGGCACCGCATTGCGGGGACCCGTCATTGGTGTACAGGTCCTACCTTCTGGCACTTTGTGAAAAAGCCCTCTTCACTCGTTGAAAGGTTTATTGTTACGCAAACACAGGTCGTTTCACTTGCTGAAAAATCATTGCTGCAGAATAGGCTCACTACCCTCACCAAAAGGTTCATCGTAACGCAAGCATAAGCTCGCTTCACTAGCTAAAAACTGTTATGAAAACCCTTAATATTGGATACCCCCCCCCCCTCTCCTCCCTATCCAGAAACAAAAATTTACCATCAATCTTCCTCCCGTCACCTTATGAGACTATTTTAACATTGTGTGTGTCAAAAGTCCAATTAGAAGGTCAAAAATACTTATATTGAAAATTTCAGAGCTGTAATCCTATTAGAAGTCGCTTTATAAAAAATGTGATTAAAAAAACAAATGAACCCAAATAATTAAAATTTTAATATTTTGTTTGTAAAAAGTTCAATTAGAAGGTCAAAATTAATTTGTTGAAAATTTCATACCTATACGCCATTATAAGTTGCTTTGTAAAGAAATTAATCCAAATTTTAACATTCTGTACTTCAAAACTTCAATTTGAAGTTAAAAAAAAATAATTAAAAAAAAGTAAAATACTAAAATTTTAACATTATGTTTTTCAAAAGTCAAATTAGAGGGCCAAAACTACTAATCTTGAAAATTTCCGAGCTGTTCCCCAATTTGAAGTCACTGTGTAAAAAAAATTAATATATGACATTTTAACATTGTGTTAATCAAAGTTTTACTTAGTAGGTCAAAACTACTTATGTTGAATATTTCGGAGCTCTATTTCTATTTTAAATAACTTTCTATAGATCCAAAGACAGACAGACACACAGATACACATGCTCTTTTTTTATTATTATAATTCATTATAAAAAGCAAAATATATTATAATTCGTTATAAATAGCGAAATATATTATAGTTCATTACAAATAGCAAAATATAGATGAATTTATAATAAATAGCCAAATCTAATGTGTATGCTATTAGTCTTACATACAATGATTTTCAAAAAGCATTAAAATACCATGATAGTATTAAATCATATAATTATAAATATGATTACTTACTATTAAGAGAGTTGAAAGACTAAAAAAACCAGTAATTTGTTCGAGATTTCCTGAATCTAAGCCATTTAAATTTGCATGAAGAGTTATGGCCAATTATGTGTTTACAAAGATTTTAGACATTCCTAATCAGTCATTTCCATATATAAATGCTTGTAATTTTAAAAACATTTACTTAAACACCATAGTTTTGGTTCTTTATCTAGATAATACTCTTAAAAACATGTATAGAACAATTTATTAAAATATTTAAATAACACACTGATATATCAATTTTGCCGTGCTATATATATATACATTTTTCCTTCAAAACCACATTTTCAGTAAATACGATTAAAGTAAATACAACCGGTTGATAATGAAATGTAAATTTTTAACGAAATTCTTGTTATCCTCGAAGTCGGAAACCTCCATTAAATGCTAGCAAGAGTTTCTTATTAATTATTGCAATATATATTGTTATATTGATAAAAATAAGTATTAAACTCATTCACGGAATGGATTCAGTAAATGGAATACCACGCACAACATTTAACTACTCTATTATACTGATCTGGATTTGTGTTGATTACTGTTTTTATATTTTCATAATTCGTTTAGAAAAAATTTCCAGTTTTATAGAATTTTACGGAAACTTCGCAGGTGGGGATGTTTAGAACACCTTAAGGGGACATGGGACACTGAAATCACCAAAAATGACGTTTTATGTTTTCATTCTATAAAAATTGCTTATGCCACTAGCTTTAATTTCGCGTTTGAATTTTTGAAATCCGATGATTTTAAGTGGTAAAATCTTTATTTTAAGTAACTATTTTAACGCATCGCACACTTGTTGGCAAAGGCTAAAAATGCGTTTTTCTCAGCTTTGCTTTTTCCCATTTTACTTATGTTCGAAAAGCTCCTTGCGATTCATTTTTTGATAAATCCACCTAATTTTTTTTGTATTAATAATTTTTAATGTACTATAAAGAAATTTACACATGCTTTTTTATGTCACATAATTTTTTATATTTTTTTTCCATTTTGGGAATTTGAAGTATGTGCATTTTTTAATGAGAAATCACTTGCGCCAAGTTTGAAATTTTATTTCTGTTCAACTATTGCACCTAAAGATAAAAGCATGTTTGAAAATGTTTATAATATATTGATAAACAACTTCAAATTTTTCTTTCATGTTCGTCAAAATATTGTGTCGCGAGGAGCATTTTGAAAAAAATTAAAATTTCGTGTTATTTTAATGCATTTTCTCAATAATTTACTATCTATTTTATATTATCTGCTCAAATTGTGTTGTTTTGTTTAAAGTCACATCTTCTATGTTTATGCCAAATTTTATTTAATTCTTGGCAAAACTAAAGAATTTTGGCAAAAGTGTCCTATGTCCCCTTAAGAGTACCAGCCAAAATTTGTTTAAGTGTATTAGAAATTACTGAAGCCTATGATATTTTTAATGGCAGCTACCTTATGCGCAATTTAAAAAAAAACCTTAAAGAAAGTTCTCATGACCACCACTATCCCATACATCAAATTTAAGCATCGAAGATCAATTCGTTCGAGCCAACCACGTACAAACAGACATACATTTTTTCTAGACCACTTTTTTGAATGTTTAAAACGTGGATAAATAAAAAGAAGAAAAAAAAAATTTTTAAACCGAAAACTTTATTTTCATTACCCTATGTTTACATAAATTTCAATTGAGAACACACATATATCAAATCACAATCTTTTTAATAAATATTTCTCTCTCACGGCCTCTCATGTACATTTTCTTAAATCCAAATGAATGGAATAAGTATATAAAATATACGAAATGCTTTATTTGTAATTAGTTTTATTTTTGGCATGCATTCTTATTCCTGTCACATTAAAATTTTCCTTAGCGAGTTACTTTGATTTGTAAGACATTTTACCTTAATTCAACCACCCAAAAAATTGAAGAATATAGAAAAATATATTCATTTGACATAGTCCCTCGAGTTTCTGGAATTTACTTCATCAATAAATATTCTCACTCTCTCCTGTAAATACTGACAAATGGTGTACATAAATCCATAAACTGGAGTATCCAAGGAATGCAGAATTTTTTTTTAAATAAATGTCAGACTAATAAAGAAAATATACTCTTAAAACGACTTTTCAAAAGAAATGTATAATTTTACTTTTCCCAGTTGACAACCATTGATTATTGACAGCACATTCATACACGTTTAATGTACAACTTATGAATTTCTAAAATAATACGTGGGATGTTTTTATAATATGTATGAAATTTTTTTCTTTAAATTGCTTGAATTTGAGATTAAAGAATACTGCATAATTTTACTTTTCCCAGTTGACAAATATTGATTATGTGAGACATATTCATTCACTTTTAATTTACAACTTTTGAATTTTTTAAACACCGCTTGGGATGTTTCTATAATTTGTATGAAAAATTTCATTCTCCAAATTGTTTGAATTTTTTTATGAAAGAAGAATGTATAATTTTACTTTTACCTGTTGAAAACCATTTATTATTTGAAACATATTCATACACGTTTAATATACAACTTTTGGATTTTTTAAATACCGAGTGTTATGTATCTATAACTTGTACGAAAAACGTGTTCTCCAAACTGTTTACATTTTAGACAAAAGAAAAATGTTTAATTTTACTTTCCCCAGTTGACAACTATTGATTATTGAAAACATAATCATACCTTTTTAGTGTACAACTTTTGGATATTTTAAATAATGCATGGGACATTTCTCTAACTTGTATAAAATAGACAAACTGTAAAAATGTATTAATAAACAAAGCAGTTTTGATAAAAACAAATAAGATATTTGTATCTAATAATTCCAATACTAAATATGCTTTAATCATGCTTCCAAAACTGAATACGCTTTCATATCTTTTTTTAAATACAAACATATTATGACATGTCGATAGAGATTAGATCTGATTATCAGGATAACTTCCATTACTATAATTGCATTATCGTGTTTTGCTAAAAATAGAAAATAGTTCCTTAGAACTTTTTTTCTGCATAAAAGGAATCTCTTAGATAATTATCATAGTCATAAAAGTTTATCATGATTCTTTTTACCTCATTGGCGTTATGTATTTCTATTTCATAATATTCATTCATGTTTTTGCATCTTGTGATATTGCATTATACTTATTACTTTATTATTGGCTAACTATTTCCTTTGCATTTTCTTTGTTATCCCTGAAATATTTGCATTAGTTATCCTGATTTCTATATTCTTTGCAACACTTTCCCCAAGTATAAATAATACCAGCATACACCACACATATTTATCTGTGTGACTTCAGCTACAATGTTATTAAACGAGATGTAGCGTATAATAATTTGATTTCACTATTGCATTTATGTCCTAATGTAATTTTAAACTAAAAAGATTGTTCAAAATATTTAATGATTTTGGGCTTTTGCCTTAAAAGTTGAACAATTCAAAATTGAATACAAAAAATCCAGTTACTTGCCAAAATTAATATATGGTGATTTGCGATTTTCAAAAAAGTAAAATCTTCTTATGAGTTATAATGAAAAAATGTATAGTCATTATTTCCATTAGCTTTAGTAGTAAAATTTGGTTATAGAATTGTATAGCAGTGATGCATTTAATTTTATAAACTTTTACTTCCCCTACATTCTTAGCTAACCTTTTGATAATTCGAATTTTCTTAATGGGAATTCAAAGTTTTAAAATGCATTAAAATTGTCTTCTAGAATTGCAATAGATGTTCAATATTAAATTTGACTAGTAAAAATGTGTGTTTATAATTGTTCTTAGTTGATACCATTCAAATTTCAGAATGTGTGTCACTTTGTGTCGTCTTCCCATAGTTTTTGTGTCACGCAAGAAGACTATAAAAAGAGGATATGTTTCAATGCAATCAAAAATCATTATAGTGAATTTTAGGAACATAATTTTTTCAATCTAAATTTCATTCTCTTACGAAATAAACAGAAGAAGTTTCTATATCTTTGAAGCAAGTTACAGAATTATAAATGTTTGGAACATCAAACCTTTCAAACGTTTATGCAGTAGACCATTCCTTAAAATTAAATAGAGATAAAAGAAAAATAAATTTTAGTATAAAATGCGTTGTGGAGTTTCATTTACAAATAATTGATACACAAGAAAATGTGTATTATTAAATGTGTTTATTTAACTTGGCAAATATTTTATGCCAGTAACTTATTTAAAGACTTACTTCGTCACCACTATATAATTTGGTTAACTTACAAATAAAGAAATCTTTACAATCACAATTTTAACAAATCGTTAACTATCAACAAAATATAGAGTTAAAATTTATTTTAAGCTCTAGCATACACAATGAGACATTCTTTGATTAAGTAGACGTCAACTAATTCTCCCTTTTGAATTACACTGGAATGGAACCATTTAACTTAAAACTTTTATCTCCACTTATAGTAAGTATCATGATTAGAAAGACGATACTTCAGGAAACAATTGGCATTTCAGAATTTACCAGAAATCCTTGTTAGCATGACAAAGCATATTTGTTATCAGCCTAGCTATCAACTATCTTGACATTAGAACATCGATTTATCTTACACTATACCAACAGAGAAAACGGTCATGTATATAGGTTTCCCATTAGGCTTATGGGATGTGAAAAGGATGTCGGAACACAGATCTGGTAACCGTTCCTATGTTCTGCTTTCATCTACTCATAAATCATTAAAATGAAAATGGAATTCATTCATAATATTGCTATGAGTTATTCCAACTGAAATCTTGAAGGAAGGAATTGACACTGGTGGACTTGTACTTTTTCAAAACATATTCTTTTTTCATATTTTTAATAGTATGTAGGTGAACGTATACGGATTGGAAAATGATATTGGATTTTTATTTCCATAATATTTCGTTATTCTTTAGCCTTCAAACGATAGTAAACAGGTGAAATATTCTTTTTATTTTAAGGTTACAATTAATTTTCGTTAGATACTGCAGCCGTTGGGTACTAAGCTTCTAAAACTTTAAAAAACCTGTTTTCTGAGAAGCTGTGTTTTCATTATGTCAAGCTTTATTCAAACAATGAAAATCCAACAACAAAATGTGCATTTATAATTTTTTTATATCATAGTAATCTACATGATAGGTTCGAAATTTTGAAACAGTTATATCCTCTAGAGATATGAGCTTGCAAGGGTATTTTTTTTTTCTTTTTTTGGATCAAATAACATAAAAATATTTACCTAAAAAAAAAGTTATTGTTCAAAAAATTCAAAAGTGTGTCCATTTAAGTGGACATCCGGTCTCTAGAGAATATACATATTACACAAAATTGGTTGAGAAATGTATTTTTAATGACTTTTAAATCTTAGAATTCATTGAAAATAAAGATTTTTTTTTTTTTTAATGTTTTCACATAAAACAAATTGTTGCAAAAACCATTCTGTATGAGAAATTTAATTGAGTTTCAAAAACATGAATATTAAGTGTTTTTCAAAGGAATTGATGTTCTAAGTAAAATAGAATTTGATACATCATTGTTTGAAAAATGTACTAATTACATAGATGCAACCTAATAAACAAATTAACAATTGTCAATATTTGATTTTTTTATGAAATACTTTTAAACATTTATCCTCTATCTACTGTAAAAGAATTAGATTTTTAAACTCAGAATTAAAAGAAATGCTCTAGGTATACGTACGCCTTGAGTATATTCTATCTAAAATAGCGAGAAAATATGGAATATAACTTTGGAAAATGTATTGAATTTATAAATATTAATTAATAAAGAAATTGGATAATTCTTAAATACATAAAAATTTCATTGCAACATACATTGAATAAACTCTCGTAATCTCTCTCTCTCTCTCTCTATATATATATATACATATATATATATATATATATATATATATATATATATATATATATATATATATATATATATATATATATATATATATATATATATATATATATATATATATATATATATATATATATATATATATATATATATATATATATATATATATATATATATATATATATATATATATATATATATATATATATATATATATATATATATATATATATATATATATATATATATATATATATATATATATATATATATATATATATATATATATATATATATATATATATATATATATATATATATATATATATATATATATACAAATATATATATATATATATATATATATATATATATATATATATATATATATATATATATATATATATATATATATATATATATATATATATATATATATATATACAAATATATATATATATATATATATATATATATATATATATATATATATATATATATATATATATATATATATATATATATATATATATATATATATATATATATATATATATATATATATATATATATATATATATATATATATATATATATATAAAACTGAGTTGTCTGTACGTATGTACCTAATACAAGTCCACAGTTTTGCACTTAGAGGTAAGAAGGATAAGAACTATTTAATTCGATTAAAAGTTACTTTTAATAAAATTTGATAACATGAAAAAAAACTCTTTGAATGGCAACGATATTTCTTTATCACGTCAGACTAAAACCAAAAGTTATTTATTGTGTCCAACTAATATATATAATTACTTTTACATCATCTGTCCGATAAGCTGTTCGAATATTATTTTAATTTTTCATTTATATTTACTGCCAATTAACGGTTTGCGCATGCGTGGTTATAACGTAATGCCTCCTAAATTGTGAATGTAAACACTTTAAAATAATTTCGTCATTTGTTAATGTTTCTTTTTATTTCCGTGTAAATATATATTCGTTTCCTTTATCCAAAAAATCAAAATTATTTCTTTTGATTGTTTTTTTTATTAATATAGTATTTTTGTACTGTGTATCCAAGTCTCATATTATTTAATCGAGATTTGAATATTTTTTATTTTTTTATTTACACCATACTATTTTACAATTTACACTAGAAGCGTAGTATTTCATTTCATTGGTTCTTTATTTTGGTAGTGATTTTGAAATTGGTAATTGTCGGGCATGGGTCTACTTTTTTCTCTGTGTACTAAAACACTTTTGAAGAATACACAACTTTTTGGTTCAGATATAGTATAAGACATTTCTTTGGCACGATTTCATTTGGTGCTCTTTTACAGATACATGCGGTTTCTCGCAGCTGTGATCTATTTCAGTTATATTTAATTTTATTAGCATTTATATTTTAACTAAATTTCGTACAAATCCGTTAGCCGGGTACCAGATAAAAATCGCCAAATTGAAAACCTAAGTAATCCAAATTAACAACTTTCAAAGAACTTATAATTTATATATTTAGAATTAACGATACAAACGAGTAAAATTTTAGGCTTGACACCAACTGACAACCGCCTAACGGATAAGTACCCTTAATAATTATATTTAAAATAATTTTTTTATTTTAATTTTCTTTTAATTACCGTGTTTTTAATTTTTTTGATTTTCTGATCGTTCAATGAAAAAAACTCGCCAAATGCCCTATACTACATCTGCTTAACTTTTTTTTTAAATGTAAACTTATATGCCTTTCAATGGTTCCTCAGCAGCGCGGGGTCACACAGCTAGTTTATACATATAATTTTGAAACTCTCTATATTATTATGAATAAATGTAAGAATATTAAACAACATTTAAGATAGATTTTATCTGTTTTTAGAATTTTTTAGAAAGTAGTTTTTTGATAAGGTTTTGTGAAACAAATAAAACATTTTTTTTTTAAATTATATAAATAACAATTTATTAAAAGCAAGCAATTTTTAATGTTATTTTTTGGAATTTATGTGCTATAAATAAACTGTTAAATATCAAAAAAATCAATGTTTCTAATGAAATACTATATTACTAAAAATTAAAATCATTTTTTGTAAGAATCATTAAAGTTTAAAATTTTATCTGATGATTTAACTTCCATTATTTTATTACGACATATATATCATTATTTAAAATATATATATATATATATATAATTATAATAAAATATGCTTTATCTTGTAACGTGACATAAAAACAACAATGCTAACTGATTACATTAGAAAACATTTCTTAAAAATCTTAAAAATTACGATCCCACAATTTCTTTTAGTATTTTCTATGTGTAGAAATTTTCATATAAAACTTGTTTAACGATATGATGTTAAACACCAATTTTCAAAAACTATATTCTTTAATAAATACAAAATTCCTTCCAATGGATATTTTGTAAATCTGAAACATATCAGATACTCAAGAAACTTACTTCACAACTTACTGAAATATATTTTACCATTGAGCTAAGCTGTCACCACTTTCTCCAGGCACTTTGATACCTGTGATTTTTAAGATGGATGCCGTGTATCGATTACGATAACACTTCTTTTATCGATTGCGGAAGATAGCTGACATTCTTCACTTTTTGAAAATGGCCCTATTATTCACACACATATATAGATATAGTTTCTACCTATGACAATTTATTAAGCTTAGGAATATTTTGGAAGTTAAATTTAAGAGATGGAAGTATGGTTTTTTTTTCCAATGTGATTTAAGTGATAATAGCTGCATCGATTAGAAATGAACCTATAAAATGTATTTGGATTTAGTATTTACAAAGCAAAAAAGTTTTCATGTTTTTTAACATTTAACTGCTGTAAGCGGTCTGACAGACCACGAGTCATTTTTTGTGGAATGCTTCCACTCCCTAAAATATATCATATTTGACTTTTATATTAATTTTTCTGATACTATATTTCTTAAGATTTAAACTGATGTTAACAAATTAGTTTGGCGCAGATTTGACCATGAGTTGCTCTTGTGCCAAAAACCTCAAACCACCCAACCACAGCAGTTAAAGGCTAAAAAGAAAATATCACTGAGTTTCCTTACTTTATTTTGTTTTACTTTATTAACTAATTGCAATACCTCATTAATAGTTTTGGTTACAGGAAAGTGTTTCATTGCAAAACTTGTTTAATTTACTGCCTAAAATTTGCATACAATTTCTTATTACTGTAAATAAAATTATTTTTGTTTGTTTTGTACCTCAAAATAAAAAAAATGATATACCAATAAATCATTTCGTATACATATTTATATAAAACCAATATTTAAATGGTAAAAAAGTACTTTTATCTGTTTTCAATTTAAGACAACTTAGTTTCTGTAATAATGTTTTTGTTTAATACCAATTAATATAACCCATAAAAATAAAGTTTTTACTATAAATCCTTTGTATGCATCGCCAATATACCAATGTAAGGGTAATAGCTAAAAATATCACAACACTGGCTATTTTTTCAAGTGAATGAAAAAATAAAAATGGTAATAAGATTATTCTTCGTCAAATAAAAAATGTAGTGACCAGTATCATAGAGTAATCGAAAATAGTGAAAAATTCCACATCCCTAGTTTTAATAAAATAGCGCTTGTTTAATTTGTAAGCTGATTATAAATGCATACTGTCTAAAAATGTATGCATATTAATCCTCCTTTCATGGAAATACTGGCTTGAAAGGTGTTTTGCTTGGATGCGTCCTCAGAGATGCGAGTTAAAATTCAAGCATCGCTCTCTAAGAATCAAAAGTGAAATTTTTAACAGCAAACAAATGTTTACAGTGAGTTTTCCAACAGTCCGTTTCCAACAATTGTTAACAACTTATCGATTGGTCACTTTAAACTGCGTAGAACGATCACACGCTTTGCGTTTGGCTACTACTCAGTTAGTGTAAGTACTAACATTTTATCGCTTTTTTTTTTTTTTTTTTACCTTTAAAAAAACTCTAGTAACACATGAAAAATTGATGTAGACATCGTGTAGCAAGACATAAACACTACTTAAAAAATATAAATATTTTAAAGAATGCAGTATTGTGCAACAAACCCAATGCTGACTATATCTAGCAGTATTATTGATGAGATAATGAAAGAAAAGTACCGTTATAACTAGTGGAAGGTTTTTAAAAATGCATATAATATTTCTTTTGTCATAAGGGGTCGTATACATAATAAAACTATACTAACTTTTAAAAAATTCAATAGAATCTCCATAATATTACGCTATATTTAGAATCATCACCCCAGCACATATATATCCACACATACATACACAGACATATACATATACAAACATATACATACTCACACTTATACATATACACACATGTACAGGGTGCCCCACAAATGACCGACGATTTGAAAAATCAACTTAAAAAAAAACCCGGAAGGCGATAGAAATATGTGGTTTGCTGCATTACGCTTAAACTACAAGGGAATTTATTCTCACCAATTTTCAAAATTAGTAAAAAAGTTACCAACAGATGGCGCTGCTATTCTTTCAGATTTTTATTATTTCTGCATCCTAGCGTATGCTTCGAAAATGGTTTATTCGCTGGAATTGCGTATTTTATTGTTTTGAAGTTCAATCACCTGTTTTCAGACTGCGCTACGCTATTGCTGCCAACGGTGGTTATTTTGAAAACATTGTTTTGTAGTTTTTCCTAGTCATCAGCGCCATCTGTTGGTAACTTTTGTAACAAATTTTGAAAATTGGTGAGATTGAATTCCCTGGTAATTTAAGCATAATGCAGCAAACCGCATACTTCTATCGCCTTCCGTTTTTTTTTTGTTTTTTTTTTCTAATTTATTTTTCAAATAGTCGGTTATTTGTGGGACACCCTGTATATAGAAATTGAATTTAAAATCTAGGTCCTTTGAAAATCGCACACCCTTCAATCACACTATTATATTAATTACACTCTTTAAATAAAAAATTTTACCTGTTTTTTAGCAATTACTAAAAACATATTTTTTTCAATGGCGGGTATCTTATGCGAATGTGCAAATTTGACGAAAAAATTTAATGGGTTTTTCGACAAAATTGCGCATGTCCCAGAGAAATTTTGACTAAAATCCCAGGGCCACCAAAAACACATAAACCAGATTTGAACATCATAGGTCGATTTGTTCAAGAGTTATGCCGTTTACGTATACACCAGACACACATTTTTTCAATACCACTTTTTTGAAGTCAGGAAGTTCCGAAACGTGAAGAAATGCAAAAAACAATATTTTTACCACCTTTTGTAAACATATCGGTAATCGAAAGTAATAAACATCAGGTCTTTCATCCAAATGGACAAATGGTATCAACAGCTTACAGCTTTCAGTACAGCTGACTGTACTGAACATTACCTGCATAATGGTGAATGCAGTTTTAGACAATGAAAGAAAAGACTTTTATCTAAAGTCTTTATTGTAATACATTGCATGCTCTTAATCCATTAAGTTTCTATGAGGTAGCATAAATTATTAGAAGTTTTTTTTTTTATTATTATTATTTGTTATTTTATGATATTTTTAAATTCAAGCAATATTTCCTTGTGCATGAAGATTTTGCAAACATTGGTGTTTTTTAGTTCTTCTGACTTGCATAAACAGCGCCATTTTAGTTTTGGCACACCCAGTTTATAAGCTGTAGTACATAAATACTTAGTAGATAATTAAATTGAGCAAATTCTTTAGATGATATAGCTAAAGAAATCTTATTAAAGAAAGTTGGTGCACTAAAATTTATAAAAAATGATTTCCAGCTTATTACCGTTTATTAAAATTACAAATTGTCCCTTTAAAAATGATACTTCATTTATAATGATACCTTAAGGGGACTGGGTAGTCAAAATTTTTGAAAATATCGAACTTTCAATTATAGTTGTATTTCATAGAGGGCGCTACGCTGAATCTTTTGATATATTACTTTTATTCATAAACCAATTAGAACTACCTTTTTTTATATTAATATTAATTAATGATTTTAGTTTCGGTTTCGATTTTCTAGTTTCGATTTCTATTTAACTTTGATTTATTACAATATTTAATTATTTTTTTTCAATGTTTGATTTATTTATTGTAGAAACGAGTTTTAACTGTAACTGTGGCTATATTTTCAGCGTGTTGTTTAAAATACTCGATGAAGTAAACATTATCTTTTGCAAACTTAATCTTGATTTAGTCTGTCTGAGAATTTTTACTGTTAGTATTTTGCGCTTTACATTTGATTTATAGGCTGTTTATAAAATGGGACGTGTTAAATCTTTTGGGAAAAGAAAATCCCACTTTAATCAACATAAAAATGTCTGGAGTACTGAAGAAAAAATGCATTCTTCAGATGAAAATGCACCGTGTAGCTCTTCGAAAAAAAAAGTGAAGTATGCTGACATCTCTTCGTGCAACATGGTAGGTAATAGAATTATCATTGAAGTTGATTTGTTATCTTCACTACTGGAACGTTTTGTCAAATGCAGATTTTGTGACACTACAAATTCAGTTGTTGCCGAAGAAGACATCTCAAGCAGACAAGGTTTAGCATCTAAACTTGTATTGAAGTGCAAAAGCTGTGGAAATACAGACTACTCCATGTCATCTTCAACAACAAGTAGTACATATGATGTAAACATGCGACTTGTTTATGGCATGCGTTGTATTGGAAAATCCAAAAATGCTGCCGATACTTTGTGTGGCATTATGAACTTGCCCCCTCCACCGACAAAGTTTGCCAGTGTATATGATAAACTCTTGAAAAGCTTAGTGAAAGTATCTGATGACTCGATGACAACTGCAATCGAAGAAACTGTTCAGTTAGGAGGTTCTGGGCGGGGTATTTGTGCCGCATTCGATGGAACATGGCAAAAGCGTGGGCACACATCGTTAAACGGTGTTGTCGTTGCAACTTCCCTCGAAAATGGAAAAGTAATAGACATTGAGTGCATGTCGAAATATTGTTCTGTCTGCACAAAAAGTGATAGTCCCAGCCCACACAACTGCCAGAAAAACTACGATGGAACTAGTGGTGGGATGGAAAGCCACGGCGTATTAAAGATCTTCGAAAGATCGTTGGATTCCCGATCTGTACGATACACAAACTACTTAGGTGACGGAGACTCAAAGGCCTTTGATCAAGTGTGCGGACTTCAAGTTTATGGGGAAGGTGTAAGTATTAGTAAGTTAGAGTGCATTGGCCATGTCCAAAAGCGAATGGGCTCTAGATTGTTAAAACTCAAAACGGATAATAAGAAAAAGAAACTTTCTGATGGTAAAGGTTTGTCGGGTAAGAACCGACTTACGAATACTGAAATTAAGCGTATTCAGAATTATTATGGCTTGGCAATAAGACGCAATGTTGGGAATAGTGTTAGTGAGATGAGTAAAGCAGTATGGGCGATCTACTTTCACAAATTGTCGACATATACCATTCCACAGCATGGTCTTTGCACCACTGACGACGACACATGGTGTAAATATAACAAAGCTTTGCTGACTGGTGAAAGTTACTCTCACAAGAACAGTTTACCAGAGGCGGTTATGTTGGAAATAAAACCTGTGTTCCGATCATTAAGCTGCCAAAAATTACTTGCCAAATGTACCCATGGTAAAACACAGAATCCTAACGAGAGTTTTAATAATTGTGTCTGGGAGAGACTTCCCAAAACAACTTTTGTTAGCCTCAAAGCTTTAAAAATAGGTGCAAGAGATGCGGTACTTTGTTTCAACAATGGTTCAAGTAGTCGGAAATTAGTTTTTGAACATTTAGGAATGAAACCTGGGTACAATATGTTGCGATCCCTGCGACGCTTTGATAATCGTCGAGTAACTGAAGCGGATAACGCATTTAAGAAGGCTTCAAAAGAGGCAAGAAAGGAAAAAAAGAAAAAGCAGAGGAAATCTGAAGTATCTGCAAAGATGGACACTTCAGAATATGGAAGTGGAGCCCATTAAATTTAAAAAATATGTAAGTTATTTGAACTTTTTTAGTTTTTTTGCGTTTTCTCAAAACGTTGATTTTTGAACTTTTGGTACGCTCGTAGAGAAAACTATACAAGATATGCAGTTGAAATTTTTCATGTTGATTAAATATCATACGAGGTACATAGTAAAACATTTTTTTTTTTAAATCTGTGTAATTTATTTTTTTAATTAGTAATTATTACCTTAAAAAATTGCAATTTTTCATACATTCAACAAATTAGTGTATAAAATTATTTTTTTAATTATTATTTTGCAAAATATTATATTCAATACATTGTATAAACATTTCTAAGTAATATAAAACAAAAAACAGTTCATTTTAGTTTTAAGTTTTTTCTAGGAGCGTACCACACGTGAATTCACTCCGAATTTTTTTTTTAAACTAAGTTTTACGTAAATACTTATTAAAAAAATAATAACCTATTTAAATGAGATCTTTTTTTATAGTGTAATTTAAAAATATTTGAACAACATTTATGCAAAAAATTATTTCCTTTCGACTAATATTTAATTCTTTACGTGAATTATTTTGAAGCCTTGATTTTTCTGATTTTGTGCTGTCGTTGACTACCCAGTCCCCTTAATTCAAAGTATTTTTAATAATTTTTTGAAGACAAAAATAGGAACTATTAGTGTATGTAAAGTTTTCCTTAAAATGCGTTTTTCTCAAAACTTAATTTTTTATCATTTGCTCTGCAGTTTCCATTTCCCTTGGCTGAATCTCCACAGCTCTTGGCGCCTTGGCAAACTTTTTTAGGTAACCCTGCGTGGTTGTTTTTGAAACTGCAGTCTTCTATTTTTAGAAGTGCTTTGTATTGACACTAGTCAAACTATGGCTCGTCATTTAGTAATTAAAAAATTAACCTATGGAAATACAGTCCTACAATTATTTTAACTATACTTGCTCAAACATCATTCATGTACTTTTTTTTCTCAGAAACTGCGCCCACTAAGCTTCTAAAATTTTTAACCAGACACTCCTTTTATGTATACGTATATACTGAAGTGAGATGTTTTATTTATTTAAAATATGTTTGGTTATGGCTTGTTTTGTCCAACAAAACTTGTGAGTTTTAACAAATTTGAGTGAATTGTACGATAGTTCATTAAAAAAAATTAAATTAATAACGATTAAAATATCACTTCAATAGAGCAACAAGCGTCTGCTAAATGGACTGAGAAAAATTAAACTTCAACTTCAATTATTGAGAAAAAGGTACATGCAATATGACAAATTAACATTACTGGTATAGGAAGTACCAACTCTCCTTAATAAAAGTACCATTAAACCTTGTTAGTATGAAATGTATCAAGAATGCACTGTGTATTTGGAATCTCAAAACTAGCTCTTATTGAATTGCCCTTTATAAACATTTTTATAAATAAATATTATTTAAAAATATTCTTGTTCAAGAATAGTGGACATTTTTTTTTAAAGACGTTTTCTTAATAATACTTAATGCACATCCCATTTAGAGATATTTTCATCTTAGTGGCATTGAACCGTGAAGCTTCTTTCACACTCATATAAAAGAATATCTCAAAGATACAAAGGAAGACACAGACATCTTACATAAATTCAGGAACACGATACGTACATCTGTTTCTCATTACAGCGTACTTTTAAAACCATCTATTACAGTGCAAAACTTCTACTCATTCTAAGAAGTAATATTCTTGAAATAAACATTCTACCAGCTAAGATACTTTGTATCCAACAATTAAGTGCTTTTTCTTGTTAGTATATTTGCTACAGCAGTCGTCGTGGCTTTTTAGAAAAGCTATTCCCCTACTTCAGAATATCGATTAACTGTTCTCTAAAAGAATGTACTAAGCTTTTAATACTTCAATATATTTCCCATTTAGGTGAGTTTATTTTATTTTTGACTATTGGAGCTTGTCCAATTATGAGAATAAAAATATAACCAACAGTGGACCTATGGAAGTTTTTCGTCGCTGTTAAGTAGATTGTCGATTCACGTTTTTTTTCTTCTTTATTTTTATCTTGTGCGTTCGTGCCCTTTTCGGAAGTTTGCCAAAAAAGAAATGTGTTAATCTATTCAGTATATATTAGGAAAGGTGGGAATTCCCAGATCTTTTGCAGATTATAAGCCACCTTTATTGGCTGGCATTTGAAGGGGAGTTACATTGCATTAATTTTTATCCGGATTTTTTTAAATGATGTATGGTTTTGTGAAGAAGGTAAGAACCAGGCAGGAATCGAACCCGAGTCATCCAGCAGGCTAAACTGAAACTATAGCCGTTAGGCAAAAGCGATCGCCACTGTCGAAGAGAAGTTGAGGGATATTAAAATGACCACCTCATTACTCTTTTCGCAGTGAATCAAACGGGATCATGATGAAACGAAAACTTATTTAAAATCAACTAACGTATATTATTAAGAGTAAAGTTTTCTTTTCATTGAAACTATTGTTGCGTGGATGAGTTCGAAAGACTTGATGCCAAATCAGATTAAAACTTACAAAAATTTATTCCGATATAACTATTTGCAGACTCTTTTACAACTCCACAACTTTCCGTTCTAATAGATTCAATACAGCTCTTTACACAACAATGGAGCACAAACAGCAGTTAAAAACTAGATATACAACTGCTAAAATTAACTCAAAAGACAATGCAATACAGTTCACTTTTGGAACTACACTGAATGCTCGCCGAGAGACAACTAACTCACTAACTCAACTCTATATTGGCCTTATATAGGAAGGCGAATCTTCTAGAGATAGAAATTTAATGAATTTTCTAGATTGCAGTCAAAAAACCCTATACAGGTACATGGGGACCGAAAAGGTCGCCAAATGGTCGCCAGGTTTGGCGACATTTGGCCATTTCTCGCCAAATTTGGCGAACAAAATTAATCTCCAAAACCATCACCAACTTGGTTCTATCACGCCAACTTGGCGAGATTGCCATTAACCATAATGTTAAATGGCCTTCTCCTTGTAAAACTCGTTTCCCAGGATTGTCCTTGTAAAACTCGTTTTCAAGAATTAAGAGACACATTGCAGGAAAGCGAAGTAAAGACAAATTATTGCACTGCCTTATAGGTTTTATTATACGTTTTCTTTTTACATAATTAATACTACGAAATATTTACAAATATAAAGAAATGTGTAACACTATTTTAGTGACAAAACATAAAGTAATAAATAAAAGTTAATCTTTTGAAATAAGGTCATTTCCATTCATCTTAATAATCATTCATGTATGAATAACTCTTCGTTTTATTGTACTTAAGCAAAATAATTCGCATTTTAAATGTATAAGTTTTTTAAGAGATTAATGCAACTTTATAACATTGATATTAGGGATGGAACGGATGTGTGTTTTGCCGGATACCGGATTTCGGATATCCGGGGTACCATGTATACCGGATACGGATATCCGAAACGGATTTCGCCGGATATCCGGCCGGATATTCGGTGTATATACTAAAAACAATAGTTATACGATATGCTATACGAAAAAAATCGTCATGATATGAAGTATTAAGTAAATTATAATTAGTGGTTTTTAGTTCACGGCGCTGCATGCCACATGTCCATTGTTTGATTCGCGGACTAGGCAAGGTTGACTTAGCTGTTTATACCCGAAAGAAATAAACTGAGGAGGACCATGCATGCTTGGGAACTAAACACTGGGGTTCAGCGTCAGAATGACCATTTGACTGAAACATCTGCTATGTGACACACAAATGCCACAGTCGAGAAAGCTGAGCTGGGCCCAGCAGGCCTTAGTCCACACGGGCTGTCACGCACTGAGTTAATTTTTTTTTATTTAAACTTTAGTTGATGAGTGAAAGAGATCTTTGTTGCTGATTTTATATATAGTAATATTGATACTTTTAGTTTTTCATATAGTTCTGGCAGGGCTTTATCACGAAAATAATTTCTATTTGGAAGCGGATAACGAGGAGCTAGGTATTTTTTTAACTGACCAAAGCCTTCTCTATTCACAATGGAGAATGGTTCAGCATCAAGAGCCATTAACTCACCTAAAATTATATTAAAAACATTTTTTTACAATGTTGAAGTGCAAAATATAGCTACTTTCAATTTACTTCATGTATTGTTTATAATTGATAAATGATTACAAAATTATACCGGAGGCATTTGTTAATAACAAAAGATTTATTTTAAATATTTTATGAAATTGAAGTCTATTTTTTTTTTTTTTTTGCAATGCACGTAAAACATCACGGATTTAAAGAAATCTCGTAGAAAACTTAAATTGGATCTATCGGAATATTCCGTCTTTAAATAAAAACTTAAAAATTTTCGAACCCAAAATTCATCAACATTATGTTATACCAGATTTAAAATGTATATTTAATATAAACAAACAAAATTAGTACTTACATATTTTTGCGGTTAAGGCTTTTGCTTTAGGATCATCTAAACTCCACAATTTTGGTACAAATAATTTCGATTCCAATGTTGTCTGCGTGCATTTCTTGTTTTGATGAATTGTTTTTTCTTGTTCATCAATATTTGATGCATTTAGTGAGTCTTTTAAGCTTCGGGGAATTTCCTTATGCACACTCTTAAAATGGTTCCATAAGGGTTTTGTGGAAAAGGAATTTGGGCTTTTGCCGCGCACATTTTTTAAACGATTCTGTGGAGCAAGTAACACATAGGGCTTTGCTTTCGTCATTTCCATTAATTTTAAAATACTTCCAAATGGGTGATTTTAAATGAGCCATTATTAAAAATTATAAATTGGATTGTAATTGGAGAAAACTAAAATTCAATGCATTCTAGAGAGTTAAATATAATTCCACATTGTGGCGCTGCTTTAAAGACCTAAAAATTACAATACTTCATTTTACGTCAGAAAAAATATACCAGCTTTCAACTTCTGCCAATGAAAAATCAGAAATTAGACCATACCATTCACAGCATAAAGGGGTAGGGTATTATCGTCGATAGAACAAAAAAAAAGCATTGAGGATTGCGCATTGGCTATTTATTGCTTTTTACTCGCTAGCAAATGTCAGAAAAAAAGGAGGAAGTGATAATAACTAAAATTCTTAACAAGTCACTTATGTTATGGAAAAAAAGTACTATTTATTAGTATTTCGGTTCGAGTTTTACGGAGAAGCATTCAAATATAACATCTGGAATTAATCAGATCATAAACTTGGAATGAAAAGAACATATTGCAAAACACGTATGAAGGATGTGTATGGAAAAAGATTGGAGGAATGGTTTATGCTTATCAACTCGGCGGCAATAATACGGCGCATCTTTCTGTTTTCGTTTCCTAACTTGACTGCAATTTATGTCCAAGAAAGAAAAAAAATTTAAAAAAAAGTGTAGGATGCGGTGTTCCCTTTTTCCGAAAAAGATCATTATTTTTTTCAAAAAATTATTTCTTGTGCATACCTGGTGGTCGGATATACAGCCGGATATCCGAATGAAATTATCGGATGTCCGGTATTTCAAATCGGATATCAGACGAGGTTTCGGATATTGAATAATCAGCCGGATATGCCGGATATCGGATATTTGCCGGATATCCGTTCCATCCCTAATTGATATATCATTAATTTCTCCATCGCATATAAAAAAATGTGTACTCAATTATTCCTCTAAGCATTGCCAATGAATATGGACTGTTACCAAAAATCATTCTTTGTTTAGAAGTTTTCTTGTAGACATTGAATGTTAAACTATTTTGCTTCAATTATTTAACATTTATTTTTCTCGAGAACTGGTGTAAATCATAGAAATGTAATACATTAAAATAAAATGGCAAATTTATATCATCAGCAATCATTCATGAGCATCGTGACTTCTAATTTAGTCACAGGTGGTGTGTATTTTTACCCTCATGTGCACCCTCATTTGCCCATTTTACCAGTGCACGTGCAATTACACTAAGAAAATATAAAATAAAAACTAGAATGCAAAGATACAACCCCCTCCCCCCCCCGGGGAGGGGGGGGGTTACTTTAATCAATACCAATATACGATATCTTTTCTGTCTATATCATGGCAAAACCTAGAAATTGGCATTTGTAACCCCGAAATTGTTGTTCAAACAAGTTTTGAAAATAAAGAACATTAGCGAAACAACTAAGAAAGGCAAACTGAAACATAACATAAATTGAATTCAAACTGTAAAAAAACTAATGGAAATAGGTTGGTTTTAATTTAAATTTGATTTGTAGAGGTCATGTTTTATTCCTTTGTTCACATCGAATTTAGGTTGATTCTTCATGTTAATATACATGCCTAATAATATTAGCATTATTCACAGTATATTTAAAAAATTAGAAATGATTTTTTTTTTTCTAATCCGACAACTTGTTTTGACAACATTGTTAATTGAACAGCTTAGCCGATTGTTTTCCTTTTCAGCCACGACAACCAAAGCATTTGACCAACGCAATTGGCCGAATAACATCAAATCCATCACACTGCGCTCAACAAGGCTGACCACAGTTTTCTAAACTCGTCCGCTAAATCTATTTGGAGCGCTCACAATTTCCAATCCTCGCTCCGAGTTCTTCTCCAAAACTATTCGTCTTGACGCCCTGTTCCAGATCGAATTGAATTTGGAATTCCAGGCCTCACTTGTCACTGTGGAACATTGTTTAAACGGCCCGAAACTCTTCCGAGACCCAATAGAATTTAAATGCGCCTTCCTCAAAGGGGGGGGGGGGGGCACATCGCTTAAGATGCGGAACGCGGCGCTTCTAATTTCCAGAGCTATTGGGAGGCTTGTTAGAGTTCGGTATTCCTAAAAGTTTATTTTGTGGACCGTTCTGATAGGAACTGAACTGAAGGGAGTGTGCTGTTTGTATCATTGTTTCGTTTGGGCTTTCTTAGCAGTTCCACCTGCTGGTCGAATACCGATACTTCTTTCTTCAGTATTTGTTTTAAATGGGAATTGGTAACGTTAGAGTAATTGGATATTTTTTTCAACAAATAGGTAGTGTTTAGAGCAGGGGGTCGGTAGACCGCGGCTCAGTAGTCGCATGCGGCTCTACTTATGGGTATTTGCGGCTCTTCAAGTTCTAAGTTCCACAATCTAAGAAGAAAAGGGCTGGTAATAAATGCGCTTTGTTTGAGTGAAGTGAGAAGGAAATTCGTGAATTCAAGAAAGAGTAGACTGAATTCCAAACATAAATATACTGCTGACTTATATAATATGTCATGATTTTTATTCCATAAAAATGGTTGTTAAAAGCTCATGTTGGTTGTTCTATTTGATTAAAATATGCGTGGATTTGAACATATTACTTTCAGTTACCCATACGTATACATACGGTAATGAAAGTATAGCATACGATAAAAAAAAAAAAAAAAAAAAAAAAATCGTTTTTTTTTTTGTTTTGTTTTTTTGTATTGTTTCACGTTTTAGAACATCCTGATTTCAAAAATGCGATCTAGAAAAAATGTCTGTCTGTGTGTATGTGTATCTGTGGTCAGCATAACTCCCGAATAAATTGACCTATGATGTTCAAATTCGGTATGAGGTTCAGCGGAGGCCATGGGACCTACCATTAAGGTTTTTGTCAAAATCGCGCATTTGCATAAGGTATCTGCCATTAAAAAAGTGTTCTAAACATCCCCACCTCCAAAATTCCCGTAAAAATGTTTTAATGGCTTAAAAAGTGGAAAAACGAATGCTTTCAACATATAGTTCTCTTTCCTTGATCATACCTCATCAGCGATCGTGTTTTCTTCTCCAATCAGTTTTGCTTATAATAAAGGATAATATAAGGATTATAGAAAGCATATCTCTAAAATTGCCATTTTAGCGAAGAGTGGATATATATATATATATATATATATATATATATATATATATATATATATATATATATATATATATATATATATATATATATATATATATATATATATATATATACAGATATATAGATAGATAGATAGATAGATATTTAAAGGCCCATACAAGAATTATCTCCAAACTGATTATTTCTTCTAAATGAATGATGAAAATATACAAACGGTAATGACACAAACACCCCCAGTATTACAGTGTAATTGAAATTTGCGCGATGTTCCACACCCCTAGTTTTTAAATTGAAATCTAATAAAAGTAACATAGGCAATATCGAGTATCAAAAAGTAAGAAACTCAGAAAGAACAAAAGGTTTCCATCCCTCACAACATTTACAGCCATAAATTGCGCCGATTTAAATATCTACTAATATATTTATTTATATACCTCAGAAATACGGACATTTCTTGTGATTGCATTTATTCCCATTTTCTATGCGGTCTTGCTTAATGGACCGAATTTCATATTGATTTTCTACTCAGCAGTTTCATTTTAAATCGGGAAGTATGTCTCGGGATTTCCCGGAAAAGCCTCCGAGCGCCCGCATTTGCATAAGACATCAATCAGAGAATGCAAGGGAATTACATCAAAGGAAAGAAACTATTTTTGTTTCAATCCTACTATTGCGCCAGATTGGGTACACAATGTCGCCAAGCAGTATTTTAGCAGTGCCAATTAAAACTTTGTGTTGATCCTTGGTGAAATTATATAATTTGAGGAAACTTGGTTTACTAAAACCTATTTTTTTTAATATAAGTCTTTGTAATATTTTTTACATGATTAGAAGTATTACTAGGCAATAACTAATTCGATTTTCAATTTTTTGTTCTTGAATTTTTATAAAATGTTCCTAATAATATACTCTGAATTTTAAATACATCGAATTTTGAATAAGTAAAATCATTTTGGAAAAAAAATAAAAACTATAACGATAGGACACTTTTCAACATTTAAATTTATATAAAAAAAAAGTTTTTTTTTTTTTTTTTTTTCAGAAATTCATGCGTAGTTTTGTCAAGTTGATCTTTAGAACGACATAAACGAAATTTCAAGTCATCTCATTTATATCTTTTAAGATTTCAACATTTCGAATAAGGTCGAAATTCCCAAAAATACGAACTGAGAAAAACGCGTTCGAAAAATCGAAAGGGTTATTGCAGCTATGATGAATTATCTATCAAAACAAAATGTATATGCGGATCAGTTCAAAAACTTCCCAGAATAAAGAGAAAGTTTCAAAGTTTATAAACACTCAAAAAACAAGACATTCGCATTTCTATAATTTTTTTCAAAATAAGAGGTACAGTACGCAAAAAAAAAAAAAAAAAAAAAAAAATAATAACAATAATAATCTGAAAGATGGCTTTATCTTCGGTTCTAATTGTCATAAATCTTCCTGTTTGGACCAACATGTTTTGTTCATGATTTTATATGTGTGGTACGAATATTTTCTGTTAGGTGGCTGTATACTAAATAAACTTAACTCTAGCTTTAAAAATTTCAATTTGAACTCCTATGTTTTATTTTTTCATTCGATTTAGAATACTTCGTTTACCCTAGATAGCAAATTTTAGTTCATGATGTTGAGAAACACTTCACTTATGAGTGAAAATGATTTGGCCTATCTTGAGCGCAAATCTCTTAAAAGCACTGGGAGAAGCAAACGTTTTGAGTACTTTAAAACGATATCTATTGTACGGTACCTTTAAGTGTTTTTTTTTTTTTTTTTTTTTTTTTTTTCTTTTTAATATAGGGAACAAAAAGTCTAAATGGAATGAAAAAAATTCGAGAGATTTTCAACCATGATAATTCTAACGGAAGCAAAAAAAAAATAAAAAAAATACAAGTTTCTAAATTATTAATATTAAATAATAATTTAGAAATTAATTATTAAAACAACTTTTTAAAACAAAAGTTGTATGTTATTTATGCTTGGCCTTTAATTAACTATCGTTTGAAACAATGCTTGCTAAAATATATTACAAATTAAGAATTTTTGGCTAAAAAAACAGATTTTCCTTTTAACTTTAATTTGCTATGTTTTTTGACATCATTTAAATTACTAACCACTCATTGGAAAAATTTGAAATTTGTTATTTAGACGTTTTCTTGGATTCTAAATCTAAATATGGTATAATATTATGGGGTTGCCTTTGAACTTTTTAAATCTTGTTTAGATTTACGATGTAGATGACCCTTCATGACAAAACAATTATATACAATTAATAAAGACCTTCCACGATTTACAACGGTACTTGACTTTTATTGTTATTTAATCAATTATAATATAAGATATAGCCATCGTTCGAATAAAATAAAAACATCAAAAACATGTCTCCTTAAATAAAAACATGACTACAGATGAATGTACGGAATTAAATTTATAAAATCTATAAATGCCTTTTTCGTAAAGCTAATGGTATTACCAAAATTATACATCAATAAAAACATTCATGTTTGAATACTAGGAATTATTGAATCATTATTTTTAAGATTTGGATATTAAAACTATTGATAGTGAAATTCTGAGTGATTTATTTAAAGTTTTGTTATTTATTTTAAAAATACAAATATTAAAATATTTGAGACTTAAAATTATTGATATTCAATTTGCAAGTAGCACCAAGTCACTAACAAATGTATTTTAGTGAAGCCTTCTTTATCCGTTTTTAAAGCATTTTGGAAAGCAAATATTGTTAATCGTATTCATATTTATTTATAAATGTGTCAAAGAGAACTGAAGACAATTCTAGTCAAATTTCACCAAAAGGAACCTAAAATTTAGAAATTAAAATTCTAATGTCAACATTATTTATTGTATTTTTCTGATTGTATTGTAATGTAACTATATGAAATAAATATGACTCTATATATTTAACCTTTCGAAAAAACGTTTTTATATATTTTACAATATCAAATAAATTGAAAATACAGTTTTCTGTTTCAACTTTTTAATCAAAGATGAAAGAAAGTAGCCAAAGGAATCAAATTTCACCAAAAGGGCGATTTCATTACAATTCGGTATTCCTTCGATTTGAAAAGAATCACTGCAACCGAATACAACCCATCTCTTAGACATTAATGATGCAGGCACGCTCTCAACATAAAAACCTAATGTTATTCTGAAAAGAAAGAAATTACAAAAATGAGAATTCGAGTAATGCCTGATTTTCCGAATCCATCTGATTACCTTTTGAATATTAATTTCACTGGAATTGTTTCAAAACTAGCGCTGTGAACTTAAACCTTTTCCAAGAGCATAAAGTCAGTCATTCTTCCTAAAATATATTTCTAGGTCGTATACTTAAAGCGGATTCTTCTTACTTAAGGATGAGTTTTAAAATACAAACCCATTTAATTTTCTTATATAAATGAAGAATAATTCGAGCGATTTCTTGCATCGTACTCTGAAAACTGATTTCTTGAATTAATGAGGTCTTGAACAATCATAAAAGCTATAATTTTAAAGCAAGAGGGAAACACAAATATTTTATTTATTAGAAGTAAATAAAATCTAATTAAAAATATATAGAAAACATTTTCTTAGAAATTACTCAAACTTCTAAGCTTGCAAGAACCTTTACTTGAGGCAATTCCTTAGGGGTTTGTGCTCCTTTTTCTTGCAGTCGTATAAATTAAACAATTAGAAAAAACTTTCTTCATAATACCTCTTTTATGAATTACATGGTATCAAAAATTACCTTTTAATATGATTTGTAAAAATTTGATACATAATCTCTCCTTACCAAATTAAACCGAATTATTCTACAAATCAATTATTCTACAGAAATGTTAAAACCCTATAAAGAATTGCACATTTTACCCTCCCGAAAAACTAAATAAGTGACAGAATATATTATGATGTAGAATATAATTTTTGACTAATACCTACAACTTTGATTAATACTTATATAATCGTACTCTATCCTGTACTGCATATTTGATACTGTTTCCCTCCTTACCGAAAAACTCGAATTAATCTACAAATCAATTATTCTACAAAAATGTTAAAACCCTATAAATGATTGCACATTTTATTCTCTCATACAACTAAATAAGAGACAGAATATATTATGATGTAGAATATAATTTTTGACTAATACCTACAACTTTGATTAATACTTATATAATCGTACTCTATCCTGTACTGCAAATTTCATACTGTATCCCTCCTTAACGAATAACTTGAATTAGTCTACATATCAATTATTCTACAAAAATGTTAAAACCCTATAAATAATTGCCATTTTATTCTCTCAAAAGAACTAAATAAGAGACAGAATAGATTATTATGTAAAATATAATTTGTTACTAACACCTACAACTTTGATTTATTCTTATATAATCGTAATGTATCCTGTACTGCATATTTGATACTGAACCCTTCATTACCGAATCAGCCCTAATTACTCTACATACACATTATTCGACAAAAATGTTTAAACCTTACAGCAAATTGCACATTTTAATCTCTCTCGAAACAATTGAATAAAATACAATATATAGTACGATATAAAATATAATTGTTGATTAAGGCTTAAAACTTCAATTAATACTTATATAATCGTACTTAAATTATCCTATGATACTCAAACAACATTTGATGTTTATGAAAAATAATGAAAAACTTGCGCTTTATAAAATATTACTAATGTTATTGAAGTGAAGTTAACACAAGACAATCCTTCCCAAGTGACCATCTTTGTACTTCAGCTGTCGCTTGGTGGAGGGGTGTTAGTAAACTCTTGTGATATTTAACGTCTGGGTGCAAAATTAATATATTTTCTTGACACCTGTGTAAGCATCTGTGATAGATGACTCTTTAACTAAGGCACCAGAGAATTTTAGAGTAGGCATGTGAAGTACTAACCATGACACGTTAAATACCTGCAGCAAATTGGAGTAGAGAAATCTTAAGACTAAGGATAAATGTATTTAACAAGAAACTACCATAAAATATTTCCTGGAACAAATATCCGAGAAGAGGGAAACCTGTTAAGTAAACATATTTCAGACACATTTATTCTTCGGATATTTACAATTAAGTTTAATATTGACTTTTAGAAAACAAACTCTAAATTCATGAAGACGATTGTTTAGAAATAACTCGATTAGAACACTCATACATTATTAATATATATATATATATATATATATATATATATACAATTTTTCTTATTTTTTTTTGTTTGTTTAATTTTTAATGGAAATTCATGATTAATTTTAGCTTCGCGTCAAACATTTTACAATTATTGTATGAGAAATCCTCGTTGCTTGAATTGAATTAGGAATAATACCGAATCATATAGAATAATTTATACATAAAAATAAAGAGCTATTAATATCTTACTTTGAATGGATTAGTAAACCTGTGTAAAGAACCTGTGTTAGCCAAAAGAAACATGTGTATGTATTATTTTAGGTAATATACTAAGATTATAGTAAGAAAGAATCTAGCATTCTCAGATTAGTTACATATTTGTTTAACACAAATATACATCAATTATAATACCAGCCATCATTACACGTAACATTTCTAAATTCGAGTTACTCCTAATGTGTTTTATTAAATAAATAATGGCCTTTAAAATAATATATAAATTCTAATGTTTTTGCAGTATTTATATTTGAATAAATAATAATATCCTTATCATTTTATAAATTTTATTTTTTGATGGCGAAATGTACCATATGTTTAATTTTTACATTCAGAAATTTTAAATCAAGAAAATTAAAAAAAAAAAAAAATAATAACAAAGTTTTAAGATAGTATTCATCTTATTATTTTAAGCTACGATTTGAATTAAAAAAAGTTGTTTTGTATAAATAATTTGCTGTATAAATATAAAATTTAATCTTCAAGGAGTCAACTTCATGCCATTTTTTTTTTCCTACTGTCCAGAAAACTTCATCAAAATGTATGAAATCATTTAAGTTAGAAATTATTGTATAACAGTTCACTTTAAAATCAAAATTTTTAAATGATATTCTTAAAATAAAAAATATATTTACAAGTACATTTTTTACATCCATAAAGTTATGTATAAACTTAATTGGACAATATATTGATTGCAGTCTAAATATCGAATGGATGCATCTTAAATGAATCATCTATTCAAATAGCACTTAAGTGTTAAATCGTGTAAACTCTAAAGTTAATTTATTCCCAAATTTAAATAATGTGTATATAGTTTAATCCTTGAGAGAAGATTTAAATAAGAGATCATTTAGGTGTCATTTCACACAGACACGTTTTAAAATTGAATTGGTTTTTGAATTGAACGACTGAGGTAACACAAAAAGTTCTTCAAATATTGCTTTATTTTTTTTTAAATATAATTTCTCTGTAGTTGATGCTTTTGTCTTTAATTTTATTATTTATGTTATTTAACATTTCTATAACCTATTCTGCTTTTCCTATCATTTTCTGCTTAATTTTACTTGCATATCTTAATTAAGTAAATTATTTAACAAGGATTATTTGTAATTGTTTTTAGAAATTATTTGTCTTACAAAATACAATTTTTTTTGTGTTATGATATTTGTCCTGTTTAAATTGAAAGAAAAATTTATTAAGTAAAGTAAGTAAAAAAATCAAATTATAGTCAGAGAATATTTGTATTAAGAATTTAACTCTTGAGGTTGATAAATTTGTTAGTGAGAGATTTTAAAGTCAGAGTTTACATATTTAATAGATAACAATTGAAAAACAAATGATGGATTAAAATTTTGCCATAGATATTTGAGCTCAGTTAACTTTTCAATGCAATAGAAACTAAAAAAGGGTTAGTTTTCGTACGGTTACTTCTAAGAAATTTAATGTTCTTTAATATTAAAAACAAATTCAAAATGTGTTTGTAAATACAGCCATTAGTTTAAAGAAATCTCTTTAAGGCATTGTAAATAATATTCTAATTAGATATTTCCAATGACTTGGCATAGTTGTTTATAAATAGTACACATCAAACCACATTAAAATTAGGATTTTCTTAAGAAATAAGTTTATTCTTTATAAATGCTGGTTGATACGAATTTAATTAATATCCAATCAATTTCATTCTTTTTAATAAAACAACATTAAATGCTTTATTAAATGTTAATATTTCAAATGTAATATTTAAGAAAATGCACTTTCACAGTTTGCTGTTACAAACTACATGTGTCAGCCCGTTATTTTTGGTACCTTGAGTTTGCAAATGTATAAAGATTTGTTTTCTTTTCAATTTTTTTTTATCATATATTCTTCAGGTCTGCATTTTTTTATTAGAATTAAATATAAGCATATGGCAAAACATATAAAATTTAAATATAAAAAAAGTGTTTAAAAACACGAGGAAAAAATTTAAAATAAGAAAAAAAATTAAACATTACAATTCCATTTGCTTTAAAATACGTACTATCTATAAAACAAATTGAATTCGCATTTTTTTTTACAAACAATCCATTCAATAGTTAAGAGTTAGATTGTAAACAAAAGTCAATTTACCAATATCTCGGAATAAAACACTTTGTTCTTTATCATCTTCTATTACACTTACAGCTGTATTCCATCAGACAAATATGCCTTTTCAATATCATACGGCTCTTGTTTATTGAAACTGAAGTAGCTTTGATCAAAAATGTCAAAACCACAATCGCCCTTTCATTTGTTACAGTAGAAATACTGAAACCTCGAACTCACACATCTGCACAAACAATACAAAATCCAGCAGCAACTACAAAGCTGCCCCATTTTCAAATACCATTTCTAAACTATGCCCTAAAGATAAATGGGACTTCTTATGTATTACATCAAGATCGAAAACGGACAAAATATAAAAGGTCCAAATGCTTTATTCTTTTTCCTTTGTATCTTAGCTTGAACTTTGAACATTAATCTCAAGTTCTAAAAATCGACAGAAGGCGTGACTTCACTTCATATCATGAAACAAGTTCAAGTTCGAAATGAAGAAAAATCGTTTGGAGATTCAGCTTTTTTTGTGAAGTGTTCGATGCTTTTCGATGGTTTCGAAATACTAAATGATTTAAGGTATTTTTATGGGGTAAAAATATCCCTTATTTTAAAGTAAAATAAATAATAAAGTACGCTTGCTTGCTCTTATTTATTGATTCAAGATATCAGTTTAGAATAGTCCCATCCCCCAACTTATTCTAAACCATTTTTTATTTAAAACATTTTTTCATTTAAAGGATAAAGTGTTTTTACATTAATAAAAAATCCCAAATTTACTTAAATTGTATTATTCAAATTGATTTATTTTGGAGTTTGATTTTATTGCATTTGTTGAAAATTGTATATTTAAATATGACAATAGTGATTTGACATTTCGATGATGTATGGTAATAATAAAACATATATTAATTAATATTCGAAATATGTAGCCCTAAATAATTTTTAAAGAAACAAAACAAGCCTATTAACTCAATTAATTTACATACAGTTGAATAAAAACATGATACAGCATGATGTAATATTTTTGTAATTAATTTATTCAATTTACTATTAAATCAAGCTACCGTATGGTTATAGCAGAAAACAAATCTAGAAGGTCCTTATTAAGTATATCTTAGTAAAATGTAAAAAAAAAACAGACCCGTACACAGTTTTTTTTTTTTTTTTTTTTTTTTTTTTTTTGAATTGCGATACGTATTTTACTGTACAAAAAACAAGTTTTTATATTACAAAAACAAACAGAATGACAAGTTTCAAAATATACGAGTTTTAAAACGAATCACTTTTGTATTTCCAATAACCTAATTTTCAAAAATTCTACTTTTGGAATTTTGTTCGTCTGTTAGTGATTCTAGTCTCAGTTTTCATAATTCCAGTTGCATATAGAAAGAGAAATAAATAACTGTTTTACATATATTTAAAAAGAAGACTTCACTTAGTGCAATTTAACTTTAACTATATCCTTTACTGTTTGTTTAGTTTATAAATTCTAAATCAAAATTTAATTTTTAAACTACTATAAATATTTGGATTCAATTCAACATTCTTTTACATTTTAAAGTTTACTTTTGTATAAAATTACTTTATTAAAATTGACATTGCTTTTATTAATATATTTGAATAAGAATATCAAGTATGCCGAGATTTAAAAGCATTTTTAGCTTTAGAAAACCATTAGCATAATGTCTCGTAGTGAAATGTCTGTTTAATATTCTAATAAATGAAAGTTGATTTAATATAAGTACTAAATCGAAGCAAAATTATTCGTCATGTAAATCTTAAGTTGTTCTAATGGATATTGACATCATCTCTGTTAAAGTCTAATGGATATTGACAGCATCTCTGTAAGACACTTGTTAAAGTGTAGTTATGGGGTTTTTGACGTATTTATCACTCAAATGTTGTAATAAGTATTGTATCGAAGCAAGATGTTTCGTCGTGTATACTTATACCTCAAAATATGTTGGGTTTTTTTTTTTTTTTTTTTTTTTTTTAACCCTCCAAAAAAAAGCTTGAACCTTTGTATTAATATTCAACACATAATAAAAAATAATACTTTGGCAATATTCTGAAAACAAAATAATAGAAAGTTAAAATTCACAAATTGGTATTTGGTCTACTTTGTTCGGTTATATTTCTGACACCGTACCTATTACCAATATTTACGTTAGTTTTTTTTTCCGACATTTGTAGATGTCTTGTTTTCCAATTTTTAAACGATATTGAATACATTTATTTCAATATTATTTGTTTTTTTCAGTCACACCATACTAACAATAAAACATTACTTTGTGTTTTCTTTTTTATTAACTGGTTACATAAAAACATAAATTTATTCTGTAAAGCTGCCAGTTACCTTGAATAAAATTATCCAAAAATTAGTTGTTGTTTTTTTACTAAAGAAACAGTTAGTACTTTAATATGATACCCATATCATTGAAATAATACTTTGTTTATTTAATTTAATTTAGGAAAAATTGTATAATTAAAAAAAAATATGTATTTCTGATTAAATAGATTCTATTTAGTTGTATATATTTTTTACTAAATCTTATAGCGTGGAAAATTCACATATAATTAAAATAGTATACGGAAAAATAAATGTTACTTTACTTTTATTATTTCTTATTTTTTTTTAACTCTTTTCTCAAGAAATATAACTAGTGGAAGAA
Source organism: Linyphia triangularis (assembly GCA_963978545.1). Lineage (NCBI taxonomy): Eukaryota > Metazoa > Arthropoda > Arachnida > Araneae > Linyphiidae > Linyphia > Linyphia triangularis. Next base: position 101,535,961 of record OZ021722.1, on the reverse strand, counting down.
AATTGAGTTGCTGCCTGATTGTTCTTACTTAATGTGTGAATTCTAATACTGGTAATCTGACTAGTTGATCCATTATGTAACTGAGCATTCGGTTTCATTGATTGTTTTATTTTAAATTTTTTTTGTTTTAACTATTATCAAGTATATGTGTTTGAACTTTTGAATACAAATGTGATGACTTACACTAAATATTGTTACCAACAATTTTATTATGGCCTTTAAATTCCATACAACACTGTTATTCAATGATGATTTATTATGATGAGCTCTACTTATGTGGAATTTTTAAATGTCATAAGAGGTACTTTATTTCTGTCTAAATTAGGTGTTCTGATTAAATCTAACAATTATTATTGTGAAAGCGTAATTTTAGCATGCTTTTAAAATGTATTTTAAGCTTTGAGCATAAGAGTTTTCCTATTAATAACCAAATGGGGATTCGCGCATTTTAGTTGCATGCAGAAGTAGTTGTACTTTCAAAATCCAGTCTTAATCATTAATAATGTAGTACAGGAAAATCGATTTTAAAAGATAAAAATTACAACACATTTCAGACTTTAGGCTCTAGAACTAGCATATTTAACCATACATTTACAACCTTATCAAAATATTTAAAACTATAAATGGGTTGGAAGTTATACACAAATGAAACTTAGCATAAGCTACAGAATATACACTGATTGATATGCAAGCATATTCTCGGTGTATAGAATGCATACTAGAATAATTGGGGTTAAAAATCAAAGCCCATGGGGCTTAGGACGAAAAATAAATCTATAGAAGTTAATTCTACCATAAAAAGCACTCATTATTCGTCAATAAAGAACACTTTTATGTACGTTTACTCAATGTATTTGCGATGGAAAAAGTTAAACAAATGCAATTTGACAATTGTTTTGATATACCCTGAGGATGTTGTAGTCGAAGATAAAGTAAAAAATGCATTCCTTCTTTCTTTATTTTTGCTGGATGCAATACAATGCAATTTAAATTTGTGTGGCAATGATCACAAACATTTTTATTTTGAAATCATTAACACTTCCCTAGGGATGGTTTAAAAAAATGTGCTGATCCATCAAGAGAGCTTTATAAAAGTTTCATTTGAATTACTGAAGAAATTTATTTCTCGTGTTTATATACTTTCCTCGATTTTTGGTTTTTATATATTACTGATAGTTATACCTTTGAACATTTATATTAAGTAATTTATTCTTAATAGAAATAAACTTATTGTATTTTTGAAATAAATGAAATAGAAATTGATCTTAAAGCTATATAAATGTTTATTTTAATAACTGATGTTGGGTGAAATGCAGTATTTAAATATTATATTGATTCAATTCTTAGATGTATGATACACACTCACTTAAATAAATTATTATTAATTATTTATAATAAAACAATCAAATATGTTTAAATTTCTATGATGTTCTAATTCACTTAAATATACATTTTTAAATTGTTATAGCAATTGTTTTTATTAAGTTACAGCAAAATATTGAAATATATGACATTTTACTATAACTGAATACAGGAAATATCAAAGTTTTTTAACGTAAAATAGAGGAAGTTTAACTATAATTACGTCACTGGTATAGAGATAGATTGCAGTCATTTATTGTCTAAGAACCTTTTTTCAGTCATATGGGACCTGTGATCTTCAACCTCATCATCAATTTTCTTTTTCAACCTTTCTTTGAATTATCCGTCTTTTACTTTGCAACTATAAATATGTGAACTATATATGTTTTAAACTGCATATTTAAATATATAAAGGTATTTCTCTATCAATAGAAACGTTACGAAATGGTGTAGTAATAGACTTAATACACATATAGGTTTTTAGTTGAAAGATTCAGAATTTCTAGCTCTCAAAATATAATATTACCAAAGGAAATATTTTAAACTTAGAAGTATAGTTAACCACATTTTAAAAATAAAGGATTCCTTACAATAAATCATAAAAAAAAATACTTCAATTAGCAATAATTTTTTAACACTCGCATAACTAAAACTAAGCTCCAGAACATAAAAAATATTCATTTAAATTATGTGTTCTCCACTTCAAACCACCAATATATAGAAGTTTATTTTTTAATCAACCAATATCCACACTTCCCAAAAACAACAAAATTCATTTCACGGCAAACAAAACCCTTTCAAACTCCTCTTCATTTGTTTTCAACCTCGATACATTTCAAAGATAGGGCGATGGCATTCTCTCGGCAAACACCCAAAGCTGCACCATCAAGAGCAGGCTTCAAGAAGTAAACACCGCTTGTGTATCCAAATTGATCTCCAGCAGATTGTTTACATACTTGGCGCTAAGGAAGCCGGGATCCCGGAGGATACACGATTGAAACCTGGGCTCTAATTTACTTCCAGGTGAAATTTTCCCCTTCTCCGAGAAGAGTAAATTAGTTTCTTCATCTTCCTCCTGGTGAAGAGAGAATGAATAAAAGAGAGCATGTACATAAAGAAAAGATAGCTGATGTTTACAAGGTTCTTTTTTTCTTCTGAGGCCTCGGGGATATTCAAAGATCGCCGGTTGGGGTGTCAATGTGTAACGGAAATTGTAGCTGTAGTTAGTTTGGTGGGAACAGTGGAATGCCCCTGTGGCTTGTCTTCCTGTGGGATGAGGCTATGTTAACTGTGGGATGAATGGTAACAGATGCCGTGACAGGGATTCTATTCAAATAAATGAGAAAAACGGAGTCATTATCAAACAACGGTTTGTAATAAAAGATAGCTTGTACGTTATCGGTGGTGTTTGGATTCTGGAAAAGAAAACTATAGATTGGAAGTTAAAAAAAAAAAAAACTATATCGATAGTCTACATATTTGAATTAACTTCAGTTTGGATAGTATGGAATCAATTTTTAGAGAAATGATATTCAGTTGTAACATAAACTTTAATTCATAGAAACTTAACAATATTAAAAATAAAAAAAATAATAATAATAATATTTATATTTATATATATTATATATATATATATATATATATATATATGATAGAAAAAACCTTAAATTATATAACTTCTGAATACGGTGTTTTAGTCAATATTTTCAAGGAATACTGCTTTTTCAAATTGTAAAAAAGTACGCATTTCACTAGCCAAACCATTACTTTGGAAACCGTATGTTGTACGATTTAATTAGTTTTAAACGACATTCAATTCTTGCATTGAAAAATTACCCCTGCATTTTTTTCAAAAACACAATTTCAATTAAGATGTGTGTTTAAAAAATACTGTTTATTTTAAACATCATTAATTTTCAATGTAAGATAATTACGGATATTATATATTCGTTCAAAAATATTTTGAAACTATAGCAACTATATTTTGGCAAAACTGAGTAATTCTGATCTAATCAGACTTTAGAATTCAGAGATTTTAATTTCAACCTTTATTTTGAATTTATTTTAATTATAATGCAACATAAACAACTACGCTAATCCCAGTATAAAACTTTTTAAACCACTATTTTTGTTATTTCTCTTGCTATTTTGAACACGTAGTTAAATAGATATACCCTCATACATGTTCCTGATTTCAATTTACAATAATGAATTAATATGTTACTATTAGAAAGGCAAAAGCAAGCAAAAGTACACACATATTAGAATAACCTTTTAATTCAAAAATACATACCATTTTCTTCAAAACCTTTATTCTGCTATTTCGTTATTTTATTTATAGACACATCATAACATATTCTTCAGAAGAATAAAATAAAATGTTAAAAATTATTTAATACATGAAAAAATCATCAATAATATATATTTCCATTTTTTATTGTATTTCCTTTTATATCATATATGTTCTTAAATTCTACAGTATATACTATGTTTTTATTGGATTAAAAAAAAATTCATTACTACGTATACCTCAAAATTGTAAATTTATAATACATATACTGAAGTTAAAAGACTAACACATTTCTAGGGTTAAATAACATTATTTTTAAGATTTAATTACTTTTCAACACTCACTACAAATATTAAAGGACGCATTTAAAGTTTGTTTCATACATCTCAAATCAATTTTAAACCATATTGTGAAGTCTTTTAATTCAGTCTATTATGTTGTTACTTCCTTTTTTTTATATCATAATGTAAAGAAATAAACTGATGACTAATTTTAAATATTACTTGTTTGATGTAAATGAGTAAATTTAAATAATTCTTGTTAGTTTTAAATTATTATGATTTATAGTTTTAAATAATTGTAATTTATAGTTTTAAATGTTTAGGATTTATAGTTTTAAAAAATTACGATTTATAGTTTTAAATTATTAAGATTTATAATTTAAAATTATTATGGTTTATAGTGTACAAATATTATGATTTACAGTTTTAAAATATTGTGATTTATAGTATTAAATTATTATAATTTATAGTTTTAAATTATTGTGAGTTATGGTTTTAGATTAGTATTATGTATTATAGTTTATTTATAGTTTTATGGATTTGCTTCTCATTATTATTCTTTGTTTAAATTCCCCAGTCATTGAAAATATTCGTTATAAAATACACCAGTCAAACTAACTGATTGCATGAAGCATTTTAAGATTTCGTTATTTAATCTTCCTTTTTGTAAATAATTTTATTTCAAAGCCGAATATTTTCGCATTTGATTAAATTGAAAACTAAGTGAACAAAGAAACCACTCCAATATCTCAAATTTAATTTGATGCTTCCAATTGTGTTCAATTCATCCATCACTTAATTCAATAAATCTATTTAAGATTACGACACAGTAAAGTACTTAATTGAGTTCATTATAACTCTTTTTAAAGAGTGAATAGAAAAATGTCAATGAAATCTCTTTACGGCTAGGTTTAATTGGATTTATAGAAATAAATTTAAAAAAAAATTATCTTGAGAAAAGATTACAAGAATTTTAACTTTGTGAAGTTCACTTCCTTAAAAATTCAGATTTCCTTATTCATGACAAAGAAAAATAGTTTTTACTTTATATTACGTACTTCTACAACCTAATTGTAACAACAACAAAAACTAGCGCCAAATAAATAAAATAAAATAAGTTAAGTAAAAAGGTTTGATATAAAATGAGTTATCAAGTAATGGTATTCATAATCATGTATTAAAAATTTTCATACAATCGCAAATGCATGAAGAATCGTATTATTTAATAAACAATTATCTCATTATTTAATATTTAATTACTTAATAGTAACACGAAAAACTAGTGCCGATCTCTTATATTATTTAAAATTAGTTAAGTAAAAAGGTCTAATGTAAAATAAGTAGTCGAATAATGGTATTTTTCCACATGTAATGATAGTTTCCATACAATCACAAGTAGATGGACAATCTTACTATTTTATAGAATATTGTATTTTCATTTAATATTTAATCGAATAATTGTAACAAGAAAAAGTAATGCTGAAAATCTTTTAAGATAAGTAGTCAAATAATTATACTCATACTTATTTATTAATAGTTTTCATATATTCACAAATATAAAAACAATTTTATTATTTAAAAGAATCGGTAATCCTTGTTCCTATATATATATATATATATATATATATATATATATATATATATATATATATATATATATATATATATATATATATATATATATATATATATATATATATATATATATATATATATATATATATATATATATATATATATATATATATATATATATATATATATATATATATATATATATATAATAAAAAAGCTGTTGATATACAATACATATTATTTATTTATTGAAGCTTTACACAATAGTTAAATAAAAAAAAGATATTCCTTTCTTGAAGAAAAAATCAATTTATCATAAATCCTCCCCTCCACTCAAATAACAATGTCACATTTACTAAACTTTAAACGTATTTGTGGCTATTGGAAAATGCTACAAACCAGAACAACCAGTTGAAAAAAATAATAACTGCACCATTTGAGAAGCTCCGTTCAGTAAAGAAAAAATTTCAATCAAAAATTTTCCTAGAAAAGTGTGAGGTCCACGTCAACTATGTAAATTCCCAAGCAAAGATGGTTTCCTAACAGCAAATCAGAAAATAAGCGATGTAAAAAATAAACTTGAGATGAGATGTGTTAGAAATATATTTAAGTAGTTTTTATACTTGGGATTCTTTCGCGAAAAAGGTTTGTTGTTTAAATTGCTCGTTTGAGAAGACGCAAAAGAACACATTCAAATTGGTTTGTTAAAGTCTATTTATACTATTTCTAAATTGCTATTTACAATCTAATTTAAGGATAATCAGTTCCTTCTTGTATTTATATTCGAATGCTGTAGAGATATTACTAGGGTTTAATAAAATAGGGTCTTATAATTTTACTCTTTGAATGTAATGGTTACAAAAATATGTACTTTCTTATAAGAAAACCAAAAATATTTCACCAATAGTCTTGAAGGTTTACAAATTTGAACAACACATGTGGTTTAGATGAAGGGATGATGAGTTTTTAAGGGGACACATTACCACCTAAACTTTTATTTTTATTACTGATTTTTAAAATGTCCCTTATTTGAATATATACGTATGAAAGAATAATATTTCACACAAAAAAGTTAAATTATTTTTCATTTTTTAAAATTCTAAAAATTTCGAATCTTGTACATAATTTGTTAAGCGCTAAGCCTTTTTTAAATATTTAAATTGTTTCCCGAAATGTTTTCTAACAATTTCTTTGAACAATATTATATAAGAATTTGCGTTAATTATCATAGGATTTATCATAGTAACTAATTATAATATAAATGTTTATTCGCAATAGCACAGCATATTTTTTATTAAGACAAGGGATTTTTACATCACATCTATCTACACACATCACATCTTTATCTCCATCTATATCTTTACATCACATCTATATTTACATCCTATTTTTGTACGTCAAATCTTACATTATATCAATCAGTGTTCTAGAAATGTTCTTGCTAGAATGTATTGATTGGAAATTACAACTATTTCCAATCATTACAGTCTAGCAATTTCGAAACACTTATTATACTGTTCTACTAAGTATGGTTTATTACTTAAAATTGTAGGTAAGCATTACGCCTACACATATAAGTAATAATCCGTCATCTAAATTATAATGTCATTTCAATAAGTAAAAGTGCGAGAAAATTATTTTTTGTATTAAAAAATTCAAAACCACTTCTATTCAACGGGCATCTCATTTATTGAAAATGTAACTAAGAGTACTTCTACTTTTCTTTATTGAAGGATTTCATTCCTATGTTAATTATAAACAAATATATAAAAAAAAATTAAAATTAAATAAAAGATGTGAAATATTGTTTAGTATTTATAAATAATCTTGATACTCGGCTTCATATTAAAATGTGTAGATTCCTAAGGTTACTGAGTTAAATAATTGTACTTGTAATATTTATAAAAGAAACATCGTTTTGTAAGATGCTTTCTAAATAAATTTGCAAAATTACAATGTCTTTTAATGTGTAAACTTTAAAAAATTTAAAGAAACACTTATAAAAAACGTTTTTATTTACAAAACATCCTCAACTATTTCTTGATTAATGCAATATCAAATGATTGAAGGTTAGTGCAAGTATTGAAAAATGTATCGTGTATGGTTATCATGAAAGTCGTTATCTTTAACTAGGTAAATTATATTATCACTGCATTGTTAGAATAAGTAATCAAAATTATGAAAAAATCATTTTCAATCGAATATTTTTTATTATAGAAGTAATATCATTGATTTTAATCCTATTTAAAAGTTGAGGTAGTCCTTAATATAATTAAGATACAACGATTCTGTTTTTAACAACTACTCTGGTTTTATTTAAAATTTATCGGTTTTGAATTTAAAGCACTACTATTTAACGAAAGGAATGATTAAAGTCATATTAAGATGTTCTTTAATAAACTCTTATTTCGGATTTTAAATATTATATTTATTTTGAAATGTCTCATTATTATACAGAAATTTGCAGGTTAAAAAAGTAAAAGAGTTTAGCCTTCAAACATGTTTGTTCATTATAAATCAAAAATCTTATAGGAGCTCATTACATTACATTTTATTACAATTATGTGATGTTAGCTCTTTTTAAAACCAGTATATAATTGTATTGATCATTATTCATTAATTAATTGTACTTTCGCAATGAAAAAATTTAAACATCAACTTTTTCAAGTTAAAATAATGTGCATGTTTTGGCATTTATTGTATGTTAAATACATATTTAATGATAATGTGTAACCTACTTATTAGAAAACCCCACACCCAGATTTATAATACTAAAAACACATCACTTCTAATACATCAAAATCAAGAATATCAACATCATTCAGTCTGGTGCCATGTATAAAAATCATATATCACTATTTATCCTTTTTCAACTCAGTAACACAACGGGCATTAATGATCTTCCACTGCTATTGACAACCAAATTTGGCCGACTCGTGACAACCACAAGACAAATCGCATGAAATATTACCATCGTTAACAGCTGAAAGCTTAGGAAAAATAATTTTTGCAGGTTTTCAAATCCATCACTGTTGACAGTAAATCAACTTTCACTAAAAGCAAATACAATTATCATCAAATATATGTAGGTTCTTGTGCTAGTAAAACAAACACGCAGGTAACACGATAAATATAGATTCCTTCTCTCTTTCGATACAATATTATTTATTTTTCCTCAGTTATTTACCTGTTGTATACTTTATTTAAAATACGATCATACCCCCATCAACATCACATCAATAATACTCTATTGAAATAAATCATTTATATCACTGATGAACACTAAATTTGTAAGGTAGATTCGTACGTAAAATCCGGCCGACCAAACGGTATAGTGGTCGTGCTAGCTTCTAGACCGCGAGGTTGCGGGTTCTAATCCCTTATCATGGGTATTTGTAAATGTATGTTGGATTGTCAAATGACGAATGTTTCGGTGCATTATAGCCTTTGTGTTGCTGACTGTGCCAGATAATATGAAAACAACGTATGTAAAATCCTATATTTTCTTATTCAAGAACAGCAAAATTATTTTATTTAGAATAAATAAGAGATAATTGTATGAGGATGCATAAATTCATAATAAAGAGTGGTCTAGTCAATTCAACGTAGCGTTGAATAACAACGCTGTAAGTAAAATAATGTTAATGGATCATTGTTAAACATGGCTCCAAAATTGTTTTAATCAGAATAAATAGAATATATTTGGACATGAATGCATAAATTCATATACATTTTTAATGGATAAATTTTGAAATATAGTTTGCCGCATATTTTACTGATAAAGATGTCTTTAAATATTTATAATTAGATGCAAACAACAATCACATTCTGACAGCAAAATCTGCTCTACGTTAATGAATATAAAAATTGGCAATGAATTTAAAGAGTTTATACTTTAATAATGTAAGGCAGTTTCGAAGTAATTTCTTATATTTCTCTAGAAAAAAAGAAGTATAAGAAAAGAAACCGTTAATTGGGGTGTGTTCATTCAAAGAAATGAAAGAAAAGTAATTTTAAGGTTGTTTTTATAAGAAGTTTTCCATTTTAGTTTGAATAAAATATTATTCCCCCTTCATTATTTTGTTAGTTGGAATGACACATTTAAATGGAATTGTATGTGAACATATGGAATATGGTGTTCAGTTGTGTTATGTAATTAATTTAAAGAACATGTAATTGAATCATCTAAGCAATTTTTTTTAATAAAACCGTGATTTTAATTGCTTGAAGAAATAAAAATCATTTGTTGATTTTGCTTAATTGTACTTCATGAATATTTTTTTAAATTGAAATGTATATAAATGACAAGTAGTTTAATTCTTAAAAATATTAAGGAAAGTGGTACGCAAGAATTTTAACTTAGATTCCCTTAATCGAAATTTTATCTTGCGGCTGTGTGCTAGTATTTAACTTAAACATTTGATGACTCTAAAGCAATGTACTAAATGTGCATTTGAAGAAATATATTATAAAAAAAACGTCAAGATACAACGAACTTGCATTTACCTAAACTGTAAAAAATATTAGCAATATCTCAGTAATCAGGGTGGACATAAAAAAAAAAAAAATAAAAAAAAAAAAAAAAAAAATACTTGCTGATATATGCACCTCTAGCAGTGGTTCCGTTTAACAGATCGAGATGAGATTTCAAGTAAAGTAGAGTTATTCAGAGGCATGAGCTCAAGATTCTGTGAACGCAACAAAATGGTATTTATGAGTTGCCTTTTATTGTGTTTTATGACAGTATTGATGGCTGCATTTGTTTTACAAATTAGAGTGAAGTGGGGCAGATGAATTCACGCCAAAAGTGTACCCCAAGGCTTAAACAAAAATTATTTTGACATAAAACCGCAGTATATATTTTGATATTTTGCTACTTTTTTTACTTAAAATAGAAATTGGGAATTTGTTTGTGCTTTGTATAAAAAGTCACCATTATATGAGAATGCAAGAGTTAGTGTATAACCCCCTTTCTTGCTGAACGTTAACATGCAAGTTATTTATTTTCATTTTTAATGTTAATATTTTGGCATCTGTTGTATTTTTCTATAAACAATTTACAGCAGCGCTTATAAAGTAGTATATTTAGTAATCAAAAGATTTATATTTTCTTGTGGGGATATATATATATATATATATATATATATATATATATATATATATATATATATATATATATATATATATATATATATATATATATATATATATATATATATATATATATATATATATATATATATATTTATAACAATTAGTGTAAGTACAGTTTTCTTTAAAATGAGTTCTTCTCAAAACTACACTTTTCATTATTCATGTACCTTTTTCACAGTAACTGTGTATACTATCTTCCTAAAAATTAAATCACATGTTATTTTTATGTATCTGTGTATATTAAAGTGAGATTTCATTATTATTTGAAAAAAAATATTGGGGGGGGGGGCTTTTTTTGGCCACAAAAAACTTGTGATTTTTAACAAATTTGAGTGAATTTCATGAAAATTCATTTAAAAAACAAGTAAATTAATCACAATCAAAAGTCAACTTCAATAGAATAACAAGTGTCTGCTAAATGCACTGAAAAAAATTAGTCTTCTATGTCAAATACTTTCCGAGAAAAAGCTACATGAAATATGCCAAATTAACATTACCGGTATAGACGGTACCAGCTCCCCTTAAAATAAATATTTAATTTTTATTAAATATTTCGTCTATATTCATCATTTTTAAACTGAGGCCTACCACTTTCTACGTTACATAATGATTCAGTGAAGTGACCTTTGTATATGCATATAGTATCCCTTTCCTTCAGAAAAAGAAAGACATTATGCTTCTCTTTATTCCTTATTGCATCGCGAAAGCCATTTCTACCCTTTGAAAACTGAGGTAGTCCCCCTCCAAGCCAAAAGAAAACTACCCTCTTCTGGCGTTCTCTGGTAATGGTTAAAGATCTAGTTTAAATTCGGGAACAGAGAAAACCTCTTCTTCATATAAAACAGGAATACCAAAAATAGGGGAATAAAAAGAAACAGCAGCATGCAGTGGAATCAATATATATTTTTTGTTATTTTCTTCAAGTACTGCATTGCCCAGTTACAACTCTTCTCGTCCTATCTCTATTTCAAAAGTCCATCTTTTTTGCTCATTCTCCGGAAAACTCCTTTACTATCTCCTCTTGAAGAAAGAATGAGAAGTAATGTTGTATACCAAGAGAAACGGCCTCACCATCTTATAAATAAATAAGGAGCCCCCAACTTCGAAAACCGTGTTATTTTTTTTTCTCTCCCCTTTCGTCTTGTTCTATCCATAGCAGAATCGGATTGACAAAAAGCTAGAACTATCCAAATTGTATCCAGTCGATTTTTTTTACTTCATATGAGTTCAACAAAAAGCACTTGCATGTTTCTAACTGGATCAGAATAGGAAGTTCCCTATGTCTTCATTTGTTGTAGTCAGCTCTTAAAGTTTGAAACATTTAGAAGCCATATACAAAAGGTCACATTTCAAAAGTTCAGAGGATAGTTTCCTAAGGAAACGAGGATAGATAATAATATAACCCATAAAAAGTTTTAATGTAAATCCTTTACATGCATTGACAATTTTTATATTCATTAACAAAGCGCCATTTCTGTTGTCAGAGTGTACTTCGTGTTGGCATTGAATTTTAAATATTAAAAACATCTCTATCGGTAAAATATACGGTAAACTACTTTTAAAATGTATTCATTAAAAATGAATGTGAATTTGTGCACTCACATCCAAATAACTTTTATTTATTAAGATTTTTTTTTTAAATTTTATTATTGATTTATTAAAATAACTTTGTCAACATCAAAGAGTTTCTGAAATGATCAGTCAAATTCTATTTCAGTGCGATTGGATGACGGCAAGTTGGTTTATTAGTATTCCGTAAAAACAACCTTTCAGTGACAGTTGTAAAAATTTGATAGAATGCATTGTCATCGACATCAAATCTACGTGCCAAGTTTCAAACCCATTGGACGGTTGCAAGGGGGTAAATTAGACCTCCGCAGATTTGCCCACCATCGACAAACATACCCACAAAATTGAAGTTAATATAAAGGATTTAAAAATGTATCAGTATGGAATTATAAAGAATTTGCCTTTATAATCCATTCTCAAGTAGTTAATCAAAATTAAATTTGAGGAACTCAAATTAATCGTGAAGCATGCGTAGGAATCTCACCTCATCTTGTGCTCTACTATATATTTTTTAGAAGTTGATTGTGGGCCGCCCGATGGCCTTTCATTTATAAGATGAAAAAAAAAACATATTTTCTCTCAAGGGACTCCTTGAGTTAATCCAGATGTCTTATGAGTTACTTCAGATGGCTATGTGGTTAGAGCTCTGGCATTGCATATCATAGATATCGGTTTCGACTTTCGAGTTAGTCATGGATGCTTGTTGTGGTTCGGAATTCACGTTAAGCTGTAAGTACTTGACTGATTAGCCGTCATTGTACATAAAATTAGGTCTTTGAGCGTACAAACCAACTTATGAGTTTCTTCCCTCCTCCGCGACATATTGTTATTCCAACATATTGTTACATTTTTATGAAATAATTACCTTAAAAAGTATTTCATTTAGTATTAACTTCAGGCACATATTTTTAAATGTGTGCAAACAATGTTGCTAAGTTCCAATATTTTTTTTAAACTTGATAAGAAAAATAATTTTCTCTCTGCTTTAGTAATCGAAAGCTAACTTATTTATTTTATCATTATATAAGATATGGTGAATAAATAAAGTAAATGTTCGAAATATGTTTACTACTACTTAATTAAAAGGTACTCAGTATCTACGAAATTAAAAAAAAATATATATATATATATATATATATATATATATATATATATATATATATATATATATATATATATATATATATATATATATATATATATATATATATATATATATATATATATATATATATATATATATATATATATATATATATATATATATATATATATATATATATATATATATATATATATATATATTTTTTTTATTTTTATTTTTTCATTTTGCCTTTCCATTGATGTTCTACTTTAGCATCTACTCAAATTAAAAGATTGTTGTATTTTGTTTCAAAAGGTGAACTATCATTCCTTAGCTGTACAAAAGTTTATTTTTCGCTTTAATTTTCTCTGAACGTGATATTTTAAACTTCAATTTCTTCTTCTAACAAGTAGAGTCATAAAATGAATTTTTAATGAAATTCAAGTACATAACCTACAGGTTAAAACTAGGTTAAATATGTCCATAATTAGTTCTTTTAAATACCAAATATTTCTAAAAAAAAAGGCTTTTCTCCAAAAACAAATTGTAAGATTTACTAAAATTCGACAAAACAATTTGTGATTCTATTTTTTACCAACCTTTAACTTCAGTGATTTGTGTAAGTTCTATTTACCTAATAAAAAATTTAAGACTCATTTGTCTAGAACTTTTATAATAAGGTACTTCAAAAATAGGTAATCTAACATTGCGGGTGTAGGGGGTGCTGAATCTCCTTAGTAATTAATTAAAAAAACATATTAACAAAAATGTACCTTATTAAATTTAAACCCTATTTTCTAGTGAATATCACCAATTTGAATAAGAAAATTCAAAAAAATTATTTTGATATAATTGAGATGCAGTTGAAACTTTCAAACTAATGTAAACTGTCAGTGTGCTACATACCCTTCTTAATCTTGGATATTTCTTCCATATAAATATTTTACTGAATTGAACAGTAAACCTATGTTAAGAACTTTTGTAAAATACAGATGTTTGTGTTTTAATATTGTAGGATGCATGTTTGTCAGTTGAAAAAACTTTACGACGACTTTTGTCCCATCCATTGGCCTATCGAACATCTGATCTTTTTTCAGATATTTATTCTGCAAAATTGAAGGTTTCAAATCTGTAAAGCACGTTCAAACAAGAACTGTTTGGCTTTTTAAAGAAATAAAAATACTGAGCAACTTTAAAAGCGTACAGGGATCATTCGAAAAGTGTACTGAAGATCTCGTTCGTTGCCAGATGAGAGTCAAAGAAAAATTCAAGCGGAGAAAAAATAATCCGATCTAAATGACTTTAAAATGGCCGACCAGTGGTGGTTTAAAGACTAGCTCAAACCAAAACCAAACAAATATCAAATTATTTGCTCCTTGCAACCAGTAAAACCCTTCAAAATGAAATATTCACATGCACAAGTTTAGACAGATATTCAAGAGTTTGATGTTCCAGATAAATTAAAAACATGCAATAAAGTGTGATATGTTTGTTTGATTTAAGCGCTCAACGGCTTATAATCATACACTAGAACGGCAAATCAGGAAGGGACCTAAAGCATAATGTGGATTCGAACACCAATGAACAACCATGCCCAACCCGGGATTCGAAACCGGCCCCTTTGGCATACGATGCCGGAGCACACATTTATTAGGTGGGCGTGATATACTGGATAAATTAATTGTTATAAAGAATAGAAAAAAAAAAGGAAACATTTTAGATACTTTTTATTCACTAATAATATTCCAAAATATTTCTTCACGATTTATGAAATAACGTTTTTAAAAAAATAAGCACGAAAAACAGTATAAGAAAATGAAATGTTTGCAGTAAACAGGAATAAAAAACATTTTATATTTACTTTGTCATCTTTAACAAAGTTAATCGATCATTCCATTTGGTTTTTATGTATCAATAATACTTATTAGTAAGGAAACCAGATACAATTTCTTCTCTTTTCGTTATTTATTCAAAACGTTATTTAATTAAGTTCTGTTCAGGTAAAATTCAGGAATGTATATCTAAATTAAATATCGATGCATTTAATCTTATTGCGGAATAAATATACAAAACAAAGACGTATTTCTTTTGAAAACTCAATGAAATCAATTTTCCACCATTGGATGAATTGTTTTTTATAAGTGGAGTTTGAATTCTAAAGAAACAATATTATTGTTTGTGTCAAAAATGCCAGATGTGGTTCGAAGAAGATAGAAAGATGTTTCATATCCTTTAACTATTTAATGTAAGTAAACAATGAAAGTGAAATGTTTTATTTTTAGAAATGTACGGAAATCTATTCAAATAAATTTCTTCGGCTATTAATATAACATAAAAAATTTACAAAATTAATATCTGTTGCATAAAGTTATTTTTATGTAGTTATTTTCTTAAACTATTTTCATCCCAATTTATTCCCAAAAAATATCAAAATGTTGCTTTTTATAGCCTTTACAGTTTATAGATTTACGTTTTTTAATTTGATTTTTTTCTAAATTCTGTTTAAATTTATAATAATTAAACATATGCTATGTATGTTGTAATAACATTTAGAATTTTAAATATATTTCGGGAATATTCAATAATTTTTTAATTGCAAAAATATGATAAAACACATAAATTACCTGTATTAGGGCAGTAATTCTCAGTAAATCGCTATTTTTTATGATGTTTTATGGCGGTATATTTGGTTAAGATGCAATTTGGCAATATTTAGTGAATGAAGTCTCCATTTGTTAAGATTGGCAGGATACATTATAATACATCATTTTATGTTCATTCAAAATACAAGGTGGTCATAAAGAAACTTTGCCGATATATGGACCTCTAGCTTCAGTTCCGTTCAACAGATCGAGATGAGATTTCTGGCTTAATTATTAATAGGTATGATCTTTGAATTCTATGAATAGTAAAAGAATGGCGCTCACGGTTATGGTTATAGGTACATACTCATGAAATTGTCGTATGACAGCTCCCAATTTTTCTGCTCGCAAAATTCTCAGTGCATGTGAAAACTCTAGTGAGCATTGGAACGATACGTGTATCGCAAAAATTGGACAAGTTATTCAGTCACAAAAAACAGCTCTGCAAATAAAACACGATCGGAAAAAATTTGCATACGACAGAGATACCAAAAACACCAATCATTGATGACAACAAAGATTGGACAAAATAAAACTTTTATTTGTATTACACATTTCTCACATGGGTACCATCACAGGAATCTTTATTGGTTTCCAATGCTAATATCTGTGGTTTGTGTTTTTGTTGGCCGTTCGCAGAACTATTTTTAGTACGTGCATAAAGCGTCCGTTTTTTGTGATACACATACAATTCTCTTTAGAGTTATAGCATGCGCTGAGCTTTTTGCGACGGGGAAAAGGGGGCGTTGCAATTCGAAAATTTTGAATTTCTGGCCTACGTAACCGTGAGCGCCATGTTGTGGCCATTCACAAAATCTCGAGCTCATACCTCGAAATAACTATACTTAAAATCTCATCTCGATCTGTAGAAAATATGCAAGAAGTTTCATAATGCCTACTAATGAAAATAATATTCTTAAAAGGCATCGATATTCGAGTGTTAGTATTTCTTACAAAATATATTGATTTCCTAACTGAATCAGTTGTAACCCTCTGAGGATCATGGAAGTATATATACGTCCTTAAATTCCCAGTTTATCCAGCAATATACAACATTTTAAAATTTATAAATAACATTTTAAATAAAATATTTTTATTAGGATGATATTTTAAAACCCATTTAAAACAAAATAAATAAAAAATAATTTTAAAAAATTATAAATTTGAATCAGAAATATATTTGAAGAATTATTCTAGGGAAAACAAATAACAAACGCATCTATTCTCTGGGCACTCAGAGGGTAAAAAAATAACAATATTTTCAAGATATTGCAATGATGTGGATTAAGATGGGTTTACACGAAACACATATGGGTAAAATAGGCTATGGTGGGTTTATCTACCCATCACCAACTAATATTCAGGTCCTAATAAAAACCTGTAGTCCAGTTCCATAGAGTTACAATATATTAAGTCAATGTTTTCAAGTCAAGCAAAGTTTTGGCAAGGTATCAAAACTTTTGAAAATAAAAATATATTGCCCAACTGTCATTTTATTTTCAAATATTTAGCATTGCTTATAATTTTTACTTATAAATTACCCATTCATTAACATAGGGTAATGAAAGTAATGTTTTCAGTAAAAAAAAAAAAAATCAAAAACATATTTTTTTTTTTGTAGTTTTCTACTTTTGAAGCATCCTGACTTCCAAAAACTTGTCTTGAAAAAAGTATGTCATATGGCTGTACGCCTGTGTGTACGTAGTCAGCATAACTCTCGAGCATATTGACCTACGATGTTCAAATTTGGTGTATGGGTTAGTGGTGGACATGAGACCTACCACTAAGATATTCGTTAAAATTGCGCATGCGCATAAGATAGCTGCCATTGAAAAAAAATCATGTTTATCAGTAACTGCTAAAACACGGCTCTAACGTTTTTGATCAAAATCGATGTGATAATGCCCCTTAAGGTGTTCTAAACATAATTCAAAAATACTATCAAGGTGTAAAAAGATGAAATGCAAATGTTTTCAACACATTTTTCTCTTTACTTGAGCATTGCTTAACAATGACCGTTCTTCTCCTCTACTCTGTGTCATTTATAAGAATAGATAATGTAAGAGTGATCAAAAATTTTAACACCAAACTATAATTTTCTCTATTTTGACAGTTTTTTTTTTTTTTAGTGCCATCTAAGAATTATCGCCAAAAATATCGCCAAACTGGCTTATGAAATAAATGATGTGAACATGAAAATAGTAAATAACACCAATCTACGTACAAGAGTGCAATTGAAAGTCAAAGCATATTCCACACCCCTAGGTTTTGGTCCGTTATAACTTCGACTAAAAAATATATCTTATGTTCTGATAATATCTCCATTTAATAGCTTGAGAAAACATTAAAAAATGTTCAACATTGATTAATAAAATTATTTCTCTATTCAAAAATGGTTGGCGTAAATAATATTGGCGTAAACATTCGGAATAGATTTTATCAATTCTCTGGTGTAAGCATTTTGAATATTTTTTTTCAATTCTTACGAAAATTAGAATTAAATAATCAATATGAATTTAATATTTATAATTTTGTTTTATATGACATTACTTGATGATAAAGTTCTGCTGAAAAATAATTATTTTAACTAAGTCAAATATACATTTATAAACTACCGACACACGGAGACGGACATGTACTTATAATGTAATATAAAATTCAAATATAAACTATATATGGTAGTCAAATACATAGTATAACGGTATCCTATAGGAGAAAGTCCTAGTAAGGATCATTCTCTATACTCGCTATGTTACAATCTTCCAGCCTAGTGAATTTAGAAACTACTTTCTATAAAACATTGACATTTGGTGAGTAGTTACAAAAAAGATCGCTTGAAGAAATGACATAAATTGTTTTCATTTAATGTCTATCTATTATGATTGAAAATTAAGATATCAAAATACAAAACCAGGTGGAGCCACTGTATATGCACATATATAAGGTTGGTTGGTTGTTTTCAGATTATCTGGCGCCGTCAGCAACACGATGGCTATAAAGCTCCGAAACATCCGTCATTTAACAAGCCAACATACATTTACAAACATCCATGTCTTACACGAGAGTCGAACCCATAACCTCGTGATCTAGAAACCAGCACGCTAACTACTATAAGGATTTCGAATATAAAATAAAATATATTAGACGCTATTTTAAAGTTTTCAATTTATGTCATTTTTATTAAGGGATCGGTTTCGTGCCTACTCACCAAATTTCAAGGTTAGAAAGTAGTTTCTAAATGCACTGGACTAGAAGATTTTAACATAGCGAGTATAGAGAATGATTCTTACTAGAACTTTCTCTTAATGAATATATTGCTCCTGTAATTAGTTATACTGAATCAGAAATTTTATTTGGCACTGATGCTTATAAGGGCAGTTGCCTATTTATTATTGATTCCCCGATACAGTTTGATGACGTTCCAGATTAGAAATGTAGAAATATTCGGAATGGTGTTTTGACTTGATACCGACATCATCATTTCCGGTTTGAAGCTTCTTAAGTCGATGCAATTTCCTGCTTGTGATGAGCGTGTAGCTTCCACAGTCGCATCTCTTGGAAACTTTTGTTATGACATCATCAATGAAGGATGGGTTATATTTTCTCCCGAGACTGTTTTCTTTGCGCAAAACATTATTTTGACTGAATATGTTATTTAGTTTTCCGAGACACAAGTAACAATATTTTTTTATGTAGAAAAGTTTTTAGGTAATACATATTTTTTCTTATCCAGGAAAAATCCGGAAAAATGGTTATATTACTTACGGGCACTTATCCTTTCATTTTATAAAACAATGTTTTTGAAGCAACTTAGTTTGGTTGGCTGGTTGTTTTCAGATTATCTGGCGCCGTCAGCAACACGAGGGCTATAATGCGCCGAAACATTCGTCATTTGACAAGCCAACATACATTTAGAAACAACCATGCCTTAAAAGGGACTTGAACCCGCAACCTCGAGGTCTAGAAGCTAGCACGCTAACCAATATACCGTTTGAAGCAACATAGAAATAATCAGACTTGTAATTGGTTGGTTTGTACGCTCAGTGAAATATTATTATGCACAATAATGGCTAATAATTCCAGTATCAACAGCTTAACTTGGATTCCGAACCACAACGAACATACATGTCTATCACGGAATTCGAACACTGCACCTGTCGCATACGAGATCAGAGCCCTAACCACACTGTCATTTAGTGGACAATACTTATAAATTCTTTTTGAAATTTTAATTTAGTTATAAATAATAATTAACTGCACTAATATAATGTACATCTAAAGGTTAATGAAGTCTCATAAGTTTCATGAAATAATTTATGTTCATAATTAAACGTGCACAAATGACAATCATCGACACATAATCGGGTAGTTAGTTACTCCATTAGGTATATCAATAGTAATATACTTCTCATGTACAATCCTTTTAAATTTGAATTCCTGGCATTAATATGTACAATTTATTTGGCAAGCTTTTAAACAGATCATTTCATACTTTTAATGTGGTGTTCAAACTTAAATGGGTAATTCTCGAGTGTAAGCATAGGATATTTTGGTTCTTTTTCGACATGTAAGAAAATTAAGGAGTATGGGACTCAACATTTTTAAAATTCTCAAAAAATAATGCAAACATTTTGAAACAAAATGCAATAAAAATGTTTTTTCTATCTTTAGTATATCTTGAAATACGTAAGTTTTTGTTACATGACAACTGTATCCCAGGCATGCTATCTTGAAATTTTGAAACTGTTTTTCTCAGTGATGGCTTTTTGTCAATTTTGTTAGTTTAAATTGATATAACTTCAAAATTACTTGATATAAATCTATGAAACTGTCCACAATTATTTTTCATATATATTTCTTTAATTTGTCTTCATGAATTATGTTTTTTTTTATTTTACTTTTTTTTTTAAAAGCTTTTGAAGCTTAGACAACATATATAGCTTTTGCTTAGACAATAGCTTTTGCACAACATATTTTTTTTTTCCTAATTACTTTATTGAAAAATCACAAATACAATTTGTGAAATGAATTATAAGAAGCAGTTTTATGCAAACATAAATTGATTTTTAATACAAATTTTTTAGATGTATCAAATTTAGGAAATATCGAAGTTTTGAAGTTTTTTAATACTTAAAAAAAATAATATTTTTAAAATTTAAAATAGTTTTTAAAGTTTTAAAAAATCATACATTACTGCATAAAAAATTTCAGAAAAATAATTTTAAAAATAAAGATTTTAGAATTTTGAGTCCCAGACCCCTTTAAAATTGTAAAATTATATCAATCAAGTAGTTATATTTTGTTTTATATAATATTAGTTGGTGATTAAGTTATGTGAAATAATAATTATTTTAATTAAGTGAATTATACATTTATAAACCACCGACGCACGTGTGTCGTGAGTCAGATGATATAAATTTTGAATACTTAAGGGGGTCCAGTACCAAAATTTCTTCAAAAATCCCAAATTTTTTTTCTGATTTTAAAAATAGTTCATACATTCCTGCAGAGAATGATGTTTTTATCTTATTAATCCGGTAATTAGAACGCCACAGAATTACCTGTGATTTAAACATCACTAATGGGCATAACACCTTGAAGCGTCTGCTTAAAGTGCGTTTTTTGAGCACTAGTGTTTTTCACAGATGTTGCATATTCAAATCGATATATCTCCAGAACCATTAACAATTGGCTATTCTAATTTTTGGAGCATTTAATTTATATAGTTTTAAATATTTGTCTTTGCAGAATTTTATATTTTTAATTCTGTTTTAAAATATAACATTTAACGTAAAATATAACATTAAAAAAAGCAAAAATTTTAATATTTTATCTTTGAGAATTTTTAAAATTTTTTTTTAATTCACCTATCAAAATTCTGTGAAGACAAAATTTTCTTTATATAATTATGTATTACAGAAGGCTTTCACTTTGAAAAAAAAAATTATTTTTTCTTGGCTTATATCAAAATACGCAAACATCAATTATTATGGATTTTTCTTGGTTCTGAAATTTTTTTAAATAACTAAACACAATATTTCAAAAAACATTTTCTCAAAGATATATAAATAGTATCTCATACATAAAATAAATTTTTGACATAAAAATGTACATAAATAAAGTTTTTTTTTTTTTATTTTCGGTAACGGACCCCCTTAAAGTTATTATTTTTCCACAAAACTTTGTCACCAAGTAATATTACATAAAATAAAAACAACAACTACTTAATGTATCCTATATTTCAATCCTTTATATTAACTTCGATGTTGTTATGGCGAGTATGGTTGTTATGTGTCTGAAGCGGCATAATGAACTCCCTTGCCATCATCCAATCAGACTAAAACTTGGCAGATTGATTCGATGTCGATGACAATGCATTTTTAAAATTTCGGAGCTGTAACAGTTACTAAAAGGTCGATTTTACGGAATACTATTAAACCAACTTGCTGTCATCCAATCGCGCTAAAATAGCATTCAATTGACAGTTGAAGAAACTGTTTCCTGTTGCCATTTTTGTTTAATAAATAAATAGTAAAATTGTCTCAATAAGAATTACTAAATGGTATTTGAATGGAGTGCTTAAATTCAAATTCATTTTTAATAAATAAATTTTGAAACGTAGTTTGCAGCACATTTTGCTGTAGAAAAGTTTTTGATACATAAAATTAGATGCAAACACCAAGCACGCGCTGTTTACAGAATCGGCGCTGTATTAACGAATATAAAAATTGACATTGCTTATAAAGGGTTTACATTAAAAACTTTGTTTTATGGGTTATATTATTTTTTAATTCTAATCTGTTTAATAGTAGAAAAGCTAGTCAAAATATCCCTTGAATACAGCAGAAAATTGCCCAAATGTATCAAATTAGACTTATTAAGCACTAGTCAACAAAATACAATTCAGCTTGACATTAACCCAATTATACAATGCCTCCTGCATTCCTCCTGATTTTAATTAAATGCTTAAATTTTCTTCCACACAAAGATGGAAAATACTTTAAAGTCTTTAGAAAACATGGCTGCAACATTAAACGTGTAAAAACCATGCAATAAAAGCAATTTGCGATCTGTTAATCGCAAAGAATTGGAACAAGCTGTAATTTTTTTCAGATCCACGCGATGAACCAATTCACTTCAGTTCCTTAATAGCCGAGTACACTTTTTGTTTTCCTTGTACTCTTCCACAATACTTTTTTGCCATTACTGTTTTATCCGAAGCACTAATTATACGGTTAATGGTTGTTCACGACAACAAGTTTCTTCTTTACTTTCGTGGCATCAGTAAAAACGTGGAAATGGTTTTTGACTTTTTTTATTCGTTTGTCATCGTCCTCCTAAAAGAGGTCTTTAATCTATTATCGGAATTTTTTTATCTACTTCGATAAGTGAGGGTGGCTTTTTCCATTTTTTTTCCTGAATTTGTTTTAATGGGTGGTTTTGAAGGGAGTGACGCTTTAATTTAATGAGGAAATTAATCAGAATGAATTTCTGAATTTAAAAGAGAAGTGCAATTAGTTTATTAATGTTACTTCAAGAGTGATACATGAAGAAAAATGAAAGATTTTACTTTGAGAACTTTGAAATTAAATGGAATGCTTGAAAACAATTTCAATAAAACCCTGGTAGTAGGGTTAGGAGTATATTTAAAAAATTTTAATGAATTGCTTATAAAAGCGAGGTAGTAAATATAATGCTTACATTCTTTTTCAATGTCTTGAATGCTTCTTAAGTAAACATGCATCGAATATTTAAATTATAATTTATTTGTTATTTATTCAAAAATAAAAAATATTCTCCATTTTTTTAGTTTTTATAGTGTAAAAAATAAGAAAAAAAATATTAATAAGAAAGGTTAAAGAAAAAAAAGATTAAGATTAAAGAGAAAGATTAAAGAAAAATAAGATTTCTAAAATTTCAAAAGTCATGACATACCATTTCAAAAATGGATAAATGGCATCCCACTTTTTCTATGATATAGCCTCCTTCATCAGAAACTAGAATTTTGGATTATTTCCATCGCTACTTTAGATTAACTATAAAATGTATTTAACACCAGTTGTAATTGAAAAATACCGAAAATATTTTAAATACTAAAAATAATTAAATTAGTAAATTACTAAAAATACTTAGACTTATAAGTTGCTAAAAATAATTAAATAAATAAATTACTAAAATTAATTAAATTAGGAAATTACTGATTAATTAAATTAGGAAATTACTGATTAATTAAATTAGAAAAAATAATTAATTTAGTAAGCCACCAAAATAATGAAAGTAGTAAATTACTAAAAATAATTAAATTTATCACAGGCTCTCAAAAGTAATATACTTCTATTGTAAAATTTAAAATTGAGTATAATGCAATGACAATTTTTAAATTACTTTTAGTTGAAGAGATTAAGTTGGTTGGTTGTTTTCAGATTATCTGGCGCCGTCAGCTACACGAGGGCTATAATGCGCCGAAACATTCGTCATTAAACAAGCCAACATACATTTACAAACACCCATGCCTTAAACGGGACTCTAACCCGCAACCTCGCGGTCTAGAAGCTAGCACGCTAACCACTATACCGTTTGATCGGCTTGAAGAGATTAAAAAACTGTGAAAAAAATAGTTTAGTATTCAAATCGCTATGTCTCAAATAAAATGATTGCCAGCAGTTGTTTGTTAACCTTTTATATTTTTCACCCATTTTGAGACTTTTTCAAACTTCACTTTTTATACGTAAACCTCATATATTTCAAAACTCTTCCTGACCCACAAAAATGAGATTCACTACCCACCAATATAGGTCGCAACCCACAATTTGGGATAACAAGTGTAAGAAACTAGAACAATTTATTTTAATAAAAAACAATTCAAAATAATCTATGTATTACATTTAATAACTTTTAGATTTTCACTAACATTGTTAATATAGTCTTATTATTTAATGAGTACACATTAAATGTCATTTGAAACACATTAATTGTGGTACTGAAAATAAATAACAATACAAATTGCTGACTACATTGGCAAATTAAAACTTTTAGAACGCATTCAATTTCTATACTTCACTCGGGATTTTCTGAAATAATTAATGGCACTTCACACTTTGTAACAAGTCTAAATATATACTGTCTCCATTATTTAATTCGAAATTAAGCACTGAAGTTTATGAAAAATTATCTTCAAAATTGAATTTTGGACAAAGGAACGTAAGCACAAAAGTGTCTCTTACTGAACAAATGCCACGTTAATGAAGTAGCCATTCTGGTACAACAAAATTACGCACCTTAATCCTTCTTCTCATTTAGAATTTTGCCTCATTATCCTCATTAATTAGAACGCCTAGAAGAACTAAGGTTTAACGGTAATTCTTAGCTTGAAGATAAGGGCCTACAAGTTAATTTTATCACGGTCTAGGTTCATTGTTCAGAGATATTGTGATATCAGTTATAACAGTTCCTAAGTCCCAGTTTTGCGCGCTCTTAAATAATTATATCTGGCAAAAATTGGAATTAATTGTGTTCATTAATGAATTGCAAATGGTATGCCTGCTTTGTAGGGTTGTCTTGTTTAAAGCACTTATTCGTGACTCTCTTTCGGTCTGAATACATTTTTTGTTGCGTGAATTACACTTTACTGAGGCACTTGTTAAAATAGTGTATAGATACAGATAATTATTATTTTAATTGTAATGTCTGGTCACAGAGACCTCATTGGTGATTATTTTTTTTATGAAAATGTTCTGAAAGCAAATAATTTATGCATAACCAACTCTATTGTTGCTGTCGTTTGGGTTATATTACTTTCGTATGTCGATAATATAAGACCATTTAGACTTTATGAAAGACATGGAGATATACTTTTTGTGCAGGCTTGGAAATTAATCTGATCCCGATGCTTTCTTGCATGAAAATGCGCTTTATTTCATAAAAAAAGTGCTTAAAATTAACGGGGTGCACCGAGTGGACAGAATTTATTTCGACAGAATCGAACTCGTTAGAAGAAAACTTATTCAAATTAAGCTCATCGAACAATTATAGGATTTCGTCAGAATGAATTCGAACGGAATCAAAATGGTTCGAATGGTATTTCATTCAAATGGTTTTGGACAGAAGGGAAATGCTCAGAATTCTTTTGATTAGACTAAATTTCATGAGAAATTTATTCGCCAGAATTTTATGAATATGACTAAACTTTACTGCTTTGCAGAGATTTGACAGCGTAAATGTACCTCTAATGATTAAATTAGTAGACTCGTTAATTTCTGTATTAATTTAAGAGTAGTTTTACTAGGTGCCTTTCTTTTTTCTTAACTCTCATAGTTATATTATCATTTAAAAATCGTGTATTTTTGGGAGTGTACATTAATTTTGTATATAAAAATTACTTCTACAAATATCCTTTTAAATTCTGATGCTATTTTTTTTTTACTTGCGTCTATTTAAATTATACGAATGATATCTTACTAAATATAAAATGAAAAAAATATATATATTTTCTGCAAATGTAAATAAAAAGATTTTGTTATGTTATTTTATATAATATCCCGTTTTATGATTATTTTTTTTTAATTTTATAAATCATTTAGTATAACCTTTTAACCTAAGTAATAAACCTTTACCAACCTAACTGGTAATGGTTTTGGATATTAATAATGACCTAAACTATCATTACGAACTTTAGGAACATATTTTGCAAATGGTTTAAACGATCAGTTTTACAAAACCATCAGAAACTGTGTGCTTTATTTCATTTAATTTATTATTAATTATTTTACTAAATTTAAAATTTGTAGTTTGTTTTGCATGTGTTTCTCGATAAGTTTTCAATAAAAAAAATCAATTCAAAATGAAATTGCACCAAACTTCTAAAAAATACATCAAGATTATAAAATAATATAGTAATAACGACATATGATACCAATAAAAAAGTCATTATGCAAGAATTATTCCTAGAAGCATGACGTTCCAGAGAAAATATTCCTAAATCCAAGACTTTCGTGATAAAATGTCCATTGTATTTTATGGAGAACTATCTTAGAGATTATTGGTTATTTTGGAGTGGCTATCCAACTTGTCACATGTTGCAGTAAAATGGGCAAACGGTAGTTCCCCAGGCACCATAGTGTGTTGACCAATGTCGGAAAAAGGTTCTGGGAAGATTGGCTAGTCCTTGCCGAAACTCGAGCATCGTTCCAAAATACCCGAGGTTTTTTTTTTTTTTTTTTTTTTTTTTTAATAAATAAGTTAACATAATCACAAAACATGTTATCTACCCTTCTGCTCTTTCTTATATCACCAAATTTCCAGTCTACAAAGATCCACATATGTACTGGCCAGTGTCATGCTGATATTGGCCAGTGGATTTGTACTCACTGGGGTCCTTTGCTAAAGACTTCATCACTAATTTTTCCAATTGCCAAACCCATTTCTCGTAAAAATTTAGGAAGGGTATTTATTTTGTACAGGATTTACTGTAAAAGCATTTTGAAGTAAAAAGTATTGGATTGGTTAGCACCTCACTATGTGCATTTAACCTGTCGTACATTTTCTCGTTTGATGACACATTGGCCAAATTACTGCCTACTATTAGTTTCGTTAACTACAATTTTCAGGTAAAACGTTGCATGGCATATTGAGAAGGAATTTTCAAATATTTTCATTACGTTGAATACTTCTATTTAAAATCGTGTCTACTACCTTTTCAATACAGGTATTTCTTCAAATGAAGATTGTGAAAATATCTGGTTATTAAAAGAAGATAAATTATTTTTAAAAATGAATTATGGCCGACCAAACGGTATAGTGGTTAGCGTGCTAGCTTCTAGACTGTGAGGTTGCGGGTTCGAGTCTAGTGAAAGGCATAGGTGTTTGTAAATGTATGTTGGCTTGTCAAATGACGAATGTTATTAGCATTATAGCCCTCATGTTGCTGCCTGCGCCAGATAATCTGAAACAACAAATGAATTATGTCACTTTAAGAACCGGCCCACATACTATTTGTAAATATTTATATATACATGAGGTATCGTATAACACTAAATTAACTATTTAGGAAATGTACTATTTCATTATAGCACCAAGTCCGTTAAATTTTAGGGTACATTGAAGCAGTAAATACATTTTTTAAATGTATGTTTAAAAAAATAAAGGTGAGAGTAAAAAATTTATTTTATGGGTGAAGACTAGCTGATTTGTATTTATATTTGAAACAATTGCTTTAACAAATATTGTTTTAGTGTAGTTAATGTATACATTTAATCTTTGATAAATTAATTGAGCTATATATTTCTATAATTTATGTCTTTCTTTTTAGGTAAGTTCCTGTGTTTTTGCAAATAAAGCTTGGGGAAAAAAAGCTATTTTGAAAATAAAAAAGGTATATGTGCGTTATACTCTAAATATTTCTTTTCAGTTCTTATCCTTTGAAATTAATTTTTTATGTGTAGTTACTTTAATAGCAGGAATTTTATAGTTTTGCTCATAATATCACTATGAATGATACTATTGATATTACGAATGATAAATATTCCATGAGTACATAGTTTAATATAAATCCAATGCAAGTTTGATTTACCGAAGGTTATGATTTACCATAGGATGACTCTTGGCGACTTTTCAAAAAAGTCGCCAGGTTTAAAATGACTTAAAAATGATATGTCATTAAATCCAAAATGGCGCCAAAAGGCCATGGTGTTAAGTCCAAACGGTCACTAGGGTTGCTGGAAAAAAAAGTTCGATGAGTTACAACATTTGGCTATAAAATCTGCATGGATAGTAAATATGTCCCAAAATTTCTAACAAATTGGAGTTGTATGATAATGTAGCTTATTATTATATCCTTTATCGATTTGAATGTGTTTGAGTGTGTGTGTTTGGGTATATTTGTGGAGGACTAATTAAACTAATTACTGTGCAGCTGAAACTTGGCAGATAAATTCGGTGTTGAAGGCTTTGAATTCTAATCACGCTTTGGGGTTGTCATTAAAACTATTACTGCTTCAAAGGACAAATTAACCCGCTTGCCGTCATGTAACTGAGCTAAACTCGACAGATTGAGTTGACAACAATGGATTCTACCATGTTTTGGGAGCAAAAAAGAAATAGTTCATGTCATGCATTAGATGTTTTATTGTAATGGTCAAACACTCTGAAACCCCAGTCTGAGCTCAACATCGCTTACATATATTGCAATGGGCAATTCCCGCAATATTTAGAAAAAAATTTATTCAATTCTAAATGTTTCGAAATGGCCATACAAAAAAAAAACAAAAAAAAAAAGAAAAAAAAAAAAAGAAAAAAAAAAGAAAAAAAAAAAAAAAAAAAACACTGCTTAATGCGTTTTTTTTTTTTTTTTTTTTTTTTTTTTTTTAAATTTGCAACCAAAGTTTACTTATTAGATTTGACAAAAAAAAAAAAAGCACATTTGGTTCGAAGCGAATGTGAAGTCACTACATCTAAAACATTTTGATTTGAAACGCAACAACAACGCGGAAAACAGTAAACAAGTTTCAACAAGGAAAACAAGTTTCTCGCAAATAGCGCCAATCAGTATGGGAAATGGCAACTATCTACCAAACAACGCTGCCAAACACACACAAAGTATTTGGCAGGAACCTCACGATAACCATAGAAACGGAAGGATGTTTTGACGTCACAGATATAATGTAGCGTTTTGATCGCACTGCGAGTTTTCTGTCATTTTCGTTTCTTAATATATAAATAAATTATTTTTTAAAAGAAATTTTGTTTGAATATTTGGAATCAGAAAGAAATTCTTCATAAATACAAATTAATTTCACTCGTTTTTAACAAATGCGGTAATTGTCCATTGCATATAAAAGTTGCTATTGCATATAAAGAACTGAGTATTTGAAAAAAAAATTATAAGTTAATTTTTTTAAGTAAACGATATAAAATAAGTATTGCGCAAAGTATTTGTTGATACATTTTAAAGAGTTGATTCTACCACCTCTACACTAGAATGCACATTCGTATGGTTTTCAAGTAAATAAGAGCAACATTTTAAAGACATTTTATTTAACAAATAAAAACGACAAAATCAGTAAAAATAACAGTATGTACACTGCGCATCAATATTTTTCATTTCATCTGGACTCTTTTAGAAATTCAATTGGTCTAACAATACACTCTCGCTTATTATCACATACAATGCACTTAAACAATACTAATATTATTTCCAATAGATTGAAAACTTCGGGATTCAAAGAAATTTGAAATAAATATTAATACGCTATTCAAATCATACTAAATTCAGACCTTACTTCAGATTTTTTTTTTCTCAACAACTGAGAATGATTTAAAAGTAGAGAAATGGATAAGAGGAAATGAAAATGGCAGATTTATTGCTTTTTAAAGAGACTTTTCTTTCTACTACGATAAACCTCATGATTGAAAATATGAAAATTAGGGTCGTAGTTTTTGTTGAAGTGAGAAGAAGGGAAACTTAAGTTGAAACATTCTTGATTATTGCCCACTATTTATGCTATTTTGAAAAATCTTAGGGGTTTAATACTTTCAAACGTGCAATTAATTGACTAGCAATATAGTTTTGTTGTTTTTAATGAATGACAACACATTACGCATAATTATCTTTTATGTATGTATAACAATTAATCTGCAATCTTACTAGATCAGGAGTAAGGATGCATTTAATGATTCAAATACAGTTTCAAAAAATTTAAATCCCTTATATTGAGTTCGATTTTGTGTATATGTGTATGGTTGTCTGCGGGTAAATTTGCGGTGGTCTAATTAACCCCCTTGCACTCATCCAATCAGGCTGAAACGTGGCAGATAAATTTTATGTTGATGACAATGTATTCTATCAAATTTTGGAGGTTGTCACTGTCACTAAAAGGTCCCTGTTACGGAATACTAATTCACCAACTTCCGCCATCAATCGCACTGAAATAGCATTTAGCCGATCATTGAAGAAACTATTTCCTGTTGCCAAAATTGTTTTAATAAATAAAAATTTGTAAATAAGAATAAACAAAAGATATTAGGATGTGAGTGAATAAATTCCCATTCAATTTTAATCAATAAATTTTGAAACGTAGTTTGCCACATATTCTGCTGATTGAGATGTTTTTAAGGGAACATGGTACCCAAAAAATTATTTTCAGAAATTACTTTACTAAAATTTAAACTATAGTAATTTTACATTATGTTGAAGTTAAGTAAACATAATTTAACCTAAAAAAATATTTTGAATAGATAATAAATTTTATTTCAATTTTTTTTTTTTTTTTTTTTTTTTTTTTTTTTTTTTAACTTTTATTGTGATGCTACTCCTTCCACAATTTTAAGTATTTTTCAATGACATTTTTACAATATATTCGTATTATAATTGTTAACAATATTTCGTAAGGATTTGAAGAAGCAAGCTTTGGAAAAGGTTTTTTATGTTTTTACACTAAAAACAGCAGAAAAACGACGTTTTTATTTTTTCAAGTTTTCAAATTTCTAATTACAAAAAAAAAAAAAAAAAAAAAAAAACTAAACATAGCACACCTTATCCCATACTAACTTTTGTTTATCAGATGTATATAAATAAGCTCTAAAAATGTCCCAATCCTTACTAATTTTAGTAAAAAGCCTTAGGGATTAAAGCAACACGCAAACTGAAAAA
The DNA here is from genome assembly GCA_963978545.1 of Linyphia triangularis. Classification (NCBI taxonomy): domain Eukaryota; kingdom Metazoa; phylum Arthropoda; class Arachnida; order Araneae; family Linyphiidae; genus Linyphia; species Linyphia triangularis. The sequence goes on along the minus strand of OZ021722.1, from coordinate 101,504,358 downwards.
TAGCGTACTGAGAAAAACCATGTTAAAGATTTCTTTTTCAGCTTTGATTGTATGATATGGTTTAGAAAATACAATATAACTTTTTATCAATCAAAGGTAAAAGTATACATTTTTTGCACACTTATTCAGAAATATATCACCCACATTGTGAGATAAAAATTTAAAAATTGACATTTTCGTTATTTTTTGGGTACCATGTCCTATTAATTGTTAAAATTAGGTACAAACACCAAGCACACGTCGACACAGAAACGGCGCTATGTTAATGAATATAAAAAGGATTTATATTAAAAATATTGTTTTTATGGGTTACATCATTTTATTAATACTTCGAATATATAAGTAATCACATTATTTATAGAAGATAAAAGCTTGGTTTGAATAATGTACCTTAGTTCGGTGTTATTTAAATACAACTTAAAAAGAGAATATAAAAGTTTTATTTTTCAAATTTACATTATTATTTTAGATGAATAAAATGAAATCATAAAAAAGTAATTTTTAAGTAATAAACTAAAAATAAATTTTACCGGAAATGTAAATAAAGCTTACATTATTTATATTTTCGCAAATGCAAAACATAAATTACATATATTTATTATATATCTTTATCATCTTTGACAAAGTCCAGAGATGTGAGGAAATATGCATGTCTATATCTTATTTTGCCCAATATTTCATAAATATGTTGTTCTAAAATGTAAATATCATTGCTGAATCAGTCATAAATTTTATGTATGTTGACGCTTTCCTAAAATATTTTATTTCTGAATTCTCAATGCCCAAAAGCAATGTAAAGGGGTGAAAGTATTTTGTGAGATTCTCGTGTTTTATTAATGCTCCACCACCGAATATAAGCTCTAAATTTTCCATGGTACACAGCAATAGGTATATTTTCAGAATCTGAATGAATAAACTACGAAATGTTTAATATTTTCCCAGACTTTATAAATATTATAGGGTAAGAAACCCACTAGTGGACACCATTTACAAAACTTAAGAGCATTTTTTTGAAAGCGGTGTTTTGCTTCAAAAGAAAGTTTGTCGTACCGTAGAACCCGTCAGAATGTTTTGCTTCGCAAATATATTCTGCATATGGCGTATATAGCAAGTTTAAACATAATAAGAAAAAGACAAAATGCTCATATAGTGGTAGTTTTAATTCCCCTTAGAGGACAAGAAAGCTCCACTTGAGATTAGTTTTATATTTGGCGAATAAGTCATATGTACGCAGTTGACTTGGAAATAAGGCAAATTGCATTAAAAAAAAAAACAAAAAAAAACTATGGTTTGGAACATAGCATAGCTTTTAATTACATTATTATACTGTCGTGGATTAGTGTTATTTACCGTTTTTATATTTGCAGCATTCATTTAAAAAAAAAATAAAAAAATAGCCCGTTTAGCGATATTTTTGGCAATGATTTTTACAAGTGACGCCTTTGTTGCATTTTTACGAGAATTTCCTAGGAGGGAATTTTAGAACATCTTAAGCGGCATTACCACAGTGATTTTGATCAAATTTCTTAGAACCGTTTTACACTGAACATGATTTTTTCAATGGCAGCTACCTTTTGCGCATGCGCATTATTGACGAAAACATTATCGGTAGATCCCATGGCCACCACTAATCCGCACACCAAATTTGAGTATCGTAGGTCAGTTTGTTCGGGAGTTATTCTGATCACCTACAAGCAGGCAAAAAACAAATTTTAAACCATTTATTGAAATCAGGATATTCCAAAACATGGAAAAATGCAAAAAAATCAAAAATTGTTTTTAACCGTAAACAATATTTTCATTACTCTATGTTAGCATATACCTAATTGAATATAAAAAACTTCAAAGAATGTCACTATTGTTATTATTAGTACCAGGAAGTCGATCATTTTATGTTGATTGGTATATTTTTTGCAAGAGGAAAACTGAAAACTAAAAGTTGACCTAAACATTAATTTAGTGTTGCCAATAATAAATGTTTACATTACTCTAATCACTTGCTATTGTACCCTTTTTGATATAATAATTATACAACATTGTGTCTAATTAAATTTTACAGTGATACAATAATTGCTATACCAAAGAAATGTGTTCCTTTTCTAGAAAATAATACCCTGAATCATTAATCCATCCTTAAACAGACATTATTTAATTGAGTATTTGTGAATGTCCGACTATACCTTTTAAACCTAGCATAACTCTCACAGTTATAACGAAGCAATCAGTCAACAATTGTTCCAATCTTTAAGGAAATAATGTCTATTTCCAGCTAATCTAAGCTGTCTTTTAGTGGTTTCCAATTCATCAGGTTACTGTAAGTAAAAGACATTGCTGCAGTGGTGGAAAAAGATTACTAATTCTTTAACGGGTCCCTGGATAATGTGTAAGGAGCCCGAACGACACTCCTGGGAAACCGAAAGAATGTTCCATGGAATAATGAAGAGGGACTTTTTTGTTCCATTGGTTACACGAACATTCTCATTCAAATTAGGCGAGTCATGTCAAGTACCACGAAGTCATTAATGATAAACTGAAGACAGCCGACTTACGTTGTGATCACTATTACAAGTTGGTAGCTACAAATATATCATATGTTAATAGTTATATTTGCGTCTAAAAAACTATTTGGTACTTTCGTCTATTTTAAAACCATGTTTTATGTAATATATATGGTACAACTAAAGTGTATAAATCAGTTATTCTACAGATTATCTAGGTAATGTGCAGATTAACTTGGGTGATCCAATAAAATGCGGAAAGTATTTAATTTATGTATCAATGAAAGAATGTTCCATGGAATAATGAAGAGGGACTTTTTTGGTTCCATTGGTTACTTGGACATTCTCCTTCAAATTAGGCGAGTCATGTCAAGTACCATGAAGTCATTAATGAGAAACTGAAGGCTGCCGACTTACGTTGTGAGCACTATTACAAGTTGATAGCTACAAATATATCATATGTTAATAGTTATATTTGCGTCTAAAAAACTATTTGATATTTTGTCTATTTTCAAGCCACTTTTTATATAATATACAGTCAAACCCCGATAACCTGAAATCGCTTAACATGAAAACCCGTTTAAAGCAAAGTAAAAGCAGCAGATGATGAAGCTTAAACTTAATGTTAATTTATTTGTTTAACACGGAATTTCACACAATGAAATTCCGCTTAAAACGAAAAATATTTGCTCTTGAAAATACTTTTTTTAGATGATACCTTGCAACGCTTCCTTATGCAGTAGGACATTGCCTAATGGGCGTTAAATAATTAAGAAGGGACAAAGTGAGGTGAAGGGAGATTTTATTAAAAATTTTAAGCAAATATCAATAACAGGTTTCTTTAAATAATAAGTTAATAGTAAATACATTTGCTTTTTTTTTTTTTTCCTTAATGTGTATAGTGTTAACTATGATGAAATATAAATCTTGAAATGCAAAAATTTCCTACAAACAGCAGTATTACATACATATTACTCTATGTAAACGTATAGGTAATTCAAAGTAACAATTTTAGGAATCTTTGAATATTTTATTCAAACCAAAATTGAAAAACAACTTCAAGAGTTAAATTTAAAAAAAAAAAAAATAATAATAATTATCACGAGTTAAATATACGTCATTTGTTCTTCTAGCTACCTACATATTTAAGATCACAATTTGAGAGCCCACTTATATAATAAATTGATCAAATAATACAAATCATTAACTTTTCAGTATTTTTCACACCCAAAATAACCTAAGCAAATGCCAGTAGAAAACTTTTGTTCATATAATTTCAACCAACCGTCTTCTCTACCCATGTTTATGTCATCCTTACGCTTCGACGTGAAATCCATAATTCACCCAGCCTTCCAAAAAAAAAAAAAAAAAAAAAAAAACTTGACAGAAATAATTTCTTACGCTATGCCAAATCTTTATTTCTTTCATTCCGAAAAAAAAAAGGACTTGGAAGAAGAAAAAATGCATCCAAGTTACGATCGCAGATATTTTGATCGATAAATCGCGAGTGCACACATCCCATGTTAAGTAAAAATAATCTCACAAAAATGGCGAACAAAGAAAAGCGCGAAAAAATTTAGATATTTCTTTCTTGCTTCTTTACTTGGAAGAGATAGTTTTTTTGTATGCTGACTCGTGATAAATCACTGGAGTTTGGATTCGTAATCGTAATCCATAGCACTCGCAACTTGATCCTTTCGACGTTTTTTCATGAAATGTGATAGTCGTCCGTGAAAGTTTTTCTTTCAGATTCTAGCGATCGTAATAATGTTTCTCAATTTCATTGCCTCCAAGTGGATTCGAAAACATTTTTTATAATATAAGAACGATAGAAAATTCATTTCAACCGAAATAAAAATTTATTTTCATAGGATTTTTACAAATGTAGTTTAATCATACGGGTATCAACTTATTGGAAAAAGATGTCAGATTTTGTTTCAAGTTTGTCGATTCGAGTGTTTTATTGAAAATAAAAAAGCGCCAAAAAGTGCTTTTTATGGTAAAGTGCTTAAAGACGAATAATAGAGCTCGAATACATAAAATTTAAACATTAGAGTCGGCTTTGATTGTTCAAAAAGAAGGTATTTAGTCTTGATGCTTATTGGAAATGAGTATTAGAGTAAAAAAAAGAATTATTTTTGTTATTCTTGAATAAGACGAGAAATACATGATTCGATAAATTTATGTTTGAATCTCAAAACAGAAGACAAATAGAATACCATTTCCTGTTTTTTTGCGATTTGCTAGCAATACTTGTTTATTTTAAGTATATTGTATTGATCTAGGTAATAAAGTAATTTAATAAGGACATATTTATTTCGTAATTTAATTAGACTATAGTAAATCGTCAAAGCATTACTCTTTTTTTTTAAATCCTTTATATTAACTTCGATTTTGTGTGCATGTGTATGGGTGGTTTCTTTGTTATGTATGTCAATGTTGAAATAGGATTCAACCGAACTTTGAAAAAACTTTTTCTTGTTACCGGAATTGTTTGATTATATATATAATAAAATTGTATTAGTACAAATAAATTAAAGATATTTGGATGTGAATGCATAAATTCACATTCTTTTTTAATGAATTAATTTTGAAAAGTTCTTTGGATAATACCGCATATTTTGCTGATAAAGGTGTTTTTAAAATTTAAAATTATATGGAAACACAAAGCACACGCTGACAACTGAAACGGCGCTTTGTTAATGAATATAAAAATTAGCAATGCATATAAAGGATTTATATTAAAACTTTATTTATGTATTATATTATTAGGATACAAATTTCACCTCAGAGGCAATTTAAGCTCCGCATTTAATAATTAACAACCTCGTAAATAAATCTATTCATAAGATTTGAAGTACTATAATCCAATAATTTCAAATGCTCTTTCTTTAATTTACCGCGACTTAACTTAGAAGTATCCAAAGATATTCCCAATTTATAACCACCTTCTCTGCACCACTTCCAGTTGTACATCAATAAACCCGGACATTTGGGATTAGACATTGCATTCCAACAACAATTGTCTGAAAGTAACACGACCTGCAACAAATAACAGGATTTGTGAGAAATGGTTGGAATTCCTTACGCGTCATGACGACCTTCTGCAAATATCAGCCCGTTTCCTACTGAATTATTTATGGAGGTTCGTTTAGTGTGTGCGAATGAAATCTACTGGGGTTTCAATATGTTACAGCGAGGTAAAATTAAGTATGTTTCCCATTTTTATTCTACTTTCATTGATAAAGAGGAAGAACGCCTCAGACGGGGCGAAACGCTCGTATTGTATATTTATTATTTCCTAAAAAGAGTTCCTTAAAAGAAAAGAAATGAAAATTATATTTAATGTATTTGACACACCAGCTAGAAAATAATGGTTCTCTATTCATAAGTAAGAATTGAATAATTTAAAGAAAATTGCATGAAACTTTAAAATACACATTATAAAAATACTATGAAGTATAACGTGTTAACTTTTGGTTAGTCGCTAGGTATACAAATGCCTCCCACAATAAATTTCCCAATTGATGGCAGCTCATGATCAAAGCACTAGAAAATAATGATTCTCTATTCATAAGTATGAATTGTATAATTTAAAGAAAATTGCATGAAACTTTAAAATAAACGTTATAAAAATACTAGGAAGTATAAAATGTTAACCTTTGGTTAGTCGCGCGGTGGACAAATATCTCCCACAATTAATTTCCCAATTGATGGCAGCTCATGATCAAAGCACTAGAAAATAATGATTCTCTATTCATAAGTATGAATTGCATAATTTAAAGAAAATTGCATGAAACTTTAAAATAAACGTTATAAAAATACTAGGAAGTATAAAATGTTAACCTTTGGTTAGTCGCGCGGTGGACAAATATCTCCCACAATAAATTTCCCAATTGATGGCAGCTCATGATCAAAGCACTAGAAAATAATGATTCTCTATTCATAAGTATGAATTGCATAATTTAAAGAAAATTGCATGAAACTTTAAAATAAACGTTATAAAAATACTAGGAAGTATAAAATGTTAACCTTTGGTTAGTCGCGCGGTGGACAAATATCTCCCACAATAAATTTCCCAATTGATGGCAGCTCATGATCAAAGCACTAGAAAATAATGATTCTCTATTCATAAGTATGAATTGCATAATTTAAAGAAAATTGCATGAAACTTTAAAATAAACGTTATAAAAATACTAGGAAGTATAAAATGTTAACCTTTGGTTAGTCGCGCGGTGGACAAATGTCTCCCACAATAAATTTCCCAATTGATGGCAGCTCATGATCAAAGCACTAGAAAATAATGATTCTCTATTCATAAGTATGAATTGCATAATTTAAAGAAAATTGCATGAAACTTTAAAATAAACGTTATAAAAATACAAGGAAGTATAACGTGTTAACCTTTGGTTAGTCGCGCGGTGGAAAAATATCTCCCACAATAAATTTCCCAATTGATGGCAGCTCATAATCAAAGCACTAGAAAATAATGATTCTCTATTCATAAGTATGAATTGCATAATTTAAAGAAAATTGCATGAAACTTTAAAATAAACGTTATAAAAATACTAGGAAGTATAAAATGTTAACCTTTGGTTAGTCGCGCGGTGGACAAATGTCTCCCACAATAAATTTCCCAATTGATGGCAGCTCATGATCAAAGCACTAGAAAATAATGATTCTCTATTCATAAGTATGAATTGCATAATTTAAAGAAAATTGCATGAAACTTTAAAATAAACGTTATAAAAATACTAGGAAGTATAAAATGTTAACCTTTGGTTAGTCGCGCGGTGGACAAATATCTCCCACAATTAATTTCCCAATTGATGGCAGCTCATGATCAAAGCACTAGAAAATAATGATTCTCTATTCATAAGTATGAATTGCATAATTTAAAGAAAATTGCATGAAACTTTAAAATAAACGTTATAAAAATACTAGGAAGTATAAAATGTTAACCTTTGGTTAGTCGCGCGGTGGACAAATATCTCCCACAATAAATTTCCCAATTGATGGCAGCTCATGATCAAAGCACTAGAAAATAATGATTCTCTATTCATAAGTATGAATTGCATAATTTAAAGAAAATTGCATGAAACTTTAAAATAAACGTTATAAAAATACTAGGAAGTATAAAATGTTAACCTTTGGTTAGTCGCGCGGTGGACAAATATCTCCCACAATAAATTTCCCAATTGATGGCAGCTCATGATCAAAGCACTAGAAAATAATGATTCTCTATTCATAAGTATGAATTGCATAATTTAAAGAAAATTGCATGAAACTTTAAAATAAACGTTATAAAAATACTAGGAAGTATAAAATGTTAACCTTTGGTTAGTCGCGCGGTGGACAAATATCTCCCACAATAAATCTCCCAATTGATGGCAGCTCATGATCAAAGCACTAGAAAATAATGATTCTCTATTCATAAGTATGAATTGCATAATTTAAAGAAAATTGCATGAAACTTTAAAATAAACGTTATAAAAATACTAGGAAGTATAAAATGTTAACCTTTGGTTAGTCGCGCGGTGGACAAATGTCTCCCACAATAAATTTCCCAATTGATGGCAGCTCATGATCAAAGCACTAGAAAATAATGATTCTCTATTCATAAGTATGAATTGCATAATTTAAAGAAAATTGCATGAAACTTTAAAATAAACGTTATAAAAATACAAGGAAGTATAACGTGTTAACCTTTGGTTAGTCACGCGGTGGACAAATATCTCCCACAATAAATTTCCCAATTGATGGCAGCTCATAATCAAAGCACTAGAAAATAATGATTCTCTATTCATAAGTATGAATTGCATAATTTAAAGAAAATTGCATGAAACTTTAAAATAAACGTTATAAAAATACTAGGAAGTATAAAATGTTAACCTTTGGTTAGTCGCGCGGTGGACAAATGTCTCCCACAATAAATTTCCCAATTGATGGCAGCTCATGATCAAAGCACTAGAAAATAATGATTCTCTATTCATAAGTATGAATTGCATAATTTAAAGAAAATTGCATGAAACTTTAAAATAAACGTTATAAAAATACAAGGAAGTATAACGTGTTAACCTTTGGTTAGTCACGCGGTGGACAAATATCTCCCACAATAAATTTCCCAATTGATGGCAGCCCATAATCAAAGCATCCTTACTGTTTTTTGAAGTTATTTTTTAAATATTTTTTTAATGTTTTCTTAATTATGCTCAATAATGTAATTATGTTAATTAAAATTCTCACTTAATGTAATATTTCGTCCCGAATTTAATGGTATGCAACGAAAATTTGAATTTGGGAGACATCTGGTCCCTGCGAAACTAACCGCGAGACAAAAAGTCGCTCGTCTAACCAAGGGTTAAGCTTTTAAAAAGCTGTAAAAAAACACTGCTCAGAATGACCAGAAATTTTACCTGTATGTGTTACTACTAAAATACATAAATCTTATTCGATAGATTATCTAGGTAATGTGTGAATTAACTAGAGTGAACCGTTTAAGTGCCGAAAGTTATTTCCTTTCTTAAATTATCTAGTTAATCAGCAAATTACCTAGATTATCTGCACATTACCTGTTAGACACTCATTAAAGTGAAAGTAAGATCCTTAGTCGAACAACAGTAATGCTTCTGTACTCTTAAATTAACACATAATATTATTTTACGATATATAAAGAATAAAGTTAATGCAATCAAACAGCCAACAAAATAGTTGATAGAACTAATCATCAATCAATCAAAAATATAATAAAAGAAATCAACAGTTTAAAATGTTATTACAATTAAAGTAATTAACATAGCGTTATCGTTTTTTCCCAAAATATAAAGACTCAAGTCAGTTCAATCAAAAAATTAACACATTAGTTAATATAATCAATCAAACTTTTGAACTTTAACGATACGGAAACCGTTAATGTGCGCATTACCTAGGTAAAATACGGAACACTCTTGATTCCGCACGTTAACGGGACAAATCAGTTAATCTGCATTTTATCTATGTAATTTTCACATTAACGGCAATGCAGCCTTAGCAGTAACACTCGACGAAAATTGGAACAATATGGCATAAGGGAAAACTATTTTGAACAATGCTTTCAATCATGAAAGTGCATCCTTCTTCGTTTAAATTAAGGTCATATTTTGTGTCATTTTGACGAGTGCTCCTTTTTTAAAGTTCCTAAAGGTTGAACATTAAATATAACCCGTTGTACTTTTAAGGTCATGACACTTTTTTTTATGACCTCATGTTGACTTCAAAAAGCAATAGTATGCCATACGGAAAAAAAAAAAAAAATCGTTTTTTTTTTTTTTTTTCTTTCTTATTTACCATTTGAATATTCTTCGAGCTAAATTTATAATTTATACAAGATTTCTTCAAATCATTCTTATTAATGTTTTTTACAACTTTTTGAAATTCGCACTATAAATACTAACCCTGATACGACATCCTGTGTTTTAAACAAACTGTTTGCATTTCTAGACACAATCCGAAACACGCTCACCTAGTGAATCCCTGTACAAATTTCCTTTAGCATTTTTTTTTTTTTTTTTTTTTTTTTTAAATTTTGGACTGTTTTGATTTGTCAATATAAAACAATATGCCGATTGGAATTTTCATATCAAACACCAATTGCAAAATAGTATCTAAATAGAAATTAAAATATGTTCTGTAAATGTAAAATAACATTTTAAGCCTATTTTTTAAAAAAATATTTTTAGTACTAATTTGCCTACTCAGTAACATTTTACTTTCCTCAGAAGACTTGCTTATCGTCAAAAAAAAAAAATCGCCACTACACATTTTTTCTAAATTTGACACAATGATTCCAGACATTTAAACATCTCGAAGATTTATACGTCTCGATCGTGTTTCTCTTTCCATTCGTCCGACCCACAAGAAAACGTATCATCCATAATTCAAAAACTATTAAATCCATTTCAGCAAAAGTTAAAAGATGTATGTTGTAAACAGTTTATTGGGTTATAGGAAAAAATTAATGTATTTATTGTGAACTTTAAGCTTAAAAATTAAGATTTACGTTCCGTCAACTTTGTAAACATAAAAACTGGTTGCCATGGCAATAACTAGTGAGGTCAATTTATAACATGTGATGAAAGAAGTAGAAAAAAAAAAAATAATAATAATCTTTTTAAATTTTATTTCCTGCTTCCACAGATTCTATATGTAATTAATAAACTTTTTAACTAATAATGTAAATCTGGCTAATAAAATCAAGTTAATTATAAATTTAACGAATTAGATTTTGTTTTTGTTTCGAGAGGGTTATTTAAAGCATATATTCCGTAAAACAAAGTTACTTGGAACTAGTTTTCCAGATTTCTCACTTTTTTTTTTCTTTTTAAACAATAATTAAAAAATACTTGCATTGATAACCATATTGTTTTTAATTTACAATTTCTTTACTTACTCTTTATGTCAGTCTTTGTCATTTCTTTTTGCATTACATGATTTAAAAAAAAAAAATGCAAGAATTAGGTTCGAGCAACCATTAGATTGGGTTACTTGCATAAAAACCATGTTTCTATATACTGCCGTCATAAGTTAGAAAGCTCTAAATCAAAAAAAAAAAAAAAAATAATAATAATAATAATAATAATAATAATAAATCAGATGCATTTTTTAATGCCTTTCCTTCAACTCCTTTAAATTGCATATTTATATTGTGATATAGATGTGTATAATCTAAGAACTAGAGACGTTCAATTAAATAAACAGATTATTTATCAGGATTAATAAAAAAATGTCAAAATATACATTAACTTTGTTTTGTAGGGGCTTAAAGCTTTATAACTTATGACAGTAGTATACAAATGAGTATTATAAACTTGGTTTGGGTTTAAATAAGACATCATCATTATGATTGGTTTGAGTTTAAATAAGACACCATCATTATCATTGGTTTGGGTTTAATTAAGACATCATCATTATCATTGGTTTTTGTTTAAATAAGACATCGTCATTATCATTGGTTTGGGTTTAAATAAGACATCATCATTATCATTGGTTTGGGTTTAAATAAGACACCATCATTATCATTGGTTTGGCAACCCTTGTTGAACCTTGGCCTTCTCAAAAAATTTTAACCAGTTCGTTCTTCTTTTGGCTTTTTGCGAATCTTTACTTTCAATATGTTAAAATCGCTTTCAAGGCAATCCAGCCATCGAAACTTTGGAAATAAGACATATGATCTTTAAATAATTGCTAGATATACATTAAAAGGTAATTTTATTCTGAATTTTTTTTTTCAACAATCAAAAAAGTTGCAGAATCTTAACATACAATGATTTCTTTCATTGATGGAACAGAAAATTTTCCCTTTTTGAGAAATTTTGAAGGGTTAATATTTTTTTTAACATCGCATCATTTATAATGAGAATATCTCATTGTTCAACGCACTTCCAGCTTTTTTTGGTTTGTGCATACACTCAACGACATCTTCGCTGCACTCTACACTTAACATTATGCCAGAAAATTCAATATTATACCATAAAACTATTACGAAGTTGCATTCATCCAATACCTCTTTAGACCTACCTTTTTTTAACTATTGTCTTTGACTTGCTTTTTTTTTTTTTTCTTTTTTTTTTCTTTCTTCTTCTTTCTTTCCATCTTAACTTGTTCGTATTTACTAGGACTGGTAGATGCCAAATAAAGATCCATCACTTCTTCTTTACGGATGAAAAAATTAAATTCATTTTCCTCTGATGATTGAAAGCTGAAATCATCAGCATCTTTTGATGTTAACTCAATGTTTACTTGTTTTGGTGTATTAGTAGTCCTTGTATTTAGTGATTAGTACCCCAGCAAACACTTTGGTGAATATCTTAAGATAATTTATAGCTAAACATTTACTTAAAAGTTAAATTACTATTTATTAATTTGTTATTACTATTACTATACTATTTACGGAAAAACACTGTGCATTCGAAAAGTCGAATCTACGTTCGTTGGAAATTGAAGTTATAATACCAAGAAAACAGTACAAGTGTTATGACATTAAGTGGATTCTCACCCTTACAACTACAATTTTAATTTAAGCCTTTAAAATTTTAATTTTTTAAATATTTGGAAGTATTACTAGGCTATAACTAAATGCCATTTAAATAAAGTTCATATAATAATATTTTTTTTTTTTTTTTTTTTTTTTTTTTTAAATTTCAAATTCTCTTCCGCTATTTTTTTTTTTTCTTTCTTTTCTTAAATACCTAGTACTACTCATTACATTTTTAGGCATCGGATTTTAAATAAGTAAAATAGTTTTGGAGAAAAACAATAGGACATTTTTCAACATTTAAATTTGTAAAAAAATATTATGTTTTATTCAAAAATCCTTGCCTTTTTTTTAAATAGATCTTAAGAATAACAAACAGAAACTAATGTAACTACGTTGAATGTACATACGTCTCTTGAGGGCTGCTACTATGCGGATGAACCAAGAACTGCTTCTAACATTTCACTGAACTATTATCAGCTCCTAGGGACCAAATAAAAAACCCTGATTTTTGGTAAGTCTGTACAAAGACCACGTTCAGCAATTGATAACCTTTTTAATCATAGAATTAGTTGCCAAGTTCGTTTTAAGTCAATTTTATTCACCAAAACATTGTCAAATTTAGTCAGGTTTTTTTTTTTTTTTTTTTTTTTTTTTTTTTTTTGTATTATTATTATTCCTATTACATTCTTAAGGTATACATATACATTAGGAATTGCAAAATTTGACTTAAGTCTGTGTTTCGTTTTTTTTGTTTCAAAATATTCCTGAATTCATTACCTTTAAAATCTACCATTTTCTTTCTGAGACTCAATTTACTTTTTAAATTACAGTGGGTTTTGTGAACTTGTTTTATATTACGTTCATTAGTGTAGTAAACTTTAAACGCGTTTTCTAAAGAATGACATTTTGGTGTTATGACTTTACGCCAACGGTTATAACTTCATACTAAATTGTCCGATTCACAAAATTCTAATTTTGTTCTGTAGACACAAATTGTGAATGTGTTTCCTATGGATAATCTAACATATATTGTTATAAACACATTTTTTTTTAATATTTTAATCTTAATTTTTTGTTAAAAACTATGCATTTTTTAAAACTTTTTATTTAAAAATTTATAATTAAATAAATATTGCAGCCAAATTCAAAATTCTCCATAGGAACATACATCAATATTATATCGTTTATTTGCAATAAAAATCATACCTCTAATTTAATTACAAGTTTATTTATGCATATTCTAATAATGTCCTAATTAGTCACTTTAATTGCAATTAACTGATTAAAAAATTGACGGAAAAAAAAGTTTATATATATAAATTTATCATTTTTAATTCTGATACACTGCCAAAAAGTTTGAAATTATTACTTAAAAATTGAAGAAAATCATCTCAATTGTATATGTATACCTTAAGTAGTACCACCTTTATCTCCTTATATGATTATAACAACACATTGTATTTGTTTTCATATTTTATTTAAAATGGGATTCAATCATTATAAATACACTTTTAAATTAATTGCTTTAAAGCGACACACATAAAAAATATGAAGCAATCATATTTATAAAATTTTGAATTGGAGATTATTATTTGACAAATAATCTCTCGCAAATTGATACTTAAGTCCCGGTTAAATTGTATTACATTAAACTCGTAAAATAAAAGATATCATAGATTCTACTGCAAAATCTTTTTGATCTATTTTCGATATCTATTTTCAAAAGGCTTTTACATAAATATTTACTAGTGATTAATTATCTAGACAAATTGTTTTGACTCATTTTTAATTAAAAATGAATGTAAATAAAAGTTTCTTTATTTAATAAAATATATTTAAAAACTAATTACAACAAATTGGTTGCTTTACATGCAGTTTTATTCAAATTTATTTTTTTAAATAATATTATGAGTAAATTTTTTTCATCTGTAATTTATTTTATTTTACAACACTCAATATGATTATTTATGTTTTAAATTTTTTCTAATTAGCTTCAAAACAGTAAAGTACATTAACAAAGTAAAAAGTTTTGAGTTAAGGATAATGTGTAAACAAAACTATATTTGTATATTTAATTTATATGTACTTAATTTGATAAGAAATCGATGATTTCTTATCAAATTAAGTAAGAAGCACTTCAGAAGTAGCCATGAGAACTATTGGATAGTATTCATTTGTATGAATATTTTATTTTTTCATGTTGTTTGGAAATATCAAATCTATATGCTATCCAAGATTCCATAATATTTGATAATGTTTCCAATGTATGCGTATCAAACATAAATTTCTAACTATGTCTTAATTATAGCCTAACTTACTTTCGAGTTATTTACTTTAGTACTTAGTTCACTATTCAGATTATTATGCATTATTATTGTACTTGTATAGATACCAAAATGGATATCAAAAATAATTCTTATCTGTGGGGGTAAAAAGACAAATGCAAGTCATTTACAGTCTTCTAAATTTGTTTTTCAGTACCTTCATATCTCTTCATAATAAAATAAGCTCATTTCTATTTACATATCATTGTATTAATTTGACTTTATCAGAAAGAGGATAGAATAATATGTTATATGAGGTAAAAAAAAAATGGTCAAATCATATTAAATACATGGCAGACAACAATATATACATAAGAAAATATGTATGGGAAAATCTTTGAGGTAAAAATCGTTTGAGTTTCAGAGTATTATTTTGGTTCTAATTATGTCTATATGACCAGAATTTATTGCTTTAATGATTTCAGTACATTTTCTAAGGGAGGAGGGGGGGGGGCGTACCCTAGAAAAGGATTTTGAGATTCTTATTTCATGTTATTCTATAAATCTTTGATTATCTATTTATTGATGTATTTTTTTTTCTATTCAAATTATAAGTACGTAAAATAAAAATTAAATTTCCAAGGTTACATGTAACTTATACAAGCCTTTTAAACTATAACTTTGATTTTCTCCAAACTTGATATTTTAAACTTTAATGTACTTTTTCTAAAGAACTTGTAGAGATATGCCATTAATTTTTTTTATGAAATTGTAATACATGAACTACAGAATAAACTCAGGTTTTAGCTTGGTAAAAAATATAACCAGAACTTTTCTTGTTAAATTTTAATCAATTTTCAGTTTTTTTTTTGTTTTGTTTTTGCGAAAACCTCTTATTTTACAAAGATTTGGTTTTTAAAAAATAGTTAAGAAAATAACAGTACATTTTTTATCTCTGTTTAATTTTAAAGTTATGTACTATTATTTAATAAAAAATTACTAGAATATATATCTACTAGTTTTTTAGAAAAGCTACATTGAAGTTTAAAATATCACTATTAGTGAAATTCAGTATTAAAATCGTAGATGGAAATAGGTATACTTG
Source organism: Linyphia triangularis (assembly GCA_963978545.1). Classification (NCBI taxonomy): domain Eukaryota; kingdom Metazoa; phylum Arthropoda; class Arachnida; order Araneae; family Linyphiidae; genus Linyphia; species Linyphia triangularis. Next base: position 101,488,476 of record OZ021722.1, on the reverse strand, counting down.
ACACAAAGCGTTTTTCTTAGAATTGGGAAAGTTGTATAAGTTGGAAGTGATATCACTTCTTCCCCTTCATTCAATTAACTACATGGTAAAAATGACAACTGAATCTTGACATCCTTTTTTAAATTATAAGAAATATTAAATTTTCATGCACCAAAAGTAATTTATTTGTGTTGTGAATGACGATGTTAGAAAGGTATTTGTTTAAAAGCAATACTTTTTTTTAATTATTTATTATTGTGTGCATACTTTTAGCTACAATTATATGTATAATTGTGTTTATCCACTTGATTACAAATGGTTGCATTGTTGCAAGGTAGAGTTATGTAGAAAATATACAATTAGGGATACTTGACCGACCAAAGGCATATAGGGACACTTGACCTAAGGCATATAGGGATACTTGACCTAAGGCATATAGGGACACTTGACCTAAGGCATATAGGGATACTTGACCCAAGAGAAGGATACTATTCGAATTCCCTGTCACCGACGTTGCATGAGCTAATAGTATTATAACTCTATCATAATTCCCTCCACATTGTTTTCCCCTACTACAACCGTTAGGTACATCAGTGTTCTCTCTTTTCAAAAGATTTTATAATGTTCAATGGACAAATCGCCTGACGATATACAAACCTGACCAAATTAAGGCTATTCTTCATCCACCTGAGTGTTCAATGAAAAATGATAGAATATCAAATTTTAGGTTTTATTGAGAGTTTATACTTGCAGTTCAATAGCAATTTTCTTATTCTTAAACTTGTATAAGAACAGAAATAACTTTAAAACTGCTGATATTCTTAGCTTTCTACAATAAAAATTTAAAGTGGACACCATATTAACATTATGTAGTTAATACAAATTAAAAGTATTGATCTAATTGAACACGAATAGAAAAGTATTTACCTTGGACTCATTAATGGGAGTTGTGTTGTGTTGTTATTAAGTAAAAGTGTTGTATTTATAATTTTAAATTATATACTCCCAAAAATATGACTTGAGTCAAATATTCCTATATATTGGGATACTTGACCCAAGTTGAAGGTAATTTATATTTTTATACTTTACCAACTTTGCAATTAATACTTCAGAAAATATTCACAAATACTGTTTAATACTTAATGAAGTATAAAAAGATATCATTTACATACCCATAAGTAATGTAAATTAAAGACTTAACTTCCAAAACTAAATTTTAGATCAAGTATCCCTAGTTCCCCCTATATTGTCAATACTGAACAGTGTCATTTTTAAAAGAAAGTATAACGTACTTCTAATTTGTGTAGAAACAAAAGCAATATATTAATGGAAAATCAAAGAAACATAGAACAACATGAAATATATATATATTTCATGTTATATATATATATATATATATATATATATATATATATATATATATAACTTTCTTAATAATGTTTCTTTGATTTTCCATTAATATATTGCTTTTGTTTCTACACAAATTAGAAGTACGTTATACTTTCTTTTAAAAATGACACTGTTCAGTATTAACAATATAGGGGGAACTAGGGATACTTGACCCAAAATTTAGTTTTGGAAGTTAAGTCTTTAATTTACATTACTTATGGGTATGTAAAATGATATCTTTTTATACTTCATTAAGTATTAAACAATATTTGTGAATATTTTCTGAAGTATTAATTGCAAAGTTGGTAAAGTATAAAAATATAAATTACCTTCAACTTGGGTCAAGTATCCCAATATATATAAATATATATATATATATATATATATATATATATATATATATATATATATATACATACTTTTTTTTTTTTTTAATTCTTTAAGGTTGAGAACATACACATTATCTTTTACTGCTCAAGTATTACAATTATATTCTTAATACTCAAATACTCAAATGCTTACCTAATTGATATAAGACTTATCTTTCAAAATAACTTTTTGTCCTTGCTTCTTTTCTGAGTGAAAAACAGAAATTTTATTTCTCAAGGATCAAAAAACTTTTAACAAACCTGCCAAAAACTATTAAAAGTGTTTCCTTCCTTCCGGCATGAAACTTGTTCTATATAAATCCCACACAAATCTGTGAGATTTTCCAAGATCACGACAGAAAGGTTTTTCAGTCTTGGGAAAAAAAATCGTTTTGAGGCATGGTTTTTTTTATCGTATCTCGGGATGAGTTGTTCCCCATACCTTAGTAGAATATTAAAATTTGAACAAATAACATTTTTATATTCATTGAGAAAAATGTATGCATTTAAATTAATATTATTTAAATTTATTTCAATTGATATATCAAATTGTACTAATAAAAAAAACGCACTTGATTTTATTTTTAATATAAATAACAAAATTTTAATTAATAACAAAAACATACTTGATTCACCGGCTAAATGCAACTTAGTTACTTTCTGAATTGATTCTCAAAATTTTTTTAGTCAACCCACATTTCCTCATCTAATCAACTTTAATTTTTGAACCAATATGATACTAAAACGACTACTCAATTTATACAAACGACAAACACTAACAATATTAAAAAATAAGTGACGGTTGAATGTTTTCTATTTTTCTGTTTTATTTTTTGATGTAGTCTTACCCATTAAGGTATATATGTACATTTGAGATGATTTACTTTAATTTTTATGCTAGAATTTCAAATTTTTTGGAAGTATATCAGAATGAAAAATGATGCATGTTTTTTATTTAGAAACTTTTTCCATCATTTTTTTTAATTATCTAATTGCTATTAAACTGACTAATTAGAACGTCATTCAGACATAAATAAACTTGTAATTAACTTAGAGTGGCAATTTTTATAGCAAATAGATAGTATTATATTAATGTGTGTTTTCATCAAGAATTGTGAACATGGCTTCATTATTTATTTAATTAAAAGTTTTTAAATACAATTTTTAAAAAAATACATAGTTTTAAAAAATAAGATTAAAATGTGTATAAAAATGTGTGTATAACAATATATATTAAATTCTAGATGAAAACACATTCACAACTAATGTCTACAAAACGAAATTAAAATTTTGTAAAACGAACCATTTATAATGAAGTTATAACCGTTGGAGTAAGGTCATATAACACCAAAATGTCATTCTTCAGAAAACGTGTTTAAAGTATGAAAAACTAATTAATGTGATACAAAACATAGTCTAATTTTGTAATTACTAATGTATATGTGTACCTTAAATAATGCTAGAAACATTATTATAAAATATGTGTAGATTTATTAGAATATATTTACTTTCATGGTTGTGTAATCTCCATCTTTGGGAGGAAAATAATCGATTGTTGATAAAAGAACGTTGTGTGTTCGATTAACGAAAAACACTGAAAAATTAGAAACACCACATTTTAAGAGCCAAAATACTATGTTCGCGACAACTTTATATCTGGCGTTAAATCCATGGGCATCACTGACCTATAAACAATATTAAAATCGTCGGTCAATACGTTCATGAGTTATGCTGACAACAAACATAGAGACGGACATTTTTTCTAGGCCATTTTTTTAAATTCAGCACTTTTCAAAAAGTGTAGAAATGTAAGAAGAAAGAATTGAATTTTTTAACCGAACCCCAATACTCTCAGCACTCTAATAGTAAAATATGAGCAATTGAAAATAAACAATTGTTATTTGCATTTTCATCAACATTCCCCTAAAAAAATCCGAAGTGCAGTATTTAATTAAAAGAAACTTTAGTTACAGTACAAAAAAAAAAAAAAAAAAAAAAAAAAAAAAACACCTCTAGGTAGTACAAAGAAACTAACTCAAAATATCAAGTATTTTAAGCAATTTTTTTTTTTTTTTTTTTTTTTTTTTTTTTTAGCAAATACCATTTTATAGAATATTCTAGCAAGACCATTTCAGTATTTATTTACCCGTCTATATTCGTCACATGATAAATAAAAAACTTTTGCCGTAGGACAAATGCTCCATACTCCTTGCAGAAAAATTCTTCGGAACTGTGCAAAATATATAGCACAAAAATAAAAACGATTGAGAATATGAAATATGCAAAAGGTTCCAAACTAGGATCTCTTTTATCTTAGGATTTCTATTCTCGGAGTAGAGATTGATAAATATGAGAAAACGGAATATAGGTATTGAATGAAGATTTATCATAAGTGTACTTAAATGAAAGGTACAATCGACATTTTAAATGACTAACATACGTAGTGATCTTTAAATAATTTAAACTTCAAAAGCTTAGTGAATGAATCAATAGGGCCAAAAACTATATCTTAAGAAAAAAAAAAGAAAAAAAAAATTGTTAGAAAATATTCCAAGCAAAATTTTCAGTCTCATAAAAAGTTATAATATCAAACATTTTGGCCAGTTAGCGATCGTATTTCTTATTTTGGGACTATTGTACACTGAATAATGTATGTAATGTAAAACCTAGAGGCTATTAGCAACGGATTTTCTGGAGGGAACAAATTATGATTCATCAATCCGTTTAGTCTCTAAATCTAGTAAAAGTGTTGGTCACAACCAGAAGAGGCTGAAAATAAGAAACAAAAGAATAAAATTTTTTTGACTATGATGATTTTCTGATTTTCTTTTCATATCAATTTTCGACAAGTAAATATTGAAAAATGTCTATCGAAAACCCATAAGTATTACTAGTCAAATAAACTGCCGTACATTTTGAAATTGTATTATTTCATAATACTAATAATAGGTAGACTGAGAAAGTCCATTAGTATAAGCGATTTTGGCATATTCAGTCCATTAGTGTAACTATGCAGAAACGCTCTGGCCTGTGAGGTATTGTTGTGAATGAGCTGTCAATTTGATTTAAGGGAAGAGATAAGACATTATATATTGAAAATTGAACATTTATGATACTGTTTTCAATTCAACTATAGGTATTTAAAATTACCGAGTTTATTTGTTTTTGACAAGCTGAATTGCTTCAAAACATAATTAGTCAATTATGTTTTCGTAATTACGATTCACTAATTTAATAATTTTACATTTAATTGCTACGACTTAGCTAGAAATAAGAGGGTATCTAATTGTCAAAATATATCAATAGCGACATAATAATAATTGCTCTTGCATAAATACGCACTTTTAAGCAACCAACTTTAATTAGTATTGCGTATACCATTGTAAATCTTTAAAATTAAAGTTGTCAATGCATAGCAGTTAGAATCAATAATGGGTTTTCTTAGTAATTTAGTTGATTTCAAATATTTCACCATGAATTAAAATAACATAATTTTCTTTGGTTTTGATCTCAAACTGAAATGATACACAAAAATTTTCTGGATTTAAATATACTTAAAGATGGGTGAAAATTTCATTGGATGGTTTGTTGATATATATGCATGTTTCATTGATAAAACATGAAACCAATTCGTAATAAATGTTGATTTGTCTTATCAGTGAAGTGAATTTGACTCTATTCCAAGCATTAATATAATAAATATTTCGAATAATTAATGCATAAAAATACGTTCAATTTCCTTTTCCGTCTTATTTTTTTATGATAGCTGTTTTTCACGCGCAAAAACTCGATTGTATAATTTTTGATTATTTCATTCTTTAATTCCGAGACATATGATATTCACTTTTTAAAAATTTGAAATTTTATTTTCTATATACCCTTCGTATAATAACTTATATTTCAACATATGTTTCAACTACGCAATGCATTTTTGTAACACTAAAGTTCAAATAAATATATAGAACAGGCACATTGTATTTTATTTTTGTGCATATTTTATAAGCCATAAAAACAAAACAAAAAAAAACAAAAAACTCTACCTTAACGTAAACATTTCAAAAAATTCCATAAAACGTTAATGCAGATTGACAGGCTTACGCAGCAAGACCAAATTTAATTTTCACTTGGAAACAAACTTCAATTTTGAAGTGCTTTTTGAGTTCGGTTTCTTGTGGATCTACGGAAAACTGTATCTGCTGCCAGCCACTAAGATGTATTTTGTGGCATAAAGAAAGTCAGCATAGAAAGAGTCTGATGCAACGTTTTCAATTTCATTTCGTTCGGAGAACCTCGCGAAGCGTTTCTTGATGCCAAAGTCTTTTGAAAATGTCACAAAAATCTCGGTAGTGTCGTATTCCAATTTTAAATGGATTTGAATGCTTTTATTTTTTACTGCATGTTTGCATCTAAATTTACAGAAGTGATTTCTTAGAGTGGATTTACATTTTTGTCTCGATTTTTAGAGTGTCGGCATATTCTTTCCAGGTATATTTTGACGACCAGTCGAAAACTACGCATGGGTGCTTTTAAAATTGCTTCAGATGTATTATGTATTATATTTCTGACAGTTCTAAATAGAATATCAATGACAATTATAAATTTTAAATAAAACATATCTAAGTTAAACTATTGAACCACCAAGTTAATCAATTAATTTTATATAATACTGAAGTTGATTGTCAGACATGTAACTGTAAGCGTGACATTTGTTTGAAATATTTAACTTATTGATTCTTTTTAGCAGGCAAACAAACAAAAATGTAGTTATACGCCATTTATTATACTGTAACCTAAATAATATATACATAAAAAAGTTTTTGGGTTTGACCTTAACCTTGCTTTTTTTTTTTTTTTTTTTTTTTTTGCAAAAAGGTCATTGCTTAATTACATAATGTATGCTTTGTTGTATTAATATAAATTGTTTGTAGATTTCGTAATCATATGTTATAACTTATATACATATATTTTTTTTTATTTTTAAATGATAAAATTATATTAATTATATATATTATTTATTAATTATATTTTTATTTTTAAAATTGTTTCATATTGAACAGTCATACCTTAAAACTAAGAGTATTTCATTCAAAATTAGTTATTTCTACTATCTGTCTCTTTTTTTGGTTTTTTATTTGATAAATGACTTTATTTACATATTATGTTGTTATCTTTTTACGATGTTTGTAATTGTTAAGTTACGTGTTATATTACAATTTTAATTAAGTGAACATAATGTGTTAAAATAGCGAAAAAAATATATAATTTTTCTTACAATATTAATTCCTGAGTTAAATTTTTTAACTTTACCAAAATATTACAATATTTTCTTCACAAACAAGGACTTTATTTAAATACGTTTTTTAACTTTTAAAACATATCCCTTTAAAATAAAGTGTTTAAAATATTATAAGTTAATAAAAAAAAAATAAGTATACACATGCACAATATTATCAATAAAAAGTTTCATATTTACCATAAAACCAGATAAATAAAAGTAGATTTTATTAAAAAAAAAATTGCATTGGCTTATAATTTTACCATGTTAAAGAAAAAAACTTTCAAAATATTTCCTCACTATTTTTTTAATATTTTTCCCAATGATTAAATGAACATTGGACTGAAAATTTCTCGGGACATCATATATAGTTTATATACACGGCTTATAAAGAGTTTTCTCACCATTACGGATAAGAATAACAGCAGCGCTTACTAAAAATCGGGCACAATTCAAAAGAAATATACAAATCCAAAAATGAAGACCAACTTCAGACTCAAGACTCATCTAGGATGGTATGATTTAACTTTTTTTGAAATATCCCCGAGTATAGATCCAGCTGTCTTTTAAAACTGTTGAATCTGGTACATTTTATATAAGCATTTTGTTCCACTTAATATTGTAAAAGTAATGTTTCCTTCTCTCCAAGTTAAAATGGGATTATCATTCTTATTGCTTTACACTGAACTTTTTCAATAAATCAATATCTTTTCTGAGATGGGGCAACAAGGATTGCACTGCATACTCTAGATGTTATTTAGCCAGTCCTCTCTAAAATTGTAAAATATTATTACCAGATTTAGATGAGATAACTTTCTGATGAATCCTAACATTCTACTTGATTGTTTTACTTGCTATCCACAAAGATGTCCAAACTTAAAAGTTTCATTAATTGACAATCTTATGTCATTATTAACCTCACTCCTATTGAGTTTAGATTCTTGCTAAAAATAGGTAACATTCATATTTTTGTAACCAAATTGTATAATTTGTATAATTGGCATTTATCTGAATTAAAAGACATAACCCATTTGACAGCCCAATCTTATAATTTATTTAAATCTCTTCTCAAACGAGCAATTTATCTAATACAATTTACAATTCTCATAACCTTCAAATCATCAGCAAAAATGACAATTTTTTCCAATAAATTAATGCTGGTATTATTGATAAAAATATGAAAAAAGTGCACCCAGTACTGGTTAACGTTGTATACCACTTATAGTTTCAATCCAATTTGAGTAATTACCTTTAATAAGAACCTTTTGTTTCCTATTAGTTAGCCAAATCTTAATCCACTCTAAAACCTTGCCTCGAATCCTAATTCTTTTCATCTTGCAAATCAATTCACACTGTGGAACCTTATCAATAGCCTTCGGAGAATCAATATAAACAACACCACTTTTCTATGGTTTATTTCCCTAATGGCATCAACATAAAACTGTAAAATATTAGTTGTGCATGGTTTTGCCTTTCTGAATCCAAACTGTGCATCCGAAAGCAGGCCCGCAGTTTCAAGAAATTCAACGATTTTATCCTTAATTAAGGTTTCAAAATTTTTGCAAGTGACAGATGTTAGACTAACTGGTCGGTAATTACCTTGCATTTTAAACTCTTTTCAAAAAATGGCGGGACATTTGTCCCTTTTCAAGTCATTCATACCTCCTCAGAATTATAAAAAGTCACAAAGATAATCAATAACACCTTTCCAAGTTGCTCAGCACATTTAACCAGAATTTGAGGGTAAACGTAATCCGGCTCAGGAGCCTTAAGAGGTTTAATGCTCTTTAAACAACCCACTATTTCCTACCTGGTAAAACTAAGTTCCTGAATTTCCTTCCAATTGCTTTCTATAGAGTCACTGCAACCCAAAGAAAAACTCGTAGGTTTCCCTTCCAATTTCCTGACATTGCAAGTGTCCCCAGGGGAAAAAAAAATTGAGAAGCTACAATCACAATGTGCAATTTATCTCTATCAGAAAATTATCAAATTTAAAAATATAATTAATCAATCGTACATATTATATATTGCCAAATATTTATTTATTTATTTATTTATTTATTTATTTATTTATTTATTTATTTATTTATTTATTTATTTATTTATTTATTTTTCATTCATTCATTCATTTATTTATTTATTTATTTATTTATTGTAACGATAACTTTTTTCTCCCTTTACACAAAGCTAAAATTGATCTTTGATATACCAATTTAACGGTTAAGCTAATACAGAAATTTGTGCTGATAATAAAGAAGCTTTGAAGCAATCGCAATGTGAGGATTATTGTTCATTTTTATTTATAACTGATCCATGTAAAAAAATTATAATTGGAGAATAATTATTGCTGACGAAAAGTTTATTTGAATTTTGCCTTTTAAATTTGAATTTTAAGAATTTTTATTTTTGAATTTTATTTTGGCGCTCTATACGAAGGGAGTATATATAGGCAATGCGTCGACTCGGGATAATAGTGATTTCCTTTTCCTCAATTCTATTTTAAACTACAATGAATAAAAGCGTTACTTTTTCAAAAATGTAGGTCTCTACTTTAAACAATTTCCTTTACTATGTGTTGATAAATCAGACTTTAAGGTTATTTTTTTTTTCATTGAATACTCTAAGGTGGATCTACGATTTAATACCTTAATGCCGTCCCTAACAACTTGATGGTCGAGGAAAACAATACATATTTTTTGGCATCACATTCAAATTCTAAAATATTTTACCACAAAGCCCAGATAAGCTTTTCACCGAAGTGTTTTGGTATTAATTTTATTTTTCTGTAAACATTAAAAGCTTAATATCAACATGATATTTTTAAAAATCTCATTATAATACTTTATAGCAGTTCTTATATAACACTTTATGAAAATATACACACCTTTTAAAAACTATTATTATATCCCTTTATAAAAACAAACTCGCTTTATAAAAACTATTATATTATTTTATAAAAATATATACACTTTATAAAAACTATTATTGTTGCACTTTCTAAAATCTTGTATATTTAAGAACACATTATTTCAAACAATATTTTGTTCACTGTTAAAACACATTATTTTTAAAAAATATTATTTTTATTAAAGATTTCATTATTTAAAGTTGATGAAAACATGTGAAAATACCATAATACTTGTATGATTCAGGCAATAACAGATCATAATCCAATTTATCATGCATATATTTGTTTCCTTTATCTGACTAAAATATAAAAAAAATTTACTGCCTAAACCACAACTACATTTTAAAAAGTTAATGTATGTATGCAATGCAAATCTTTCCGCAAACAGTTTTGCATCGTAATTGAATTTGACCGCCAAAAACCCTCAAGTGTTTCGGAATTCTTTTTCTACACTTGTATCCATACGTGACCTTCATATTTTCTAACGGCTTAGCTGTGAAGCGGCGAAATCTGACATCCTACTTGTATTTTTCAGTAGTTCATAGAAGTCGGAGTGTTGAGATTTTTATGACAAATGGAGGTACGGGTCAACAAGGAAAAATGGCAGAGTAGCGAAATGAAGACCGCTTCCCTTCTATTTCTTATTATTTTCTTTTTTTGTAGGAAGAACATTTTTTTTTATCATTGTGTGTATTTTTTTGAGTGGTGGGCGTTGACAAGATGGGTGGTTTGGGACTCTGAAGTTTGATTATTTACGGTACTCCGTATTGGTACGTGTTTGTTCTTTGCTGCTTTTAGGTACGTGATTTGTTTTACTATGAACAGATTGATCCATTTATCGTTGGGTTACAAAATTACTTATAGTATTTTTTCCTGCTGAAGTCTTCAAGTAGGCCATGTATTAGTGAAGAATGGATTTCGAAATGTTATGAAACTTTTAAAAGATTATTGTTTGCGACTACTCGAAAATAATTTGTTTGCTTAGTAACACGTTAAATATTATTATTATATAAGAACATATTCATCTATGTACCCAGTTCAAATGTAGGAAAATCTTTTAAATTGATCTATATTACATTGGATGATTGAAAAATAGGGGCACATTTACAAACATTGGAATTTCACTGGGGCACCGGCTAATTTTTTCTCCCATAAAAAATAATAATAATAATAATGCGGAATTTGATGAAAACTGGAAAATTTTTAGTGGTGGCGCAATCAACATGTATTTTAAGAATTTCATGCAATAGCCTTAAGACGTTCAACGTAACATAACATACACAATTCAATATAAACTTTTATATTTTGCATGAAAAAAAAAATCTTTTTTGGTGTTGAATCGCAATATTTGGTGACATATATTTTGATGGTACAGATTGATGGGATTGGTAGTATACATGTTTATACTGAAAGTTCATCAGTAATCGCTCGTACTCACTTTCCAAATAAAGTACTTTTCTGACGTCTGGAAACTTTATTTCACACATCGTTCACTACTACGTTCACCCCTAACAATGTTTTCTTCAGTTAGGTGCTCTTCGTTTTCTTGCCATTTCTCTAGATCTGAGAGAAGACAATCTTTTTTTTTTATACTTATTACATTACAGAACCTCAGTGAGTTTGAGGGGGGAAATTGTTCCGAGCCGGGATAGAGTTTGCAATCAAAGTTAATTTCTTTGGTTCTCTAAATTTAAACTTTCAATATAAAGTGTTGTAATAATTTTGGATTTGGTTTTGGTACTGGCATTCCTATTAAAAAGTGAGAAAAAGCTTTGAGATTGAAACTGTAGAAATACATTCAATGATATTCTCGTAATCATAAAGCTTCTTCAATGCAACCAAGTTGTTATTTGGAGAAGCAATTGGAAGAATGGAAATCAAACACACAACTTCAAGTAGATCTAGGAAACAAAAATGGCTCTTAGTACTTTTTATTCTCTCTTACTAAGTCAGATTTGCTCTTTGAATATCCAAACCTTGATGGCCTGTATGGCTTTTGCCATCCATCTTGCCCAGTGAAGTCCACTTAGTGCCATAAAATGTACCGTTACATTAGGAGCTGAACTACCTTAGAAAATTAATTCCAATTCCAAGAGCTCAAAGTAATCGTCAAGAGAGAGACATATTTATCTTTAAAAACACAATGATGTCATCCTTTCGGTCTACTACAAATTAAACAGTGAATACATCAGTGATCAATGCATTGTATTTGTTCTTCCCGATGCATTTCCAAATTTATTTAAAGCGCTTTGAAAGAAAAGTATCGGGGTCAGAAGAAACGACATGTTGTGAACATTGCATTTAACACAATTTAACAGATATGCAACCTGCATGCTTGATACAGAAAGCTCTTGACCAAGTTTTTACTCAATCAGAATGCATGTCTTCGTATCAAAACACATAGCTCTTACATTTTTTGGCTAATTCTCAATGCTCCAAAATTTCATAAACTGTAGTTGCTGCATGACTTGAAGGTACTTCTCTCAAATACCCCTTAAAAAGTTTCTATATTAAGCCAGACAAAATTTTATTGAAATTTAATAACATTTAGAGGTGGTGCATAGCAGTTAAATGTAGCAAATTTTGAAAATATCTATAATAAAACTTTTATTACGTTAGTAAACCATAAAAAAATTCATCTAAAATCATTAATTTACAAACAACAACATCTTTTGCATATTACAGGATCATATCAACACAAATTATTCGGGTTTTTTATGTCATAAGACGACAAGACGACTCCAGAGAGACTTTGAGATTTGCAGTTACTAGCGCACACGTATAGGAAGTAAATCTACACTCGAACTGTTGTTCAGTAGCGATCAGTTGATCAGTGTCATTTCAAAGATCGTATGTTTTTGACGTCTAATGTAAATTTAATTGGATTATTAGGATACATATTATGATACGAAAATATACTGTTGTGGATGATTGAATAGTTAGCTGAGACAATTCCTATATGTAAACTTTCCTCCAAACGCGAAGTTGCTGCAAATTTCTTTCATCATCTTATTCGAAATATAATTGTTCGAGAAGTGCTACAGAAGTTACTGAAGTTGTTTTATCAATCAAAGTCAGCTAAATTTAACATATATTTTAGCTCTATACGATGGGCTAGAAGCAATCAAGATATAACCGGATAAGACATAGTTGACAGAATTATAGTTATGTCATGAGAAAAGACTTAGAGCAGTTGCTTCCGAAGTTTACTAGATCAGGTGCCAAAAGGTGCCACAACACCAGGTGCACCTGTTAAAAATTGAAAGTTCGAAAAATATGAATCCCCCTAACGTTACATTCAATTCCCTCAAACAATTCATTATATACCTGTTATGTATGTATAACCATTTTCTCATACTTCACCTAACCTCTAATCTCGTATCAGCTTTTCTCATCAATCGGGGAACTCCACAGAAACCATAAATTGTTCTCCCTTTTGTGACACATCTTGCCATTTTTTATCATCAACTCAAACTTCATTATATTGTAATTTTTATCTCCAGCATAAGAAATAATATTTTGTTTTTAACTTAGTAATTTAGGTTCGAAGAAAACTCACATATAGATAAGACACAACTATTTGTCATAAATATTCGAAATTTCGAAATGTTTTTTCCCCCAAGTCACTCATATTCATCAAATGTTTTAATTCGTCGAAAAAATTAAATATATAATAATGCAAGAATAATAAGAGAATGATACATAAAAAAAAGTTCCTAATTTTACAGAGAATGGATTTTTACTGCAATATATTTTTACAAGTAGCCCAAATATCCAAGATTTGTGTTGAGCTATGAAATTTTTCCTCCTTTCGCATAACACTCATATAAATACTTGTAAAACTAACACTTAATTTTCATAATGCTGATGTCATTGAGTATGGGGCACCACACCCCTTTATCCTGCAATAAATTTCTGAAGCATGATCCCCATCTGCACGAAGAAATTGTATAACTGTTCTTTGTTCTGATCTGGAGGAAACCATCACTCAACGAACTGTGCAAAAAACTTTCCAGAAATGAGGTTATTGATATAAAGCCATGAACTACGCATGGGTGCCAGTGGGAATACGACCACGTCATCTATAGACACACATTAACTAACTGATATTTGTTATAAATTCGATACAGCTATGGTCTCATTTCCATTTGGTCACAGTCACATATTCAGAAGAGGGAGATCATACGGCTGTATTACCCCCCCCCCCCCTTCCCAGATTGACAATCTAGAAAAAGTTACTTTATATTTCTATTTTTGGAGTTATTTGCAAATATGTATTAGTAATATTCCCATTTAAAAAACTTTCCAAGTCAGTAATGTTTTCAAATTAATTATAACAAGGAACGAACACAAACAAACTTATTTTTCTCAAATTCTCGCTATTTTACGATTCTTTCCCGTTTCCATATGGCATTTCCTAGAAGATCAATCTGGGTAGAGGACTGAAAGCTTTTCAACTTGACGATCATTAAAATCAAATTTAAGAAATTCTATGAGCGAAACAAGCAAAACAAGGTTGAACTGTGTTACTTTCATCCTTTAAATGAGATATAAAAATATCTCTGGATCTTTGCTAGATGAAATTAAAAAAAAAAAAAAAAAAAGCTACATCATAAGCTGGATGGTAATATTGTAAACTATTCTAAAAAATAATTTATTAATATCTTATCTTAATATTGTAAAAAAGTAATTACTAATGAGTAAAAAAATAACGTTACCATTTTATTAATTTGATCTTTATTTATTAATTAAAAAATTAGATTAATTAAAATGTGCATTAATTGAAAAAACAATTCTATTATTTCACTTCCATTAAACATAAAAAATCCATATTCTTCAATACATAATAAGGCTGCCTTAGCCTTCCCTCCACTCCACCGAAACTATGTCTAGATACGCCACTGTTTGGGAACCACATATACTGGTTTCCGACACTTTATTTTAGTTCCGTCAAGGTCTTTGAAGATGTACTTTGCATAATAGTGTTTCCTTAATGAATTCGTTACGTAGCAGCTGTGTATATAGTTGGGAAGGTATTGAAACATATCTTTAGAGGCACCGTCCTAACACGTGTGCCGGACGAGAATCTGATTGTATACATTAAGGGCAAATTACGGATCAAAGATGCAAGCTCCAAGCACTGATCTTGAGTATACATAAGGATGCATCTGTACCGCTGACTGCATCTGTAGTCATAGTAATACATTAGATGAGCAAAGGTACTGATCATAATTATGTTACCTTCGGCTTTTGACGGTATCTTATTCAATATACTGATGCATCGGATATTGCATTTGATAGGTCAGTAAAACAAGAGTCCACTACAACAAATCAACATTTTATTAGTTTCAATAAAGAGAATTTATGTAATTGTCAAGATGTATATTACTAATTCATGAAGGTTCCAATAAACTGAAAAGTCCTTTTTAATAAATGGAGAGGTAAACATACATAGTATTTATAGTAATAGCTGCAAGTATTAATTAAAATTGGTGTATCAAAAATGTCTGACTGAATGTATTGATACTAGGAAATTTAGCTTTGTGATAAATGTTATGGGGTGTAAATAATCAATCGAGTCTTCCCTTTATCTTAGGATTGTAATTAAGGTTCGTAGAATAGCAAGAAAAAAAGCTATCTAATAAGAAATTTTTACAAGAAAGGTAATATTTTTATCTTTCTTCAAACTGATGTAAAATAGTAGAAAAGCAAAGAAATGACAATTAGAATGACATTTTGTACCTGAAAAATATCCGGAATGTTGAATTATGAAACATTTAAATTTTTGAAATTTCTTTGTATTTAAAATTACCGAAAACTATTAGTATAATTTAAAGTTGAAAACAAAACCATGAGCATATTTGTTTTACATATAACCAAATTGAGGATAAAAACATTTTTTTTTTTTTTTTTTTGTGGAATTTTGAAATTAGTATACCAAAATGAAGTTTATTTAAAAATGTGGATATTATTTTTTTGCATCCTTAATATAAATTATTCTAATTAAAACTTTAGAAGCACTAAAACTAATTCAAGCCCTTTTAAAAATAATTATTGAATTAACAGTTAAGTCTCATTATTTAACTTAATAAAAACTAATGCTTGAACAATATGAAAAATTATAAAAGACAAAAAAAAGTGTCCTTTCATGTAAATTTAACTCTTTAATAATACAAATGTCAATACTTATAAACGATTTATTAAAAACATGTCACGTTAAAAGTTCTGGTAATATTAATGAAGTGTGAGTTTATTCATATTTGAGAACATTAACTCATTCAAGACTACTTGGAAATGGATAAACAGTCATTGTTTTTTACCTGTTCCTTGTTTATTGAGATCATTTAAAGTGTATTTTGAATTTTTAAGATTTAAAAAAAAAATATTATTTAGGATTTCTTAAAAAATATTAAATGTTACCACAATCACAATTTATTAGCAAAGAAAAAACTAAATTTGTTGACTCACAAGTATTTCAAACAAAAAGTTAAAAAACATTTTGATCCCAGTATAACCCATAAAATCCTTTTACAAAGACAACTGCATACCGAACTGAAAAGTTGTGAATGACATACGATAACATAATCAAATCTCCCTCCCGTACCCATTTTTCTGCATATTCTTCGGAAATTCATTTTGTGGCGCGATGACAACTTCTATTGTTCCTCTACGCTGTTAACGCACAAATGAAAAATGCCGTAACATAGATCTTCCTTTTTCTGAAGCCCAATCTCATTTTTCAGTAGTTGCAACGTTCACCTCAAGCATAAGTCTAGCGCTATCTGCCTCACCACAATTGACAGGTTGACCCGCAATATCATTTGACAACTTATGATTCGAAAAGGGAGGTTGAGAGATATTTTAGCAAACGATGCGTGGTTTATATAGTGATATTTTTATTTTTTTATTTTTATGCACAGATATATTCTTATCTCCTATATTGAAAATTTTGTTCAAAGTGTCAAACATCGTATTTTATAGTGGTTTTTTATCGTCTGGTCGCAATAAAAAGCCTTTCTGTCTACGAAAATGACTTACATATATGTTAAAATATGTCGCGTTTTATGAATATATAATCTGTTAAGCATGAAGGTATTACATTTTTTATTCGGTTAACTTGGAACTTAATATAATTAACTCAACTATATTACATTTTATACTAAGTTTCTTACAAATTCAATTATATAAACAATATTGAGAGTTAATTAGTATATTTGTTAATTTATTCAACTCCAATAGAAAAAGTTTAATTTAATAATTAAATAATTAATAGTTTTACTTGTTCTGCTGCCAGAGTAACTGCAAGGACACTTTTAATTGGAAATTATCAATATTGGAATTATGATTTGAAAGCATATTGTAAGTTATTAAATTTTGTAAGTTAGTATATTTATAAATATATTCAACTCCAATATAAAAAGTTTAATTTTAATAATTAAATAATAAAAATTTTTACTTGTTTTTCTGCCAGAATAACTGCAATTACATTTATGATTTGAATAAATAATTACTTAATGCATATTTACACTTGAATCTTTATCTTTGTAATTTGCAATATTTCTGAAGACTAAATTCGTTTTGGTATCAACTAATTGATTATAAAGTTTAAAATAAATCTTAAATATAATCGATATAAATCGATTAAATAGAACCGATTATAAAGTTTAAAATAAATCTTAAATGTAATCTTGAAAGCTCGATAAAAACTAAAGAAATATTCATTCTTGATATAGCATCATCTTGCTTTATTATTTTTGACAAAAAGTGCCCCGTTCTAAAATGATATTTTATATACGTAAATATGATCATAATTTCAAAACGGGAATAAATTAATGAAATGTAAGTATTAAACATAGATTTGTATTTCTATGAATACTAATTCATAAAAATATATTTAAAGATGAAGCATTAGTACATTTCAACAACATTCAGGAAACAAAGAATAAATATAGAAATAACTTTAAAAAGTAATCCTTACACTTCAAAAGTAATGCTTACATTACAAAAGTAATCCATATATTAAACAATAGAAAATATAATAAACATTAAATAAAATAATCTGTTTTTGTTGTGCAACAGAAAATATTCTTCAAAGTTGCCAATTTTTCATTTCGGTAAGGATTATTGTCTTAAAAAATTATGCACTTGATTTATTACGATTAACGTATTGATTTAAAGTAATTAATTTGTTTTTTTATGAAGTAGAGAAGCAAAAGCAAATTTCTTTCCATAATTAAAAGTTACGAAGTATGTTGGAATTAAAAATAATTCATACTTTAAAAATTTTAAAATGTATTACAGAATTCAAAACACTCTGAAATTTCCATATTTTAAATCGATTTGCAGATAGCGTCGGCTTATAAATAAAACACACTAAATCAAAAAGTATAACTTTAATTTTGAAATTTTAGGTTTTTTGACTTTGGGCGTCGAGAAAAAAAATACTCAAATTTCATTATTAGCAAACAATTATGTGTCATACTAAATATATTAATTTTGATTGAAATATAATAAGAATTTAAACTTTTATAATATGTCGATCTGTAAGAGATAATCAAATTATATAGATCTTGTTTAATTCAAAGTTTTTTTTCTTATAAAAATAAGTTGTAATTATTTATTTTACCATATTAACTATTTTCTGCAAGAGTAGTCCACTGTAAAATTATCAAGTTTTTGGATCATTTTTAAAACCACATCTCAGTTTTTAATCATGTAAAACAGGATTTTATTTGATAACAGATATTTTTAATCTTTAAATCGACATTTAGTCCTCATTTTTGATATTTTATACATTTTAATGTTGGATTTGGAATCGATATTTTGCCAATATCGTGAATCATAATATATATATATATATATATATATATATATATATATATATATATATATATGTATACCCATCATGTGAAAAATTTGCAAAAATATCAATCACTGGTAAGTAATAATACGTAACATTTATCTAAAAAAATATGCATAATACTTTAATATTTCAACTTTTGATACTCGAAAATCTCTATAATCTTTAGTTTTCTGAACTGTTAAAATCAGGATACGCAAAAATTCACATAGATCTTATCTGGAAATTTCAATTTGAGAAAAGTAAAATAAATTATTAAACAATTCAATCGAATATAAATCACAATCATTTCTTATCTCTGAATTCAGTCCAATGTGTCCATGAATAAAATTGTCTTATTAACTAAATAAAATAAACATATCCAACAATAAGTGAAAGGGAAATTCCGCTGATTAGTTGGACTGTATAAATCACCAAACCAACAACGACGAGTCCATCATTAAATCATTACTTTTCTTCGCATTACTAATTACTGCATAAATAAAAAGCAGATAATCGAGTATTGAAATGCGATACGATTGGTTTATACGCGATCAATCATATTATGCTCGCAGTTGTTTGTCGCTGAACATTAATTACATCATGAATAAAGTTTATTACTGGTCTTCGTGTGGGACCAAGCTCTTCACGTAATTAGCTGTTCATTACATAGGGGATAACGTACCGTCAAATATCATAAATTATGGACGCTTTCATTAAATATTTTGGATACTTGTGATACGAGTAGCTCATATATTTATGAGAACTGTACGACATTGACGAAGAATAAATTAACCGAGAAAGTGTGTGAAAAACAAGTGAAGTGACTGAATGATATGATTATGGGATGTCAATTTAAAGCTCATCTTAACGATTTTAAATTTATTTAAGGAATTATTTAAGAAACAATTTTATTGTGCCATTATGTATTCATAATTTAAGTAAATAATGATTGTATAATTTTATTTGATTAATGGTCACTCAATTACGACTAAATTTTAAAAAAATTAGTTTCTAAAAATATTAACATGATGTCTTGTGATAGTTATCGCCATTGAAAAAATGCTTTTACAGACTTTTAAATTTGTGTGCAGCTAGAATTTGTTTTTAAAGAAATCATGGTTTTTTTTCAATATTGGTGCTCCCAAACAGTATCACCATAATTTCAGAAAATTCTTCTATGTCGAAAGCTTATTAATTAGAAATATTTTTGCCACAGGGTACTGGTTTTAACATTCTGTTTGTGATAGATAAAATTACCTAAAAAATCTACTTATGTTTAATATTTCAGAATTATACGAGTATAGGAAGTCACTTTTTTTAAAAATAAACTTTTATGTTCAATGTAATTTAAAAAACTAATTAAAATGTTATACTTTATTTGTGATGAGCAAAATTTGGAGAAAAAAAATCATTGTATTTAAAATTTCAGAGTTCAATGCTTGTTGGAAGTTACTTTCTATAAAGTTACACAGCCAAAGAGCCACATACGCTTTGTTTTAATAGTATAAAAAAATATCACATACCCAATTGAGATTTGATTCCGAGATAAGAAAACAGAGCTTTTATAATTTCATTTACATTTGGGCATGTTTAAAAGAAAGTCTTAATATGGGTTTCTAAGCTTAAGACCTACTCATCTCTGGGATTTGGCGATTGCTTTCTCGACCCTGAAATAACGAAAATCTAGCAAATTGCAAACGGCAAATATATTGAAATGTCTATATTTATCTCTATTTTCTTGTTCTTTTTTTGTTTTTACGTGTTTTAATCTCAGATAATGTGAGGGACTGACAAATACACTTGACGATTTTATTGATAGTTGACAACTTTCTTTGTTGGGTAATGATAACTACAGTTTTAGGTTAATTAATAATAGCTCTTAATGTTTTGGTAACAAAATTCACAATGATAGTATGCTACCTTATTCCGTACAAGTAAGTCTATTCTTTATTTAAATCTATTGGCTATTGAATACTGAAATTTAAGTTCATTATTTTAAATTACATATTTAAAAAAAAATAGTTTATCCTTTATTAAGCTAAAATATCAAAATTCTGACCCTCTGGGTTTTTTAATCTTAGAAAGCCAATTGTAAACTTTCATTCTGGTGTTTTTTTAAGTAGTATAATAGAGATCATAATGTCGAAGCTATGCTTTCATATATGAAGATGTACAGAAATGGATCTACTTTGCAAAACAAACTACTTAATATATTCCTATTTAAAATCAAAGTACATAGTTAACTATGAACTTGAAGAAATTATTCAATTTAAATACACACATTTAATCATGAAAGATACAACATAAATAATAATGTTACGGTCTTTTAACATAATGGAAAATTTTAGCTTTATGTGATAAAAAATTACTTGCTCCACTCCTATGTCCAATCAAAGCACATTGTTAAATATGAACTTGAATAAATTATCCAATTTAAATGCAGATGTGTTTAATCATGAAAGATACAACTTAAATAAGCATTTTAAGGTTTTTTAGCATACTGGAAAATTTTTTCTTTCTGACAGTTGTAGCCAAAATCTCAAAGGTAGAAGAAAAAAGTATAAAAATATGATGAAATATTTTGTCAATTTCCGGAAAGCATCATTAAATGACAAATTACTTGCTCTACTCCTATGTCCAATCAAATCACATTGTTAAATTTGAACTTGAATAAATTATCCAATTTAAATGCAGATGTTTAATCATGAAAGATACAACATAAATAAGCATTTTAAGGTTTTTTAGCATACTGGAAAATTTTGGCTTTCTGATAGTTGTAGCCAAAATCTTAAAGGTAGAAGAAAAAAGTATAAAAATATGACGAAATGTTTTGTCAATTTCCCGAAAGCATCATTAAATGTATCCACTGAAAAATCAAATATATCTGTCTTACACCAAAAACAGCGATGATTCTTTATTTTAGTAGTAAACACTTTGCAAATGTAGGCTTGCATCCCCAAATTTCCCATTACCGAAGCTTTGATTCTGTATTTCCCGGGAAATAGGTTTTTGTCTCTACTGAAGACACAGCTTTTGTTTATACTCAGGAAGACGACAAATCCCCGCGAGTATTGTTCCAGAAGCTATGCTATTGCTTGCAGATTTCGATCGAAGGAAACTTTTAGAAACGACTTGAACAAACTGCACATTTAATAAAAACACTTTATCTGTTCATCCTCTTTTAGTGCTTTTCTGAAACTTTTTATTGACATTGCAGCCGCCTTCTGTAGAAAACTTTGTATCTGTCTAGGGGTTTGTTTGTAAGAGATGGAGGTAGCGTTTCACAGTTCTCTTGGAACTGCAATAAAATTCTTTCCTGGAAATGGCTTCGTAATGAGTCAAAATGCCAAGTTTAGATTTGATTATATCAACGTTATATTATCAACGGAATACCCAGTACAGTGCAGTTTGAAGTTCTCAAGTGAAGGCCATTAAACGCCAATACTTAGACAACATGAAAAAATTGCGTTGGAAATTGCTGAAATGTCTTGGTAATGAATATAAATAATTTAATAAAACCATATGAAATAATAAAACCCATAAGAGCAAACTTTTTAATATAAAACCTTTATATTTGCCAATTTTTGTACTCATTGACACTGCGTTGATTCTGTTGTCAGAGTGTGCTTGGTGTTTGCATCTAATTTTAAATATTAAAAACATTTCTGTCAGCAAATTATGTGGCAAACTACGTTTTAAAATGTATTTATTAAAATTGAATATGAATTTACGCATTCAAGTTCAAATACATTTTACTTATATTGCACTTATTTTTTTTAATTTTTATTTTTTAAATTTTGATTAAAAAAATTTTGGCAACAGGAAAGAGTTTCAACAATGATAAGTTAAATGAGATTTATTTTTTTATTTATTATTTTTAATTTTAATTAAAACAATTTCGGCAACAGGAAAGAGTTTCAACAATGATAAGTTAAATGAGGGAAAACACCAACCACACTCTGTTTTCATCTAATTTTAAATATTAAAAACATTTCTGTCAGCAAAATATATGGCAAACTACGTTTTAAAATTTATTTATTAAAATTGAATATGAATGTACGCATTCAAGCTCAAATATCTTTTACTTATATTGTACTTATTTTACTTCGTAACGTAACATTGAATTGAATGGACCAAACCCCATTATAAATTTATGCATTCAAATCCAATTTTTTTTTTTTTTTTTTTTTTTTTAATTTTGATTAAAACAATTTTGTCAACAGGAAAGAGTTTCAACAATGATCAGTTAAATGAGATTTATTAGTATTCTAAAATGATCATGCACATGTGTGTAAAACTAACCTTTTATTGACAGTGACAGTCCCCAAAACTTGATAGAATGCTTTGGCCTCGACATTGTATCGATCTCTCAACTTTAAACCCTATCAGATGACGGTAAATGGGTTGATTCGGATTCCACAGATTTGACAGGCAGCCACACACACACAAACTAAGAAAGAAACGAAATTGAAGGAAATATAAAGGAAATAAAAATAGGTTTTAGGTTTTCTTTGGAATGACTTTGGAATTCTTTGGAATGTGAACATTATTCGCACAGTTAACAGCAAAAAAATGCTTCATTTAAAACCTTAAATCCCATTCTATTATTATGAAATACAATGCAGGTTAAATCTCTATAGAAACTAGAGGTGTGTAATATCGTACAAGTTTCAGTTACACTATCATTCTGATGTGGATCGGTGTTATCTCCCGTTTTAATATTTTCATCATTCATTTAGAAATATTGACAGTTTAACGATATTTTTGGCGATAATCTCTTATAAGGGCCTTTATAAAAAAGTCAAAATGGAGATTTTGACAATGTACATTTCGATAATTCTTATATCACCCTTTCTTGTCAAGTAGTAAAGGAACGATAATTGATGAGCGATTCCAAAAGAAAGAGTATTGTATTAGAAACATTCCTTTTTCAATGTTCATGCCTTTATAGCATTTTGCAGGAATTTCAGAGTTCGAGTTGTTTAGAACATCTTTACAGGCATTACCCTACTGATTTTGATCAAAATCTGTAAGGCTGTTTTTTAGCAATGACTGCAAAACATGATTTTTTCCATGGCAGCTAACTTATGCTCATGTACAACTTTTCCGGAAAAATAAATGGTAGGTCCCATGGCCACCACTAACCCATGAGTCATGATGAGCGAAATTATACCTAAACCACTGTTTTGAAGCCAGGATGTTCCAAAAAGTGGAGAAATTCCAAAAAATTGATTTTTTTTATCGAAAACAATACTTTTATTTACGTTTTTGTTTCTAAATATATGGAAATAATTCGAAAATATATGTACATGTCGAACGCCCTTACCAACAACACGGGCGCCCCCAGGAGGGTGAAAGGAAGAGCACTTGCATCCCCCCTGGCTCTTGAAAATTAAAAAAAAAAAAAAAAAAAAAGTGAGGGAAAAGATTTAAATTCCAAGATAAAAAAAAAAAGCATATATGCCGATTATATACGTTATGTTACAATGAGGTTTTTTTTTCTATTAATTTAGTCTTTTGTTTCTTTCCTATGTTGTTTTTTATAGCTACTTGCGTGACGATTTTCTGCCGCTTGTTGTCTATGATTATTAGATGCTGATGAGTAGAAATATGTATTTCTTTTATTGTATAATCATTTCCTGTGTAGTTCTCAAAATTCTAGGAAAATGTTTTGTTTTTTAAGTCATCAGATATACTATCTTGAAATCTATTTTTAGAATTCAATTGAACATATTCCAATACTGTCTTCGTGTTTCATTTTGATATTTTTTTTTTATTATTATTATTATTATTATATCTGAAACTTAGAAGAAATAAAATTTTACTCTTCTGTATTTTTGCATCTTTGATTTCCTCGATTCTAAACACTGTCTCTTGAATGCCGTGAGATCTAGTTGGATAATAAAAAAATTGTTAAAAATATATATTTTTATATTTTTAGTATTTTGTATTTTTTTTTCTCTTTTACAGGGTTGCGCTTTCAAAAATATATACCATGCATTTTAATTATTCTCAAAGAGTATAATTTACAATGCATAATTATTAAATAGCATTTATAAAAAAAAATATGATTTTGATAAAATTTAGTCTTGCACCCCCTTGCAAATATTCCTGGGGGCGCATATGACCAACAAAGTATTCTTTAACGCTTTAATTTAACTGATTAAATTTCACTCCATGATTATGAAATTATGAAATACGATACGGATTACATCTCTATAAAGTATAGCGGTTTATGTATCTATAGAGTATGTATGTGCGTAGTATATGTGTTACTGATGATACCGTGAATTAAGTGTGACGTGTATTGATTTTTAAAATAGAGAAAATCCATTTCTACGTCTTTCGGATGATTTTTATGAGAAACTGCCATTCTTCTGCTTGAGGAAGAATAAAAATCGGAGTAATTTCTTTCAAAAAGTCAGTTGACTGAAAGTGGTCATTCGAAATATTACTTATTTTGAAATCTTATACAACACTTTTCTTTCTTTATTAGACTATTATATCTTACATTTAGTTACAAGAAGGTACTAAAAGGTATTTACTTATTTGAGATGACTGCACGATTTATATTTACATGCATTTTTGCTAATCTACTTTAAATAATAACAAGACGTGGTACTAATAGTAGGATATATTCAATACACTTGCATGCAAGGAGTGCGAACCCAAATGCAAGAAATAAACTAATATAATTACTGTGAAAAACATGTAATGTAGGTTTTGTTATATATTTTCTAACAAAGTCTAAATAGATTTGCACATAAACAGTAAACATCATATTAAAATAAGATAATAATTTAAAATGAAGATTTGGTACTCAAATTTGCATAATTAGATCAAAAGCAGAAAATTCGATTCCTACCCTCGATTGATGTTTAAAAAGATATTTTGGTACTCACATTTGCATAATTATTTCATAAACGCAAATTTTTTAATTTTTTTTTTTACTTTTTAAATTTATTATTTTTTTTATTTTTTTTGCCTCTAAAATGCTTAAGGGTAGCCGGAGTTTAAGAACGTCAAATAATAATGTTGAGGTTAATATTGTAAATAAAGCTACAAGGCATTTTGAATCCGACAACTCAAAAAGTTTTAATCTCACTAAATTGGAAGTATTATTTATATATTTTTTTTTCAAACAATGTTGGGCAACAATTTGTATTATCGTTTTCAACTTTAACTGACGATAATACAAATTGATGCACAACATTTGTTTAAAAATATATAAAATACTTCTAATTAGAGGAATTAAAACTTTTTGCATCATCGGATTCAAAATTGTTTGTATTTTCTTTTTCAATATTAATCTCAAAATGGATATTTTGACATTCTTAAACTCCTTCTCCCCTTAAAAATGTCACCCGAATCCATTTCAACTCTCAATTGGTGTTTTAAACGATATTTTGGTAATCAAATTATTTGTTCTATAGAAATCTCAAAATACAAATATATATACCAGATTACTTTTACACGTTTTACATATTACTTAAAAAAAATTAATAATGCATTTTTGATCTGTCAAATTTTTACAGTAAATAAATACATAGACAAATTTAATTTCACTTGATTTTTTATTTTTTTACTAAACCGTATTTTATACGTCATTACAAAGGTTAGAAATTAGGAACTGGACTATAGGAATCATCTTGTAAATTTTAACTTCATATCTGAGTGAACTCTTGTCATAAATAAAATAGTAACTGACGAAAAAAATCTTATTCTGTTTTATCCCCTGACTTTTGGCGATTACTGATTATTCCATTTCATTACTTTTATAATTCACTTCTACCTGAGTAAATTGAGAAAAATTCAATATATTGACAACATATATTTAATGACTAGTCCAGTCTATGTACACTAAATTACATACGTACTCTAGTATCTGTGACACTAATTCTCAACTATCATGTCGTTTATTATTCATGACAACTTGAAATACTTCGAATACTACCGTGAAAATTATTCGTGTGAGCAGTGAATACATGTAAAGTAAAAACTAGGTTTGTGGAACATCGCACAACTTTCAATTACACTATATAATATTGGTCATTACAGTAAAATTTGACATGGTGTTACTTACCATTTTCTTATTTTCAATCAGGCAACAATTTTTACATACATACATATATATATATATATATATATATATATATATATATATATATATATATATATATATATATATATATATATATATACACATATACAGGGTGTCTCTAAACTCATGGTACAAACGCTAGGGGGTGATAGAACACATCAAGACGAGTACTAGTAAATAGGAAACCAAGGGTCCCAGACGTATTCCAAAGGAGATAGGCGCCATCAAAGTTTAGGTTCCCAAATTGCAAATGATGATAAAAAATTGGAAAATAAGACGATTTATTTGAGGTTTTCGCTGAAATCATTCTTTAAATTAGTAACAGATAGAACAGTTTTTAAAAAAAAGTAGTTTTTCGGTACTCCAAAGTCTAGAGCGCCCTCTACCGACATTTTTAGAACTTTGTCTTTACAATTTTTTTTAAAGAAAATACTAATTTAAAGAATGATTTCAGCAAAAACCGCAAATAAACTGACTTATTTTTCCCTTTTTTATGAGCATTTGCAATTTGGGACCCTAAACTTTGATGGCGCCTATCTCTTTTGGAATACGTCTGGGACCCTTGGTTTCCTATTTACTATTACTCGTCTTGATGTGTTCTATCACCCCCTAGCGTTTGTACCATGAGTTTAGAGACGTATATGTATATATATATACAGAGAGATTGATATTGTTATGAATTTTTCCACTGAGGCAATGATGGCACAGTTTTCACGGTTTAAAAGTATTTATTCTCTCTTCAGAAAACTCACAAAATTTATTCACAGGCAACAGTTTAATTACTCTCAAGCTTCAACACAAGCTTTAACAAAAATTACTTCGAATTCAGCGATTATACAAGCTCACTCCAATTGGTAAACAAAGCGATCAGCTTTCAACGAAGTCCGAAGTCAATCTGAAAACTTTCCCGTTCTCCAGTCTTTTATATACAAGCGCGTGAGACATTCGCGAAATTTCCAGCCAATTCATCGGAAAAGAAATATCTCGAAACTTCTCGATTGCTTTAGGTGTTGCCACCTTTTTCTAACTTGTATAATCGCTGTTAATAAATAAAATAAGATAAAAATAAATTACAATAGAATTTTAAAATAATACGTCACTATTTACAATATATACAGACAATTTGTGCAACAATATAGATAGATAGATTAAAAAAATGGCAAAACTAGTGATTTTATACGATAGACGTTACATTGTCCTTGCTTGTGTATGAAACGCCAAAAAATCAGTTGTTGATGTGCGATGCTCAAAGGCAGACAGCTCTGTGTTAAAGGTACTCATTTTTTAACTTCTTACGCTTTTATCGCATTTTTATAGGAATTTCGGAGGGGGAAATGTTTAGAACACCTTCAGAGGCATTACCACAGCAATTTTGAACCAAATCGTTAGCGCCGTTTTTTAGCAATTAGTGAAAAACATGATTTTTTCAATGCCAGCTACCTTATGGGCATGCGGGATTTTGAAGAAAACCTTTATGGTAGGTCCCTATGCCATCACCAACCCGCACACCAAATTTGAGCATCGTAGGTTAATTTGTTCGGGAGTTATGCTGACCACATATACATAGACATACATTTTTTCTAGATAACTTTTCTGAAATCAGGATGTTCCGAAACGTGGAAAACAGAAAAAAAAAATCGATTTTTTTTTTACAAAATACTATACTTTTATTATCCATTGTATACATATGGGTAATTGAATCCTTCCTTCATCTTGATTTCGTAAAGTTAAAGGTGTAAGAAAACATGCTAGGCACAACATTTTTAATCATTCAAATGATTGCAAATATCACAAAAATACTCTGCAAGGTATTTAGGTTAAAGTGCTATTCTGCAGGGTTTACACCTATACAGATATATGCACAAAATATTTATTTTTTAATTTTCACTAAGGTAGATCCATTGGTAAAATTGTATTTTTTAAATTTTTCCTCTGTAAAACAAGAAATGTGCTATACTTATGAAGTATTCTAATATAAACAATATCCTAAAATTAAACATTTAATTGTCTGAAAGTTCATTTAATTTTTTTTAATTAAATTGTATTTTAAAAGTATACTCTTTTTTCCATTTTAAGTTGCAGTTTAGAAAAATAAATTTTTGAAGGATTAGATTGTTGTGAAATAAATTTAAACAAGTTTTTTTATTTGACAAAAAAAAAAAAAAAAAAAAAAAACACTTTTATACACGGCGGGAGCAAATGTTTGGGGAAAATTGTCGTTTTCATTTCTATAAAATTCATTATAAAACAAGTTTAATAATTTAAGAAAGCTCTTCTTAATATTTTAATATTTTTAAGTATAATATTGGGTGTGTTTGACAAATTGAATTATAATTTAAAGTATACATGTATAACAACCTAAGGATTTTTCTGAGTCACTAATACAATGAAAAACAAAATTTCGAGTAAAATGCATTTGAATATTAACAATTGCATACAAATATATAACTGACCATAAATGGAAATTCAAAAATGAACATATTTAAAAGACCATAGAATTTTTATACTTCACAAGTGTGTACACTAATAACTTTACAATTGTTTTCTGCATTAAAACAAAAAACACAAGTCTAACAGTTTTTTTATGAAATGCAAGGTTAGGATCTACCTTAATAGGTATTATGGGAAAAAGAAAGGGGTTTCTCGATAATCGATATCAATCATTTATCATTTACAACACTTTTTTTTAACTATTTCAAAGCTGAAATAAGTACCGAACTACATTATTTAAGACATGTTAAGAACCACTCGAGGCACATTCACTATTATCGGTTAATATTTGAAAAAAGGGGAACACAGAATCGATACCCCTCGGAAACAAAATACAACATTTCCTACGTACAATATAATCTCCATAAAAAATCATGGGTAAAAGATTTTAATTCATTTTAAATTACTGCTTGTAGAAAATATTTTACTAATAAGCCTAAAAGTTTTTTATCAATTTTGAAAGATACTAAAACAATTAATATTTTGGATTTCTTGCAGCAATACTGGAATATTAGATATTTAAGGGGGCTCCATAAACAAACAAAAAATAGATATATAAATGATTTTGTGATTTTTATTTCATGTTTTATGTGTTTTTGTCTCACCATTTATGTGTTTTTGTCTCACCATTTATGTATTGTTTTAGATTAAACCCAAATTAAAAGAAAGTTATACTTTTTAAAAGCAATCTTTCAGTTATTAACTATATAAGACATATCTTTAACATTGATTTTTTCTAAAAGTGATACTTCAAATATCAATGGTTCTTTTCTAACTAACTAGTAGAGATTTACTATTAATTTTTATGAACTTGTAGTTCATTACGTACAAATACCATACATGTGTAATTGTGGCTAAACAAATCCCATTATTTGTACAACTATTTTTTAAAATACAAAATCTTTCTCAAAATTAAGATAAGGTTAATTAAAATGTGACAAAAAAAATCATGTTATATTTTTAATCAAAATTTAAAATCAGCTTATTGTTAATGATATATTTTACCTGTAAAAAAATTTCAAACTCATTTTTTAAGAACTATCCAACAAATGGTACTTAAAAATTGGCCATTTAACATTACAAATATGGGGGCTACTGAGTCTCATTAAAAACAAAATAATGTATGAGTAAATTTAGTTAAAATTTGTATAGTTGCACTTATGTCAAAATAATGTTTTTGAAATTAATCAAATTAATATAAATTCCTATTTCTTCTTTATAAACATAAAATAGAAAAAAATATCATAAAAGTGTAGTCCAAATAACAGAAATATTTAATTAAGAGAGCATTATATATGATACTTTTAGTAAAACTAAATTTTTACCGGAACACTTTCTACCTCACGTTAGAACTCAAAACGAATAGTATTCTAATAACATACGAGTTTCATAGGATTAAACTGATATGAAAATAATATTTAAGAATTCGTCATATTCCCGGAATGAGCTCTTTGACTGATTAATTTTAGAATTTATGATTTCTAAAACTCATCTGAATATATTTTCCATTTTACCTTTAGACAAAAGGAAACCCAGAACATGTAATCCAGTGCATCCCAATCTGCAACTTTAAACCTGATTTCAGAGAAACAAAAGACGAAAAAAAGCATCCTCCCAACCTCAGCAAGTTACAGAGGAGGAATTTAAAACGCTAAAACGAATTTCGCATTTTACTCGAAATATTCCCTCGACCCCATAGCACAACGGAAGGGGGCCGTGCTGCCACCATTAAAAAGATTAGAATCTCTTACGTATTCCAAAGAAGGCTGGAATTCCCTTTCGAATAAATAATTCACGAAGGCAGTCGTACTGCACACTCCAAAGGCGGGAGAAACAAAAATTCATTAAGACAGACGTCGAAACC
Organism: Linyphia triangularis; assembly: GCA_963978545.1. Lineage (NCBI taxonomy): Eukaryota > Metazoa > Arthropoda > Arachnida > Araneae > Linyphiidae > Linyphia > Linyphia triangularis. The sequence continues at coordinate 101,457,260 of OZ021722.1, read as the reverse complement.
TTATTAAAGTTTTCCCTTAAGAAGATGTTCAGATAAACCCTGAGAGAAGATGAAAGTGTATTGTCACCGCTCAGGGCTTCGGGGTTGGGGGGGGGGGGGGTCTGAGGATATCAAACAGACTCGGTTTGGGGTTGAACTGATTGAGAACCCTTTTGTCAAACAAGAATAATCGAGATTTTGATTCTTAGAGTTTAGTAGAGGTATTTCACTATTTAAGGTGGGAGTTTTGTCTTATTACCGAGGTTCCTTTTCATAAGCAACTGTTGCATTTAACCTTATTATTCTTGTGATTTTTGCTTTCCGATGTATTGAGATATTAATACTGCTATGATTCGAATGGGATTCGAGAATTTAAAACTGTATTGCTATATTTTTACACCGTTGACATTTGTGGAAGAAACCGTTATTATTTACCGATACATTTTTTTTTAAATGGGAAGGAGATAGTTTTGTGGAAAGACAGAGTTTCCTTTTCACTGTTGCTTTAACTTGATTCTACTTGTGATTTTGCTTTTCGATGCATTGAGATATCAATACTGCTAATATTTTAAGAAATACTTTGATTTGAATGTGATTCTCATATTCAATGCTGTATTGCTTATATTTAAACACCGCAGACATTAATGGAAGAAACAGTTGTTGTGAACCGATACGTTATTATTATTATTTTTTTTAAAATAGGAAGACGAAAGTTTTTTCTGAGGACCGAGTTTCCTTTTCATGAGGAACTTTTGCCTTTAACCTGATTATACTTGTGATTTTTGCTTTCTGGTGCATTGAGATATTAATTCTGCTAATATTTTAAGAAATACTTTGATTTGAATGTGATTCTCATAATCAATGCTGTATTGCTTATATTTAAACACCGCAGACATTTATGGAAGAAACAGTTGTTGTGAACCGATACATTATTATTTTATTTTTTTTTAAATAAGAAGGTGAACGTTTTGTCTGAGGACCAAGTTTCCTTTTCACGAGGAACTTTTGCCTTTAACCTGATTATACTTGTGATTTTTGCTTTCTGGTGCATTGAGATATTAATTCTGCTAATATTTTAAGAAATAATTTGTTTTGAATGTGATTCTCATATTCAATGCTGTATTGCTTATATTTAAACACCGCAGACATTTATGAAAGAAACAGTTGTTGTGAACCGATACATTATTATTATTTTTTTTAAATAGGAAGGTGAAAGTTTTTTCTGAGGACCGAGTTTCCTTTTCATGAGGAACTTTTTCCTTTAACCTGATTATACTTGCAATTTTTGCATTCCGGTGCATTGAGATATTAATTCTGCTAATATTTTAAGAAATACTTTGATTTGAATGTGATTCTCATATTCAATGCTGTATTGCTTATATTTAAACACCGCAGACATTAATGGAAGAAACAGTTGTTGTGAACCGATACATTATTATTATTTTTTTTTAAATAGGAAGGTGAAAGTTTTTTCTGAGGACCGAGTTTCCTTTTCATGAGGAACTTTTGCCTTTAACCTGATTATACTTGTGATTTTTGCTTTCTGGTGCATTGAGATATTAAGTCTGCTAATATTTTAAGAAATACTTTGATTTGAATGTGATTCTCATATTCAAAGCAGTATTGCTTATATTTTTACACCGTAGACATTTATGGAAGAAGCAGTTATTGTTAACCGATACATTATTATTTTTTTTAAATAGGAAGGTGAACATTTTGTCTGAGGACCAAGTTTCCTTTTCATGAGGAACTTTTGTTTTTAACCTGATTATACTTGTGATTTTTCCTTTCCGATGCATTGAGATACCAATTCTGCTAATATTTTAAGAAATACAGTCAAACCCTCTTAACACAAAATCGATGGTACCGCTGAAATTTTTCGTGTTAACCGTCTAAAAACTTTTTCATCTAATTAATTCAGATTTAAACTACTAGCGATATATTTATTTAATACTGCTGTTTTTTAGAAAATTTACGTTTTACATTGCAAGACTTATACTTAGTACAATCGTTTAAGGGAACTTTGTACCCCTTGTTTTTGCAAAAAATAATAAAAATATCAACTTTTTATTTTTTGTTTGTTTATAATCCTTGAAACCTTCCCCTTATTCTTCCAAATTTTGAGCTGGTAAGTTAAGGGAGACCCGTAAGCAAAAACCTAACATTTTTATTAATGAATTTAGTAGCACCAAAATTTATATAAATAAAACATGTATTTTTAAACAATTATTGATACTATTTTTTGTTTTTTAAATTTAAAATGTTTTGATATTTTTGTTTTTTACTGTTTTTTGACCGATATATACGCCTTTTTCAAAAGACTACTCCTCTTTAATTTTTTAATATTTTTATTTTATTTCAAAACTAATTAAATATATTTAAGTATACTCTAAAGATGTGGGGATATATTTCTTTTAATTAGTTTGGCAGGGGATTTTAAAAGGATTTTTTGAGTTTTTCACAAGAAATTGCTAAATTTTCACAAACAATTCATATTTTTTTTTTTTGAATTCTTAAAAAAAAAGTTAATACAATTTGCTAAAAAAACTCTCCCTACATTTATAAAACAGTTACTCAAGATTTCAAAAATAAAAACAGTTTAAATCTATATAAATATTTCTCATAGTCTTAGCATTTTAAATAAGTCAAAGTTGCAAATTCCAGATTTCGAGAAAAGCGAACTTAAAAATAAAAACTTGCATACAACTACATAGTATATCGGTATGTAAAAGTTTAAAAATCGAATTTTTGCAGTTCCCTGAAAGCTTGCAATTTCTCCCATGTCTTCTTGAATATAAGTAGCTTAATTTTATGCAATAAAATTAAAAAAAATGTTTTCCGAATTTTTCTATATTTAGGGTAGGGTCTTCCTACTCCAATTGCAGAAAAACTATATTTTTGTTCATAATTTAACATTGCAGCTATAGCACCTTCGATGTTTCGAAAGCATTTTTCTCAGTTTGTGATTTTTGAAATTCCCATTTCACTCAAAATGCTAAAACTTCAGCAAATATGAATGAACTGAATTGAAATTTGTGTTGTGTCATTCTTAATGTCTATTTGACAAAAATAGGTGCATGCATTTTTTAATCGAGTACGAAATTTTTTTTTTGTTTTTACAAACTTAAATGTTGATAAATATTCGCTTTTTAACTTTTTTTACCCATAGATACAGTAATTATCATTTTTCTCGAAAACTATTTTGCTTATTTTAAATCCGATGCCTAAAAAGTTAGAGCATATTACTAGAAACGTTTAAAAAAAAAAAAAAATCGTGGAAAAAGATTGAAAAATGAAAAAGAATATAGTATGTCAAATTGTATTAATTTTTTTAAATAATTTAAAATTTTGAAACTGTAGAGTATTATGTGAACTTTTCTTTAATAAAATTTACTTTTTACTTAGTAATACTTCCAAATATGTAAAATTTATAATTTTAAAGGCTTAAATAAAAAACAGTTTGAAGGATACAAAGTCTCCTTAAAAATTATACATTTGGGGAAGGGGGGGGGGGAAGTAAAAATATGTACTGGTAACTTATAATTAAAGAAATGTGTTATTTAATAAAAAGTTTTTTTAAATGTGTGTCTAAATTATTTAAAGCACATGATGCATTGGCCTGTTTCATAAGGAAACGTTTAAAGTTTCAGCAAAAAACAAATGGTTCAAAGAGCACCGTTTGAACGGGAATTTCATTATGGGAAATTTCGCATTAAACGAATAAATTACCGTTAATTAAATTGTAGAGCGATATCGCCTTAACGGGGTTTTAATGTACTGAGGCATAATATTAATGGGATTCTCAGATTCAAAATCTGTAATGCTTATATTTTTAAACCCTTGACGTTTATGGAAGAAACAATTATTATGAAAGGATACATTATTTTAAATAATACTTCATTTTAATCCTAATAAATCTTTAGAAACATTGTACTCATAAACTGTTTCATGTAACTTTTATAGAAAATTTACTATTTCCTAACAAAAATCTTTAAAAGCAATCGATTACATTAAGAATCATTAAATCACTAAATTTACATTTTTAGAATCACTAAATCTATAAGCACACATTTAGTCGCTGATTTATAGATTATAATTTATATTAGAAAAATTATTTTAAGTTAGATGGAGGTCTCATATAACTAATTAAGCTGAAATTAAATCAGAGGTATTAGAACTGTTGCTTGTTGTTTTAATTATTTTAAAGGCTTAAATTAAAAAAGGAAATTCTGTGAATGACGCACGATAAATTTTCTATCCTTCTTTATTCACGTAAATAGATTATAATCCCTAAATTATTATGAATATCGCTCTTATGATTGAGCTTTATGTAAAATTAGATTGTTGCAAAGTTATATGGAAACATAATTAATTTATCTTGGTCAAATACACCAAACATAAATGGTCTAGTTAAAATAATCATTTTTCCATGTAACTTTGTAACAATCTAATATTATATTAATCAAAAACATAACTACTAAATTTATCATAGTTTTAAAATTATAATATGTTTACGAATAGAAAAAAGAGCCAAAAGTCCCATGCGTACTACAGAGAATTACATAAAAACGTTTATAATGTACAGTTAGTTCTATTATTATATATTAACTACATGTATTGATTATTTTCTTAAATTACATTTCCAAATATTTAAAAATGCAAGATGTCGCGAAAATACCAACTATCTTTAAGGACAATAAGCATTAAGGACTATTTGATCATTGACTCTTTTCTACTTTTTACTGAAGGTATACATATACATTGGGAATCGCTAATGTTTTTGGTTTTTTTTCCGTTTAAAGACATTAGCTAATTTATTGCCCTTAAAGTGATTAGATTTCCTTCCTGAAACTCAAAGTACTTTTAAGATTACATTTTGTGAACATGTTTTGTATCACATTACTTAGTATAGTAAACTTTTTTTTCTGTACAATCACTTTTTGGTGTTTTATGACTTAAATCGAACAAACTTAATTTCAGTATGCATGGTTCGATTTGTAAAATTCTGGTTTTGTTCGGTAGCCAATAATTGTAGGTTTTCATGCAAAATCTAATATATATTGTTATAAACACATTTTTTTTAAATATGTTTTAATATCAACTTTTTGTTAAAAACTACGTATTTTTTTTAAATTTTTATCTAGAAATTTGTAATTAAACATTGAAGCCAAACTCACAAAAAGTATTTAAACTTTAACATAAAAATTAATGAAAACTATCTTTGAATGTATATGTCTTTAATGTATCATATACTATGCTTTGAAATAACTAATTAAGTTACATTTAACATTAATCTTAGAAACCAACACATTTCATTGATAGTTATCGATCTTCAAAATTATTGCATTTTTAATAACCCAACATTAATTTACAATAGAAATAAAGTATAACCACTTTAACTTTAAGTACTTTAATTTTAATAAACTTTAACATAAAAATAAAGAAAAACATATCTAGTGTATATGTAAACCTTATTGTATATTATACTATGCTATTAAATAATTAATTATATACATTTATCATAAATATTAGAAATACTAACACATTTCAATGACATTTCCTACATTAATTTACTTCAGAAATAAACTGTGATCGTAAAAAGCACATATCACAAACCACCAACTTTCACTGTGGCAAACTAAAAACCCAAATCCAATACACTTTAATGATAGCTGATTTGTTCCTCAATCTTTGATTGTCAACGACATTCCAAACATCTTGCTTATATGTATAGCTTATTATGTAGTATAACTATGCTATGGAACAATTAATTATGATGTATTATGTTACATGACCATACATTTTAGAAAGCAGTACTAACAAATTTCATTGAGACTTATCTTCAGCCTTATTTCATTCTCAATAACCCAACATTAATTTATTTCAGAAATAAACTGTGAGCGTACAAAGCACATATCACAAACCACCAACTTTCACTGCGGCAAACCAAAAACCCGAATCCAATATACTTTAATGATAACTGATTTATTCCCCGATCTTCGCGTGTCAACGACATTCCAAACATCTCGCCACCCTAAATAAAATAACTCCTTCGAATCATGACGTGATAGGCCGTGTCATGTGGATGGACGAGCAATTGCACAGTCGTCCCGGATCGTCCGGGGAATCCAGTCAAGTGTCTTGCCTGACAGGAAGGTGTTCCCAACGTGACCTGCCTTGGATGAAACGGGAGAGGGGAGGACAGTCATTTGATTTGACCCCCTCTACACTGAGCCCTGGAAATCAAGAGGTGGTGAAACTTTTGGTTTATTTAGTAGTCGCTTGGTAAACTTTTTTATACCAAAGTACTGCTAGATTTGTTTTTTTCCAGAAACGATCAGAACACAAATTTTTATCATAAGTGACTGTATACATTTATTTTTTATTAATGAAAAATTATGTTGCTAAATTCATAAAAAATAAATAAAAAAACTATGTTAGAATTCGTGTTTTATCCCTTTTCAACATGTAACTCAAACAAATTATTTATATGTATTAATATAAATAGGAAAACAAACTTAATTGGAAAAAAGATTTAATTGAAAAAAAAATCCACAAAATAAGATAATGAATCTTGTATATATCATCAGATAGTGTGTAGTATTTCAAAATTTACATAATTTTACTTTTGTACAGTTCATGTACAGACCGAGAGGCTACAACAAGTTTAATTACACCATTGAACATCATTCTGAATTTTGTATAAAATGTAGAAAAATATTCGAAGATCATGAATATCCTGATTTGGTGGTGCGAAAATGGATGAAACTATTCCCTGATAAAATAAATTCGATTGCCAAGTATGTCATAACTTGTCAAATAATGAGGTTTCTTTTTATTTGGTAAAGGTTTACTCCTTAATAAGGGTGCAGACGATTTCATATGTCGCAATATCACAATTAAATTTTATTTAAAGTGAGCCAAGTTTGCGTCATCAGTGGTGTCATATTTATTGCCAAGTTGGTTCACTTTTAAGTGATGCAAGTAAAATGTTGTTAGAGAAACAGAATCATCTGCGGCTTTCCTCATTGAAAATTAAAGGCTGAAGGGAAAGGGAGTAACGAATAAAAAAATGCTCATTATTAATTTTAATTGCTCATTATTAACCTATGGCATATTTAGCAGTCAGATTTAGTTCTGCTCATTCAAATTCGTTTTTTTTAATAGTCTCGGCCACTTTTGTCCCGCCAGACCAAGGTATTCATAATCTACTGACATTTCTCTACGTTCTATGAAAACATTCAGAATGATATTCGATGGAGAACTATTGCTTTTAAGTCTACTATGTTAATATGTATTTTATAAAATATTCTTGAGGTCAAGTTACATTAAAAATTAAAATATTGCTCGTAACTACGAAATTGATAAAAGTAGAATGCATACAGAGTAACCATTATTTTAGAAATACTTAAAATAATCTCACCAATTTGAAAGATAAAGTATGGTTTTTATTAATATGATTTGACCTAAGATACACACTTTCGCAATTACACGATAAAATTAAAAATAACAGTATTTTTATGAAAAAATAAACTAATATATCTCTAGAAGTGACCATAATTAACTTCGTATTGATTTTTTTTTTTATTCCCTGGTTCCAAATAGAATATTCCTCCTCCAACGCATTTCGACTATTCGAAAGTCAAATTTGTTTTCAAGAGCGAGGGAAAAAAATCAAATCAATGCACTTTCTATTCAAATTTAGATGATAACATTTCTTCGCTGTTTAAAAACACATTTCCGATGATGAAAGAAAGCCTTTCCTCTTTAAAACGCACGCCAAACCTCTTTCCCCGAGTTATGTATGTTCCGAAAGCACAGACTGCAGCTTTCTCACGCGAAATTCCGCCACCCACTGGCCGTGTACCGAAAGAGGTTGTATCGACCCAATCGTCGATGCAGTTCATTAGTCAAATGGTGGAACACGGGCGTTCCGAAACAATGCCCCCCACCCCACCCCCTTCCCCTTCAAACTGGAACTTTGTTCCACAGTCATAATCTGCGGGAACAGGCCAAATTGCGGGCGACATTGTTGGAGTTGCAAAGTGTCCAGTTTGAGGAATTGGCCACGCGTTAAGATATGGGAGTACGATTCGGAAGATCGATTAGTTGTAGTGTGTGCGCTGGTGTGGTTTGATTGCAAACGGCGATGCTGGTATTGAATCACCTTCGATAATAGCTGCACGGGAATGTATGTCACGCAAGTGTGTATGTCAAGGTTTGTCTATTGGTTTTGACGTGATAGGAGAGAGGGGCATTCCGAAGATTTGTGAAAGTGGCCCGAGCAACTACAGAAATGCTTGTGTACTTCATTTCCACGGTTATGTAGCTTTTTTTCCTTCTTATGTATATATATATATATATATATATATATATATATATATATATATATATATATATATATATATATATATATATATATATATATATATATATATCGGAGAAGTACCTGATGAGATGTGATTCAATATGATTTTTAACCAAAATTAAGCATCCTGACTAAATGAAGTTGAATAGTAGGCCATATCCTCCTGAGACCTTCAACTGTTTGAAACATGATTTAAAGCTAATTTTTAATGTATATTATTATTTTGGGTCTATGCAACGTACTTTTAAACTGATTGGGTTTCAACTATAAAGATGAGACAAAAAATGACTATCTCCTTAAGTTTGTCAAGAATTTGAAATTCAATTGTTCAGATTTGAAATTTAGTCATGAAAAGTTGCAAAACAATTTCGCGATGACGTGATACATAAAAAATACTTTACATTTAGTGCCAAAAAAAATTGTTAGCGCTGAACATCCAGACATCCGACAACGTGAGGAAAAAGACTTAGTGTCCATTGCTGCATGTGCTTCGCACCAACTTTTCGTGACGCCTCTACTGGCAGAAGAACTAGTTTTTTGCTTTTACTTTACAGGCTCTACTTCGTCACAATCGGTGGAACTATCATCAGCTGTAGGAATGAACTCGGCAAATTTAGGCAAAGAAAAATTATGCGCCCAAAATCCAATGTGCATTTAAATGCACGCGGTGTCTCTGGAGAATATGAACACATTTGTAAAGTTTAATCCCTTGTCAAACTATTTTTGGTGTATTCGTTTAATTTACAATTAAATAAGTTTCAGATTCAAATTCAAATTTATTTTTTCTTATTTCAACACTATTGAACTAATGACTAGACATTAACATGTAATATCTATAGTCTCATTCCAATAGTAGGCTTTTTGTAAACTGTTCAGGACACATCCAATAAGACACTGTGCAAACTTTCTGATCAATGAGACTTTGTGCAGAGTTAAACCCTAATATATTATACTTATAAGAAGGATCTTTATATCTGTAACATTCAACCCACTTTCGACTATCTTAAGGGGGAGTAGACTCAAAATTTGAAAAATTCGTTTTTCTTTTATTCTTGTAAAAAATAATAAAAATTTATTTGAATAAAATGGCTTACACATTTTATTTCTATATTTCTATCATTAGTAGAACTTGAAAAATTTAAGTTTTTGTTACATGACAATTGTATCTCGAACATGCTATCTTGAAACTTTTAAACTATTTTTCTCGGTGATGGCTTTTTGTCCCCTTTTTGAGACTAAATTGATATAGCTTAAAAATTACTTGATATAAATCTATGAAACTTTCCACAACTATTTTTCATATATATTTCTTTAATTTGTCTCCATGAATTATGTTTTTTTATTTAACTTTTTCAAAAAAGTTTTTGGAGTTTAGCATGCTATGGGTTTTATATAGTTCTTGTACACACTTTTTTTTAATTATTTTTTCCATATATTTTATAGAAAAATCACGAAGACAATATTTTATATAAATTACAAAAAGTAATCGTATTCAAAAATGATTATAAAATTTGAAGTGTTTTTAATTTAAAAAAAACAACAATTAAATTCAAAAATTTCAAGTTGCTATTTCAGTTTCAAAGCATAATACAGTACTGCATAAAAAGTTTTAGAAAAATAATTCTAAAAACAAAGATTATAGAATGTTGAGTCCTGGATACCTTTAATAATCGTGACTGGAATAATTACATTTTCTGAGTTTGTCCTTTTGATGTTCGATCAAGATTTCAGAGTTGCATTGATACGAAAGTAAATGAATGAAATATTTGGCATTTCGAATCCTTTGCGTTGCTTTCGCCGATTATATTTCATTACTTTCATCCCTTATTTGTTTATCTGTTGGGTATTTAGTTTTATAAGTTTATTTTAGGATAATGAAGAATGTCAGACTATTTAACCACACAGGTGGTTATCAAAATAATTAAAACACACTAGATAGATTTCTAAGGAAACCTTTTCTAATATGGTGTAAGACCAGATTTGGCATATAATACAGCTTGTATTCGCCTTGGAGTCGAATCATACAAAGGCTGAATAGTGCTTAGAGGAATATTGTACGATTCTTCATTTCTTTTTAGACATTACAATCTGCTTCAAAACCTCTCTGTCTCTTTCGTTCAGCTTCTCCTTCCACCCACTATTTTGCTTTACCGAGCTTGTATTGCCCCACTGTGTGTACGCTGTCATGACTTTCGACACCGTACATCTAGAAACGTCTAAAAAGCTGGGATGTTTCGGTAACAGTTGGTCCAACAAGTCGGTCTTCTACAATTTGGCTTCTTTAACAGTCTGTGTGATCTGATGTGGTTGTTTTCAGATTATCAGGCACCCTCACCAACACGAGGGCTATAATGCACCGAAACATTCGTCATTTGAAAAGCCAACATACACTTACAAACACCCATGCCTTACACGCTACTCGAACCCGCAACCACACGGTCTAGAAGCTAGCACGCCACTATACCGTTTGATCGGTTGGTTGTTTTCAGATTATCTGGCGCCGTCAGCAACACGAGGAGGGCTATAATGCGCCGAAACATTCGTCATTATACAAGCTAACATACATTTACAAACACCCATGCCAACACGGGACTCGAACCCGCAACCTCGCGGTCTAGAAGCTAGCACGCTAACCACTATACCGTTTGATCGGCTTTACGCTTTTGAAACAACTTGTTTGAAACAACTTGACGTATACAACTTGTTCAAAGCTATCTCACACGTACCATGATATATACCTTTTATATTAAAAACAAACAAACTTGTAAGTAGGATAATAGTTTAATGCTCACAATGTGCATTCGTCAATATCACTTATATTCACGGGTGTTTTCATTATTTTGATGCCGACCAAACAGAATAGTGGTTAGCGTGCTAGCTTCTAGACCGCGAGGTTGCGGGTTCGAGTTCCGTGTTAAGCATGGGTGTTTGTAAATGTATGCTGGCTTGTCTAATAACGAATGTTTCGGTGCATTATAGCCCTCGTATTGCTGACGGCGCCAGATAATCTGAAAACAACCAACCAACCAACCATTATTTTGATAGCATTTTGATCGGTATGTTAAAATATGTGTTTGAGATTTTGGAATTTATAGATTCCAAGTGTTATATTGAGATTGATTAAAAATTGGGACCGGGGCTAGCATTTCATCGCCAGTCGAGTTGAATTATTGGTGTACTAGTACTTACGCAAGGGGATTTTAAAAATGTTATATTAGTTTTAATCTAGTGGAGAAGTTACGTTTCGGAAATTGGTGAAAATTAAGAATCTTCTTACTGTTTTTGTTACAATTGAAGCATTTGTTTCGTTTACATTTATTCATTAGCCGACCATACGGTATAGTGGTTAGCGTGCTAGTTTCTAGACCGCGAGGTTGCGGGTTCGAGTCCCGTGTTAGGCATGGATGTTTGTAAATGTATGTTGGCTTGTCTAACGACGAATATTTCGGCGCATATAGCCTTCGTGTTGCTGACGGCGACAGATAATCTGAAAACAACCAACCAACCATTTATTCATTATTAAAAATAAAACAACTTGGATTGTTATAGTCACTACCACTTAAAGGCCACTTATACACCCGTTTCTGGCCCATCATTTACAAAGCATGTACAATTTGTAACATCTCGATTGAAATATCTCCTTGTTAATTATAATTGCAAACTACCTGACAATTTTCATTTTTTTAGAAACTAATATGTAGTCAACGTGGTAAGTTTGCAATAAATTAAAAAAAAAAAAAAAAAAAAAAAAAAAAAAAAAAAACTTGCATCAAATGTTTGATTTACAATGGTTGGTTGTTTTCAGATTTTCTGGCGCCGTCAGCAACACGAGGGCTATAATACACCGAAACATTCGACAAGCCAACATACATTTACAAACACCCATGCCTAACACGGGACTCGAACCCGCAACCTCGCGGTCCAGAAGCTAGCACGCTAACCACTATACCGTTTGGTCGGCCCGATTTACAATGTACAATGTTTATATTTGCTTTCAGTAAATGAACTTCAATACAATTATTATAGAAATTTTAAAGCCTTTCAGTTGAATATTATGTAGTCCTCTTTTTTTTAGCGTTTTTTACACCTGTTTGTGGCCCAATTACAAAGCATGGACAATTTGTAACATCCCGATTGAAATATCTCCTTGTTAATTATACTTGCAAACTACTGGACAATTTTAATTTTTTTTAGAAACTAAAATGTAGTCAACGTGGTGAGTTTGCAATAAATTAAAAAATAAATAAAAAAATCTTGCATCGAATGTCCGATTTACAATATACAATGTTTATATTTGCTTTCAGTAAATGAACTTCAATACAATCATTATAGAAATTTTAAAGTCTTTCAGTTGAATACTATGCAGTCCTCTTTTTTTTAAGCGTTTTTACACCATTTGTTTCCCAATTACAAAGCATGGAAATTTTTTAACATCCTGATCGAAATATCTCCTTGTTGCAAACTACCTGACAATTTTCATTTTTTTAGAAACTAAAATGTAGTCAACGTGGTGAGTTTGCAATAAATTAAAAAAAAAAAAAAAAAAAAAAAAAAAAAAAACTTGCATCGAATGTCCGATTTACAATATACAATGTTTATATTTGCTTTCAGTAAATGAACTTCAATACAATTATTATAGAAATTTTAAAGCCTTTCAGTTGAATACTATGCAGTCCTCTTTTTTTTTCTACTCATTCAAATTTATATATGACATCTGCATATATATATAGATTAATAATAAGGATTCATTTCAGAATTCATTCAAGTAAATCAGTTTTGATAATTTTACTTAAATTTATTTTGTTATGGAAACATTTCTTTCTTACAGCATCGTTCTCATTACTGACATTGTTCTCGTTATCATTGAGTTTTCAAAATAAGATAGTTGTTTAGTCCCAGTAGCATACCTTTATGACGTATTTTACATAAGCAATGTATAACTGTCAAGTATTTGTATTACTCTATTATAATTCTTCGTTAAAATTACTAATGAAGACATGCTTATTGACTTCCCAAGTGTACCAATTACTTAAATTATGAAAGGCTCGATCATAAATCGCTGAAAAAATTGTTTTCCAATTATGATGGTTCCACTATTTCTTTAATCATAAACTCTATTATTTGATATTTAACAACTTTTTTTGGTTGTTTGCATTCGTTTTCTAAAATGTTGCCTTTAATTTGTTATATAAAATTTAAATAATTTGGTGTTTTCTGTAAGAATGTTTGCTTTGTGTGTTACTTTTTTATTGAATCACACGGATCGTTGTTCAAAATTTAAAAAAAAAAAAAAAAAAAAAAAAGATTCCTTGAAGATAATATCTGCATTAAAACTTCATTATTAAAATTATAAAGAAATTATAACATAAATTTGGCGAGGAAGAATGGATATAAAACCATTGATTCAAGACTAATAAGGTATTTATTACTCAAAGATGGAAATAAAAAGGAATTTATTTCTTATAAATAGTTTTAAATATTTATTTCAAAATCAAACGATCATAATCACAAATGGGCCTTTCTAAAAGGAAATAAAAATAAAAAAAAAAAAAACCTAATTCTAACTCCCTATTCAACTCGTTTAATAATGCTGTTTCAACTCTCTCTAAATGCATTAGAAAAGTTTTGAATGGTTATGGTTCAGAATGTTGCGGTTCAATAAAAATAATATTATCTAGAATAAAATAAAAATTTCCAAATAATTGTAAATTGGTTAATTAGTATTCCATAAAAGTGACCTTTTAGTGACAGTGAAAGCCCCCAATATTTGACCTTGTCCTCGACATTGAATCTATCTGCAAAGTTTCAGCCAGATTGGATGACGGAAAGGGGTTACTTAAGATTTCGCAGATTTGCTCGCCATCGACATACACAGCCAAACACACACACACACAAAATTAATGTTATTAAAAAGGTTTTGTTTCTTTTATACCATCAGTAGATCCGATCCATCATCACCATTATCATAGTCGAGCTGTCGTATAAAAGACCGATGAAGTGATATATGGTGATGATATATGGTTTTTGCATTCAAATCCTTATAGAAGCTCTAAAAGTAAATTTGTAGTACAATATATACACACAAAATTCAATTTGCCATTTTCAGTCATCTTGAATAGGTGATGTTTCAGGGTTTATGTTGCTAAACTTTAGGTGCATTTGCTTGGTAGTACAGCCTGGCAACTTCTTAAAATCAACTTCTGGAAAAACACTTTATATGTTATTGTATTCAACAACTGGTAAATCTCGACAACTTGTTAAACATTTTCCTATTGGGCAGTAAAAGAAGTACGAAAAGAAATTGAAGCATCGAGGGTAATCGTAACTTTCCTAAGAGGCAATTCGTTTAAATAAAGTAAACAAACAGCTGCTTGAACTGGATATTATATCATGCTTTGTGATAAACAATGATTCACTGCATTACAATGTCATGCTTTGTGATAAACAATGATTCACTGTATTACAATGTCATGCATTTCTCTTCAAATAGTTAACATAGGCTGCTGTAAAGCCAGCCATTTAATTATGGAACTGTAGAGGAAGCACAAGTATATTAGGAAAGTCAAACAAGCAGATTTAACCCGCATATAATAATTGAAGTTAAATTAGTGATAATCCTTCAACAAGAGTGAATCTCAATATGTTACATTACCAACAGAATCCAGTTTATTGTAGTATGACAGATTATAATAACACATCCTTCAATTTCTGTCATTTCATGCTGGTAGTTTGACAAAGTAATTAAGAGCTTATCAATTCTTACATATTAGTAGGGTTTATATATGTAGTGTTTTCCCATTGGAACTTTCGATTTTAGCCTTATAAATCTCTAGTTTTTTCTGGAGTTTGCAAGAAGCGCCTTGAGTCTCGTCGAACGTCATTGTGACATCTATTAAAGCCCCATACTTCGGCTCTACCACGCCTTTTGTAATAATTGACTATTTGAGCTAGCCAAACGTCACCTTCATCTTCAATCTCTCTGGCAATAAACTTTTGTTTACCTCAACCACGATTTGCTTCTTAAGATTGTCTACACTACTCCATATTTATATACATTTGAAATTGAAGCATTCAATCATGAACTTGTAATGTTATAACTTAAACTAATTATAAGAAGTATGCAACATTAAAAAATGCTATACAGAATAAATTAATATTCAATATAATTCAGTATACTTCTGAAACTATTGTTCCAATTTCTTATGTAAGATTATTTTTCAGAATTGTAGCATACTTTTTTATTTTATGAAATATAACTCTGAAAAACAAAATGAAAACATTTTCCAAACATCGCTATAGGGATAAATCTTGAACATAGAGTCGGTTCTTAAAATCCAACAGCAAATTTATAATTTCTTTACGGCCTTAGAGAAATCAATTTACTTAAACCCAATATTGTTTAGTTAGTTAATTCAAACATAAATTTTATTATAAAGTATTAATAGTTTTCAAGAAATTGAACACTTAAAAAAAATAAATGCAAAATCTGGAACTACATCATTTGTTTTTCGTTGGTTCAGGCAAAACAATGTCCGAAAAGAAAGAGCTTCAGACAACAGCAATCCTATCAATTCAAGCGTGAAATCTGTTTGACACTTTTATCTTTGTCAGAATTTAGTCCCCGGAAGAGATTTAACATTCTTTTGAAAGTCATTTCTTCAAAATATAAGATTTAAGAAACTTACCTTTATTCACGATATATTTTTTCTGCTGGAAAATATTTTACAGAAGATTCGCATAAAATTTCTTAAATCCCAAAATTGTATTACTAAACTCACTTGAATTAAAATTTATTTAGCTAAAATAACGTTATAGAAATTATCCATGTAATAACTCGAGAGTGTAGATCGGTGGTATAAACCATACATTACAAAATTTATAAAATAACTAGATAACTTCTTCATCAAGGGAAGTGATACCGTAAAACAAAATGGCAAATGATCACAGAAACAAAATGAATATAAATACACTCTTTCGTTCAGTAGGTGGTTGGAGGGCTTGACAGTCACACAATTTATAAGTTGTATTTTCATCCAATTTCAATGTCCTGTAAATTATCTATTTCTCAATGAATTTACAAACTCTTTTCATTCAAAGTATTGTTAGATATTTATAAACATAGTAATTGTGCATAAATTATTTAAAAAAAATTATATTTTGCATTTATCTCAAAACAGTGATTTTAACACCTTGGTACACTTTCTAGACAAAATAGCTCATAAATATTGTTTTAAAAAATACTAATGTTAAGTTAGCATTTCGATTAACGATAAAAACCTATTTTCAGACAAGATTGCTTTTAACGTTTATGAAAAAAAAAAAAAAAAAAAAAAAAAATACATGTTTTATATGAACTAGAAGATTTTGTTTCCATAAAACTCACATTAAATAAATATACACATATTTTGAATACAAATTTTAGATCATCACTATAGAGCTCACTTTTATAAAATATTCTAAAAAAAATTAGATTGAATAATTTTTTTTTAAAGTGTACCTACTTGTTGAAAATCCCTGTTTTTGAGTTAACTGCACACAATTCTTATAAGTTTAAAATATTATTTTTTATTATTATTTTAACCTTCTGCTATATTTGCAAATATCAAGCAACAAATTCTGGGATAAAAGTTTGTAAATACGTTGTGAAATAAGTAATTTATAGGACATTGAAGTTAGATGTAAATTCTGCTTTTAGCTTGTGTCAGTGACTGCTAAGTCCCTCTAATGGTGCTAGAGTGCTATCCGAAAATTTACTGACCATCTGATGAGACTTTTGTGGATCTGAGGTCCATCGTCACTCACAAAGGCATGTTCACTGATCTCTACATATTATTACAAGTACTAAATATTGTTTAACGACAAATAAAATAATGCCCAAAACATTTCACAATAGTGGATTGCTAAAGAAATAAAGATTTAAAAAAAAGTTGGTTAAAAACTTTTTAATAAAAGTTTTTATTATTATTATTACTATTATTATTATTATTATTATTATTACAGTAGAACATCCCAAATCCGGAATCGTCGGGACTTCGGCGATTCCGGATCTCGGAAAATTCCGGATTTCGGAACATTTCCGATTTTGGAAAATTCCCGATTTCGGAAAATTCCGGATTTCGATTATTCACGTTTTTTTACATATTATATTATTCATAAATAAAATAAAAATATATAACTAAATACAATTAATTATGAAACATGCAATTTTATTTGTTTTTGAAAAACATTTACTTAATGGTGAGTTGTTTTAATAATTTTGGCTTTTGGCTAATCAGCTTTTCTCTGATTTTGTGGATAGCCATTATTTCAGATTCTGAAACAAAATCTCTTTGCTCTAGTCCTTTAATGGCAGTGCCCAAAATGTCTACTAAGTGATCAATAGGGATTTTTTCTTCGATTTCTTCTTCTTCACTGTCCTCACTCTCGGATATGGTTGCACTTCCCGGCATTAGCACCATATCGCGGATTTCGTCATCCGTAAGGGAGCACACGGTTGGAGCGTCATCGTCACAATGGAAAACATCCAAAATGTCTTCTTCGGCCAATTTCGTACCCTGTGATTTCACGTACTCCATCAGCTCAGAAATTTCTTTCTTGTCTTTATTGATTCGAAATCCTTCGAAATCATTTTCCTCTTGATCGTCGTCGGCAAACAGCGTTGCCGGCCACAAATTGTGCCATGCATTCCTTAGCGTTGTTGCTGGCATGGCATCCCAGGATTTTGCTGCGTTCCACACAGCCATTTTAAGGTTGTAGGATTTCAAAAAATCCTGCATCGTCTCTTTTCCGTTCAGACAGTTCAGCATATTCCTCAAAAAGTCCGACTTGTATCGGCATTTCAATGCGCGAATTATTCCCATGTCCATTGGTTGAAGGATTGATGTACAGTTGGGAGGGAGAAATAACACCGAAACGTTATCTTTCACCAACAGTTCCGGAGAGAGATGCGCGGTACAATTATCCAGTATGAGCACTATCTTCGCATCATCAGGAAAACCAACGGAAGATAAGTGTTGGCGGGCTTCATTAATGAAATGGTTTTCAAACCATTCATTCATAAGAACTTGCGTCATCCAAGCTTTTTTGTTCGCTCGATAAATCACGGGAAACACTTAAACACCTTTGAACGCCCTTGGTTTTGCCGACTTCCTGATGACAAAAAGTTTTGTCTTATGGGTTCCAGCCGCATTACCGCATGCCAGAATTGTTATCCTTTCTTTCGAATCTTTTAATCCGGTAGGGTTCTTTTCGTCCGCCGTCGTTAATGTGTCTCGAGGTACATATCGCCAGAACAAGCCAGTTTCATCGGCGTTGTAGATTTGTTCTGGCGACAGACTTTCGTCATCCACAAGCTTCAAAAATTCACTCACGAATTCTTCAGCAGCTTCCGTGTCGGCTGAGGCTCTTTCTCCGGAAATCTTCAGATGCCGCAATCCATGCCTCAGCTTGAATTTATCAAGCCAACCTGTTGAATAGATAAGGTCGGTTGACAATTCCATTGATTTATGGAATACTTTGGCTTGTTCCATCACAAGTGGTCCGGACAATGGCACTCCTTCACTCCTTCGTTGTCGAATCCATTCGATCATAACTTTGTCATGCTCTTCACTTTTAGCGTGACTGATTATT
Source organism: Linyphia triangularis (assembly GCA_963978545.1). Taxonomy (NCBI): domain Eukaryota; kingdom Metazoa; phylum Arthropoda; class Arachnida; order Araneae; family Linyphiidae; genus Linyphia; species Linyphia triangularis. Next base: position 101,438,284 of record OZ021722.1, on the reverse strand, counting down.
TTTCTCTGGCACATTGCAACAGGCGAGTCCGAATCGGCGAAGAACTCAAACAGTTCTTGTTTCTGCTTTTTAATATCGTAAACAGTAGATTTTCCCAATCCGTACTCTTCGCACAAGTTAACAACCGATGTTCCGCTCTCCAGCTTCTTAATCAAGTTGACTTTGTCCTTAATTGACAAAGTCACGTGTTTTCGTTTGGCTTTTCCGCCACTGGACCCACTCGAAATGCTACGTTTTGGCATATCGTCGATGAAAAATATTTAAAGTTAATTGGATAAAGTAAATTTAAGTTAGTTAGATAAAGCTAATAAAAATTAAATTTAATAAAAAAAGATGAATAAAACTTAAGATGATTTGGGAAATTTTCAAAAGCAGAGATCAGAATAAAGCAGTGTGAAATTCGCAAAAGCTAGTCCGGAATTGAAATTTTTACTCCAGTTCGTACTTCTAAACTGACCAGGGTTTGCAGCATAACCGGTTTGCTGGCATTCCATAAGATCCGATGTTGTCCAGAACACAAAGAGCCGGAGAAAATTCGCGACCTTTCAATTCCTCATAACAAAGGATGCCCTTCTGAAGGTCGCGACAGGGTTTCCGGAATTTCTTAACATCCCCCCCCCCCGCCCCCTTCGCGCGCGACTTGACTATCTTCTTCGGTGATCGCGTGAGAAAACGAATTGGAGTTTTTTTTTTTTTTTTTTTTTTTTTTTTTTTTTTTTTTTTAGAAATCGTAAAAAGGTCCGGATTTTAGAAGTTTCCGGATTACGGAAGTCCGGATGTTTTACTGTATTATTATTATTATTATTATTATTATTATATTCACTATTTTTCTGTAGAATCATATTTTTAAATTTATTTCTCATCATTTATTTAAGATGATAATTTTCTTATTTGTCACTTATTGAACAATTAATCTCTTTTCAACTTATAACGTTAAACCACAAATCAGTAACATGTATTTTCTTAATCCTTTGAAGCACGGATTTCGATTTTATTTCCGATTATGAGTCGTCATTATGTGTAAAAAAATGATGCAGTATACCTCTTTTTTAAAAAATAATATTTATTTTAGGTTTTGTAAGTGGTTATAGTCATAGTCATAGTCATAGTGAATGGGGGAAGTCAATTGAGCCTAGGTGCTGATTCCACTGGTGAATATTGCACCAACCCCTTTATTTTACGACATCCCTGTCAAAGAAAGCCAGATTCCTTAAGAAAGGTCAAAAGGCTTTTCACAGGTTCCTCATGGATTGTATCAAGTTCTGTTCCAAGACATAAGCTTGAGTGCCTAATGTGAAGAAAAGCTTCAATTTCAAAAAGTATATTGTGGGCGGTTTCCTCCACCATATTGCATTTCCTACATAGAGGTTCTTCTTTAAAGATTCCCATTCTATGAAGGTGTTTTCTTAGATGATAATGGTATGTAAGAAATACAACTATCACCCTCATCTTATCCCTGCTAAGACGCAGGATCTGAGATGATATTGTAAGTGGTTACTCTATGAAACAACAATGCAAGTAACAATGAGCAGAATTGACGTACCTAATCAATTTTTTTCTGCATATAAAATCGAAAATTACATAGATTATTTATGATGTGTTACGCGCTTTCACTTTAAACCAGTCTGCGCAAAGAAATAAAAATTTAAGTGAGTGGTTTCTGTGAGGAACATAATTTTTCTCTTAGGGTGCTGTATACTAAGCAAATTTAAATCTATATTTAAAAATTCAATACGAACCCCTATTATTTTATGTTTTCATTCGATTTAGAGCACCTCGTTTTACTAGATTCCAAATTTCAGTTCATTATGTTGAGAAACACGTCACTTATGAGCGAAAATGTTTTGGACAATCTTGAGGGCAAATTTCTTAGTATATAAAAAATGTATATATAAACAATTAATAAAGACCTTCCACGATTTACAACGGTACTTTACTGCTTTTGTTACTTCATAAATTATAATACAAGATATAGCCATCATTCGGATTTTTTTGCGTACTAAACAATAGTAAAATAATATTGTACTGTATCTCACAATAGTAAAAATTTTCAGTGGCATTTATAATATAACATATTGATGGGCAATGAGTGTACTCACCGCAAATGATGCGTAAAGACAAGAGTACACAGGCAAGTGGTGAGAATATTACCACAAAGAAAATGTCTGATAAAAGCTTTCAGGGGGAGGAAATGAGCATGAAACACGATAAAATAATAGTACACAGGAAATTGCAGTCTGTGTATTCCCATCTCCCATCGCATATGGTGGAGATCCTACAAAAAGGAGGTGGGTTGTTTCTGTTTCCAATCCGATGACCAAATTCACAAATAGAAGCCGACACTCCGTTATCTGTGTTTCTTCTACGATCATTTGAACGTCGCGACTGTGTAATCTTACGGAAAATATGGCGACGTTTACTTTGCCGAGGAGAAATACATGGTTGAAATCAGCTGTGCAGAAGAAAAGATCATTCCTTTCGGAAGTTGGTTGTGTTGGTTCATTTTGGTATGATAGCTGCACTCGGTGGATAAAATGGAATTCGTTTAAAAAAATACAAATTTGAACAGTAGAAATTAATTGACCTTTAACTGATGTATGTTGTCTGACAGACCACGAGTCATTTTTCAAGGAGATCCTCCATCCCTTAATATATTTCATCCTTGACATTTATATAGATTTTTCCAATACTAAGTTTATGAAATTTTTCACCAATGTTCACGAAATTGTTTGGTGCAGCATTAGCCACGTGTGCGACAGTTATATTAAATCGACCAACAATTGAGGATAAAGGTTAAAAACAACGTTTAAAAGTGCCCTTTCTCTGACTGATTTGTAATAGTCCACCATATTGTGCTACATATGAAAGTGAGTGAAAACAACAACAACAACACTAGTAACTCCACCAACATTTGTTTATCGGTACAATGTGGGAGAAATAACAATTGTTTCCATACTAATAGGCTTTTAATCTACTGAATTCTGAAATTCATAAAAGAAACTTTTACACACACAAGATACCTAGAAATGAAGCCTATATTTAACAACATTTAGAAACGCACTTTTTCTCGATTCGGCAAAATTTATTCCAAATGCATCACCAACAATGAGAATTTTGGTGACAAATTTAGCAACATTACTAATTGTTGTTAAGTACTTGATTTTCTTCATCTATATACAATTAATATAAGCTCTTAAATGTTAAAATTTCAGTGGTATGCATGTGAAATTATGATATGGCCTCTCCAATAAAATATATTGAATATATGTTACATTTACAGGTGTATCCTCAAAAAGACATTTTTAATGGATTTCCGATCGCAATTTTGCTGTAATTTATTTATACACGCCCCTTGATGAGAGCATTAACTGAAAATACTTGATGCTTAAAACTTGTTTGTGACATTTCTAGTTTTGCATGGTCAATGAAGGAACATTAACTCCAGACAGGAAGATTGACAGACATTGACTGAAAATTTCGATACCCCATGGAACATAATTCTATTTTTTTTTTTTTTATATATAGAATATGGAGAAAAGTTAATAGATTACGAATCCACTGGTCTGCCGTGACAAAAATGATCGGAACCAATCAAAAATTGAATGAATTGAACTAAATCCGTTTGACAAATACATGTCTTAGCTTCCCAAAAAGTGAACACACTTTCTCGTCAGGTAACCCGCCGCACTTTGATTTTCAATGAGGAAGGGCGTAGACGATTTCTGATCTCAGTCTCGGAAAACTTGCATATTTTAAAAGTTATCCAAATTGGTGGCATCAGTTGCGTCACCAGTGACGTAATATTTAGTGCCAACTTGGCTCACTTTTGAAAGATGCAAGAAAGCCGTCGCGTCGCCAGGTATCTAAATCGTCTGTACTCATCTTCATTGAAAAATAAAGAGTAGTGGGTTACCACAAATAAGAAAGAGTGTTCATTATTTGGCAAGTTATGATATATTTGGCAATCGGATTTAGCTCAACTCATTCAAACATGATTTTGACCAGTTTCGGCTATTTTGGCCTACAAGTGGATTAGTAATATAATAACTTGTCTCTATATTATATTGAAATTCTAGAGTGATATCCTATCGGTTACCTAAACTTGCATTAACCTCTTGAGCAATTTTTGAAACATGTTCACTACATTGTAGAAACAACTAACATAAAATTGTATTTAAAAGCTTTAAGTTTCGATTGACTCCAGTGAAATGTCATACTAGTTTTAAATTAAAATTACGATCGAACTGGATATTTTCAAATTTGTAAGAGCAGCATCTGGTGCCCTTGTTTATAGAATGTATATTTAGATTCATGAATATTATTCATCAATCAAATCTCGCTTTCGTTTCAATTTTTCAGTAAAATTTTTTTTGTTCGCTTCTTCAACTTTTTAATATTTTAATTTAATTGATTTACTTCCAAAATTAATGCTTGTAGCGGCTGAAACGTGGAGTCGTTTAATTAAGCTAAGAAATTGATTAACCGTTAAAGTGACAGAATTCGCGATGCTAATGCAGTCATTTTTCTTCAAATTGACCGAAGAGGTGATAAAAAATGTTTTCTAGAGCAAGTGGTAACATCTGGCGAAACGTTACGATGTAAAAACTGGAATCAATATACCTATACTTAAAATGAAACTTTATTGGAGAACTTTGTTACAATCTTTCAAACTATACGGATTGTAGATAATTGGGAACCTCATCCAGCTGGAGTGCCAACGGAGCTTATAATTTTTTGTTAAATATAAATTATGCTAACTAGGTAATTTTGCAAATAGTTTGGCAAAATCCTGGCATGTTTTCGTTGAAAGTCAGTTTTTCTTTAAAATCTATTTTAAACTTTATTTCTCAGCTTCTGACCTATCATATTTTGAGCCATTGTGGAAGCTTTTTAAATTCAGACGACAATTTTTTTTGCTAGAATATTCAAAGCAATTATGGGGAAATACTTCGTCTCTTCCTTTCCATTAGAATGACATATTTATTCACAAATATTATTAATAATGCTGCACAATTTTTGAATAAATCAAGCGATACAAAAATATAGACTGGATTTTATAAGAAAAAAACAACTAAAATGGAGTAAAGAAATAACATAGGAAGGAAGGGAGAATTTACCACTTTTCCCCTTCTGTATTATGAAAAGTTCCCACTAAAATTCTAACTTTCATTACATCTTAGTACGGCATATAACAATTTTTGTTTCCTAAATTATATTTTATCATTCTGAAATACCAGGGAAAGTAGTAACACACAAAAAATTACACACGTTCAGCTTCTGACTAATCAGATTTTAAAATACCAGAACTTAGCACTTTGTGGTCCACTCACGTATTAATACGTGTTTATCTACTCCGGTTTTTCACGCCACACTGGATTTATATCCAGTTGTTCAGGAGTTGTGTGTGTTTTATTGAATGCTCATACCATTCATGCTGCGGCACAGAAAATGGTCGTCCCCAAGGGCTGGTAAATTTAAAGGACATCGGCACACAAAGCCTTCACATTCAGTTGTATTTTATAAATAACAGGTGAAAAAATATAACCTGTAATCATTCCATCTAGATATTACCATTTTATAAAGGTTATAAGTCAACTAATCCTTTACTTCATTAATTATTCAACGACATATCCATAGTTTTCTTATGTACGCTTTGAAATATTGGTCCCTTGCTTTTGCATCCCTTCCTTTAAATGTAGTCTTCACATTCAACTGTATTTTATAAACCACGTGACGTCTTTCGTCATATTACTACAATTTCTAACGACAATGATGCAATATATTGAGTAGAGGTAGGCGATATATCGATACGACGATATTTTTATCGATATTTAAAAAAATATCGGTACAAGTCACCGATTATCGATATTTTCAAACTTTTTTTAGTTTTTTGATGATAGTTTTGTAGTTACATGTGTTTTCCGATTTTCTTTATTCCCTTTTCAAAAACTTCAAAACTTAAGTTTGGACTTGGCTGAGAGACAGTTAAAATGGCACCCAAATCAAAAAGAAAACATAATGTAACGGAAAGATAAGATCATTTATTAGTAGTCATTAACAAAGCGTCGTTTCTGTTGCTAATGTGTGCCTATAATTTGCATCTAATTTTAAATATTAAAAACATCTCTATCAGTAAAATAAGAGGTAAACTACTTTTTGAAATTTCTTCTTGATAAAGAAATTTTAATTTATGCATTGACATCCAAATGAATTTTATTTATTATGATTGATAATATAAATCATTTATTAAAACAATTTTTATGATTTATTTATTAAAACAATTTTTATAATTTATTTATTAAAACAATGTTGTCATAAATATTCATGAAAAGTAGAAATGTGCCCTAAAAAACTTCGTTTCTGGCAAAATAGAAAATAAAAAAATAAAAATTTAAAAATAAAAAATCATGTATCGATAAATCAATATTTTATCGATAATTTTTTCTATGCAACGATATAGTATCGATATTTATTTTGATCGATATTTCCGACCTCTAATATTGAATGAAAAATTAATGACATAGGCTGATGGAAAGAAGGGACGCAAAAGCAAGGGACCAGCATTTCAAAGCGCTACTTAAAAAACTATGAATTTGTCATTGAATAATTAAAGAAATAAATGATTGGCTGACTTAAAACCTTTAAAAAAATGGTAATATCTAATTATTACAGGTTATATTTTTTGACATGTTGTTTATAAAATGCAAGTGATTGTGACGGCTTATTAAGTTCTGGAATTTTAGAATCTGATAAGTCAGAAGTTGAACGTATGTAACTTTTTGGGTGGCCCTACCTTCCCTGGTATTTCAGGGTGATCAAAATAATTTAAGAAACAAAAAATTTTACATGTAGTACTAAGATGTAATGAAAATTCGAATTTTAGAATGGAATCTAAGTAGAATGATCAAATTTTACATTTTTCTGATTTGTTGTATGCTAAAAACCGTTTTTGGGGATAAAGGAAGGAAATGACATTATTCTGGTATTTAATGATGATAAAATTTGGTTCGAGACCCCATATGATAGGGTTTAATAGTTGAAAATATTCTTTTGAGTGTCAACTAATAACTCAAATCAATTTTTGTTATTTATCTAAAAATATAAAGTTGCAAGGCTTAAATTGTTCACTTTCAGGAAAATGACCCTTATGAGCCCAAAATGTCGCTCACAAGTATTACGGGAAGTTTGTTGAGGAGTTATCCTAAGTCCATACCGTTAAGAGTGGTGGTAAAAAGCACTTAATCATTTATATAAGTATTTTTGAAAGAAAAATTAGTATTATAGATTTTATGGCGTGCTTTTAATTAAAGTTTCACAGAAATAAATAAAAAAATGGATACATATTTTGTATCTCCTTCCTTTTATGGATTCTGCAACGGACTTTTAACACACGCGTTATTCACTTGAACCAATTCGAAAAATTTACTTTAATCAAAACTAAATTCGGTGCTTAAAACAACAAACGTTACGATGCTGTTCCCCCAATGTTTATTTCCTTCCCAAATATACATTGTCATCTAAGGACTTCCTAAATAAACGAAACTAATTAAAAACAACCAGCAAAGCTATTTCGCAATTACCCTTCCACGGACGTTGAAACCACCACATTACAGTGAGCACTACTTTATGATTATACATTTACTAATTCCGAGGGTTTAACTGCGGGCATTCTTTCTGCCGCTGCTGAACCCTGGGCAGCAATCGTATACCATGGTTGATAAACGACGCGACCATTTCGGCGTGACACTAGACATAAAATATTTATACACCGCTCATATTTACACATAAACCAGTGGGAAATGTCTCTCTGACCAAGAGATATTAAATTACATATCATGAGGAACTGACAAGAATGTGCGGAAACTACGCGGCTGCGGACGCATTAAATAAGTAACCCTGTCCCCCCTTCCTCTTGGGGCAGTTGGCGAGAAAGTGGCGCAGTTTATGTATTGTGTGCACTTGGGAAGGCCTAATTGAACACTTGACTTGTGGGTTTTGTGACAGAGGCGGAATTAGGCGTATCAAACCGTTGTGCTAAAGCAGTGACTACTGAAGGATAACGATACAGGAATGATTTGGTAGAAATGTGGGATGTTTTTTTAACTTGATAGTATAGGTACTGGTGAGTAATCTTGTGTGGGTGTGGCTGAGACAAATGTATTTGATGAAATGAGTGAATAAAGGGTGAGTAACATTGCACAAATTTCGATTCTAATATTATACTGACGTGGATTGGTGTTATTTACCGTTTTTATATCTTCATCATTCATTTAGAGCAAACCAGTTTGGCGATATTTTTGGCGATAATCCTTACATGAGCCAAAAAAAAATACCCTCCAGAATGGGGATTGTGGCGTTATGCATTTCCATAATTCTTACATTTTCTTTTCTAGTAAGTGAAAGAGAGGAGAGGACTAAAACGGTCATTGAACGGCTCAAGGGAAGATAAATCTGTTTTGAAGACATTCAGTTTTAACTTTTTAAACCTTTATAGCATTTTTAAGTGAATTTCGGAGGTTAGGATGCTTAGAAAACTTTAAGAGGCATTACCAAAGCAATTCTGACCAAAACAGTTATAACCGTTTCTTAACAATTACTGAATAACTTGATAAAAAAAAGCAAGCTACCTTATGCACAAGCGCAAATTTGACGAAAAGTTTAATGGTAGGTCCCAAGGTCATCACTAACTCATACAACGAATTTGAACGTCATAGGTTAATTATATTTCGGTAGTTATGCTGACCACGTACACACAGACATACATTTTTTCTAGACCAATTTTGTGCAGTCAGGATGATCCAAAATGTAGAGAAATGCAAAAAAAGTGAGTAAATAATAATAAAAAAATATGACTGGAGACTATACTTTACTACCCTATGTTAACATATGGGTAATTGAAAGTAAAAATTAGTTTATTTTTATTCTGAGAAATACTGTAAAGTGATTACAATCCTTTTAACATTGTATTTCTTTTTACAGAATAAGAAAAGAAACTCTAACATTAAATAAAACGAGCGAATCCTATATGTGTTCATTTGCGTGTGTATGAATTTAGACTAAAAAAAAATAAGTGTAGGAAATTAAGAAAAATGAGAAACACATTTTAGTGGGAATTTTGACGCGTGTTACATTTTCATTGGGTCAGAAAAGGACACGTGAAATTATCATCAATGAGAAATGGGTGTAACTGCTTAAGCTAGAAATAACCACCGCGTAGAAGGAGAAAAAACTAGCAAAGCGCAAAAAGAAATAATGGAAAAGATAATACACCATTTTGCGTGACAGTGCACAATAGTGTCACAGTCTGCAATGTACTTTTCTGGTTCCAGTTGTTCTCAGATCATAAAAACAGGAATTTACATTTTTTGTATTCTCAAGAAGAAATTAAGGTTTAAATATGAGGCTTTACATAAATCTTCTAAAATGTATTCTATGAAAAATAAAACACAGCTTTATATTAATAAATAATAATACTATATGATTAAAAAAAAACCTACTAGGCAGCTTTATTATTTGTTTTTTTGCATCCTAAGTATACTTAGAATTGCTGTAGATTTAAGTAATTATGTTTCGGGAATTTTTATATCATTTGTGTAGCGTCATTAATAATAAAAATGGATGCTGACTTAAAAGAATTGTCCATACATTTTAATGAATTTATATGTTTCTTTTAAAGGGACTATTACGTTAATTGAATGCGACTAAAAATGGAAACGCATTAAAAACTAGAGGTGTGGAACATCGCACGACTTTAAACTACTATTATACTGACATGAATTGGTATTATTTACCGTTGTTATATTTTCATCATTCATTTAGAAAAAAGGGACAGTTTGGCGATATTTTTGGTGATACTTCTTATGTGGGGCTCAAGAAAAACACCGCCAAAATAGTGATTTTGGTGATATACTTTTCGGTAACTTTTACATTAGACTTTCTTGTAACTGGAATAGAAGAGAGCAGACAAACGGTGGTTGATGTGAAGAGAACTCGGAGCTGACTACATTCGTTTTTCAACTTTTTAAGCCTTATTTATAGCAGCTTGGCGAGATTATTAGACGTGAAGGCTGGGGACACATAGAACAGCAGCAGCTACAAGCCTCCCTTTTTTTGCCCTTGGCGTTAGCTTAAAGAATGTCCAAAGGAAAATACACTGACATCTTAAGAAAGGTGGGATTTGTAAGAGGTTGGAAAAACTGTCACCTTAATTTTAATTGAGACAGCTACCCCTTTCCTTGTAAATCGTCTCCCTCTTAAGATTCTTAAGATTTTAGTGCATCTTCTCACCTTTCGATATTCATCAAATTTTCATGCTCTAGCCGCTGCATTACCGTCGTTGTAGTTGTGTCTCCGCTCTTAGAGGCATAACCACAGCGATTTTGATCAAAATCATTGTAGCCATTTTGTAACAATTACTGAGAAACATGATTTTTACAATGGCGGTAACTTTTTACAATGGTGGTAACCTTAGTGGCGCATGTGCAATTTTGAAGAAAACCTTAAGGAGAGTATGAGTTCAAAAATTCAATTTTAAGATTAATTATGTAAAAATAACTATTAACAATTTTAAACCCGGCTGTGCAAAAAGTTTTAATCTCGCTAAATTAGAAGTATTTTTTATAAATGAAAAAAAAAATTTAAAAAAAAAACGTATTGTCCCTCAATTTGTATTACCGTTTTCAACTTTGTATTAACGTATCTTCAAACGCAATTGTGGATAAGGACAATTTACTAAAAAAACTATTTAAGATAAATGCCTAAACATTTTAATATATATTCTTAACAATATATTACATAGTTTGAGAGTATATGTTTTATATATTTTGTTTTGTTTCTCGAAAAAAAATTTAAAGATCTGACATTCTATAGAATTTTCAAAAATTTTCATTTTTGGTATGGATGAAACTGTATAAAATTTTTAATTTTGAAAATATTTAAAAATGCTACCCTCAAATTGTGCAATATGTATTGGTAAGAATATATTTAAAAAATTTTATGTATTTATATTTAACATTTTTTAGTAAATGTTTCGCTATATCTCCAAAATTGCGATGGGCCCTTAAAGTTGAAAATTATAATACAAATTGATACACAACACTTCTTAAAAAATCTAAATATTACTTCTAATTTAGCGAGATTAATACTTTTTACACCATCTGATTCAAATTTGCTTGTAGTTTTTTTACAATATTAATCTCAAAATTAATTTTTTGACATTCTTAAACTCCGACTGCCCCAATAGTAGTCTCATGGCTACCACTTATCAGGACACCAAATTTGAACGTAGTAGTTCAATTCTATCGGGAGTTATGCTGACTACATATATACACACAGGTAGATATTTTTTTCTAGACCACATTTTTGAAGTCAGGATGTTCTAAAACGTGGAGAAACGCAAACGTGGATTTGCAAATGGGTAATTTAAAGTAATAATATGCTCTGACGTACCTAATTGTGCTAATAGTTTATTTTGATTAATTATGTGTAGCAATTTACAGCATGTTCAACTTTCAAAAGTAGCTAGTAACTTTACAAAAAAGCTAGTAACTTTCAAAAATATATTCAGGTTTCACAGTATGTCTTGAAAGATTGTTATATACCTCTGATACTTATATAAAATATAGCGTGTATTGTAAATGTCTTGTGATGTACTGGATTCGAATTGATTTTGAACGTTTGTCCTAATAAATAGGCAAATTGAACTTATATTTATTTTGTATGAATTGTGTGTTTAAATTGTAGATTTTGAACTCCAAATATCCGATCATTATAGTAATTTTATAAACAGCAGTCGAATATATTTATTAATAAACAGTGTTTTCATACAGTATCCTCTAAATCTTAAATTATGTCTAATGATTCATTAGAATGATAGTACAATCAAAATTAAAGTAATAGGAAAAGAACAAAAATAAATGTTGTTTAGTTTTTCAAGTCGCCTAGTTATCATTGATTGATTTTTTTATTATTATTTCTTTAAACTTGTTTTTATTGCTATGAAAAAGTACATATAAAATTATTAAATCATGATTTGTAATACGTACTTGGATAAACAATTTTGTGATTAAGCAATGTAATTAATTTTTAAATTTGAAACTATATATCGAAACAAATTATATGCATGAAAATCTTAGGACTAATAATCCAAATAATTCGTTAATCAAAATAATCCGATATTCCAAATAATCCGATATTCCAAATGATCCAATAATCCAAATAATCCAAAAAAATAAAAATATCATGAATAATAATATTTTTTAGAATGCAAATGGTATTTTTAATAAAATTCATATGTTTCCTTCCTAAAGTATGAACAAAATTTTTACAAAAAGTATATTTCAAAAGCTAACATGAATGCAAATCGTACTATTGCTATTTAAATTTCAAATCATGTAAAGTTTAAAAAAAATTGTAGAATATATCAGTTTTTGTGTCAAAAAAGTACAAAACACGAACAATCCACTCAAACAAATATGAAACACAAACAAAAGCATAAATGGACATCAATGATTAATAAAAAAAACTAAACGTATAAATATTTATATAAAAATATCTTTACAAATAAGAAACATGTCTTGTTTCAACTATCTGCCTCTAAATTACTCGCATTATTTGCACTCAATGTGTGAATTCCTGTATTTCATGCAGGTAACGATTAAATTTTGTATTGGAAATAATTCAAATCGATTATTCGCATGAATTGCATATAAAATTCTTCCAAATTCACATGTGTGAATTCACTCAATGAGTGAATTCTTATAGTTGATGCAGGTTTAATTTTGTATTGAAAATAATTCACAATAATGTTTCGGATTAGAACCTGATCCCCCTCAACACCTTCCAGCAACCCACCGGGTCAGTAATTATGACAAGTCACGCATGCAGAATTACAATAGACAGCAGCCAATTTCCCTGTACTATTGACCCTCAGTGATTAATGAAGTGTATTGACTACCTGCGCAGCTATTAACTATTTTAATGCTGTGATCTATGATGATATATTATCCGAATCTTGAAGTTTCGTCGCAAAGCAAAATGTGTAGGCCAGAAATTGCCTACATTTATATCCTAAATTGCTTCACTTGTCAGAACGTAAAGGGCGAGTTTAATACGGCGTAACTTATGTCTTTTTGATGGCTCGCCGTTTCAAATACCAACATGCTTTCGAAAATCATAAAAATAATTCAAAAATTAAAATTATCTATTGAATATATATTTGGAATGTTTTAGTAATAAAGTAAATTATTGTTGTAAAGTGAGAAGAGAAATTAATGTGCAGAATAAAACGTAGAGCGTGATTTTAGGATTGGATAAACATAAAATAAATATGAAATTATTTATAATACAAAACGATAGCTATTATTAACTATTAGTTAATTATTAATATAACATAATACTCACAAAATGTGTATCGTGATAAACATAAATAGTATTAAACTATATTCAGTAGAGAATTAAAGTTGGTTTTAAAATATGAAGTTATTTTTAGAAGTTTAAGTCAGCACACTCTTTACTTTACATTTGACTAGTAAATTACTTCTCTGGATTATAAAACAGCATACATTGTTTAATGTTTGGATTCATTTTTCATAGTATTTACTTATAATCAGTGGCCAGATTGTATTTCTAGAAACATTTCTCATTATATACACATTCATAAACAAAGCTTTTGGATTAATATTACCACCAACTTAACATCTGAACAATTGCCTAATTACCAGACGTCACACAATCAAAAATACGAAACTTCATCAATATTAAAGGTTTTGATTAACTCTTTAGAAAACGTTCCACCTATGAACTTGGGGGAAGAGCCTCAACGAAAACAAGGTGCCTTTAAAAAAAAAAAATCTCTTCCAAAGGGATTAACTGGCAATACTCTTCTGTAGCTGAAACAACGCTCGATCATTAATAAAAATGATTTTGCAGCGGAAAAAACACGTCACGTTTATACTGTAATGGATTTAGAAAGCCCTTAATTAAAATTTTAAATTAACTTTCGGGAGATTCAATTTTTCCTCCAATCTAACCCACCGCTTCTAGGTTGCTCTCTCAATGAGCAAAGATTAAAAGCTTATACAACAAGTGTTCAGAATCACACAATTTGTTATTGTACTGGCAGTGGATAGCTGAAGTAGAATTTCCTTTTACGTATAAGTAAGGCTTAGATGTTTTTCAACACAAACTAAACTATAAATGTTATTCATGTATTCCTTTTTCATATTTCGAAAAGCACCTGGACCCAGTACTTTTTTTTTTTTTTAGTCCTTACGGTGAATTTTTCTCCTGTATTGTAAAAAGGCTGTTTACATGCAAATTATATAGAAGGTGGCATAATAGGCTGGTTCCGGAAGTAAAAAAATATTTTCACTGTCGTCATTTCAACAGAGCCGAGTTCAATTGGAATGGAAAGTGTGTGTACATTCCAAAATATTTTGCGGCATCATTTGGAAAAGTTTGTAACGCCGCATTGAAACTAGTTTCAGCTGGTGTTAGTGATGGCGAAAAATAGATAAATAGTAATTAGAAGGGTTAAAAAAATATTTAGCTCGGGTGTTAAGTAATCTAAATATGAATTATTCCTTTTTAAAAAGCATGTTCCAAGAATGGGCTAAATAACTTTCCATTCCCTGTGTTGTTTTTATTAATATGCGTTAAAAACAGTAATAAAATATTAATACCAATTTTTTAGAGACACTTTTACCGTACTTGGTTAAGAGAATCTTTGTAGTTCCTTGTGTTTCATTCCGTGTTTGTAGTTGAACGAACGAAAATAAGAGATGACAAATAATTATTTTTTTGAAAACTTATATTAATAAGCAATTTTTGTTAACAAATAAAATTTTTATATATTGAACAGCGAAGTATTTCTTTTTTAAGAATTATAAATAACGTGTAGAGCTTTTATCTAACAATGATTTTTATTTTAAAATGTATTAATTATACTAGATCTAAATCAATTATGCTTACTCAATTACATGCAATCAATAACAATGGATAATATGGATCAAGAGTTTATTATGTGTCTATTATTTCTGTAACTGTTTTATTCTTTAAAAAAGGATGAGAAAGACTGACTACTTTCTACTACATAAATATCCCTGAAGTAAAAAGAAAACACGACATTTTGATGCTGCAAGTATTTGAGTTCTTGCGTTAAAATAATCAACCAATCTGTGGTTATTTTGTTTTTGTTTCAGTAGAATAAAAAGTCTAAAAAGAAAGAGATAAAAGTAGTCTAAAACAAAATCCACTACGCGTATTGGAAAAATAAATTGTTCAGTGGTCTCCGTAGATTAGATTTTTATTTTTTCAAATCGTTTTAAAAGTAAATGCATACTAATATTACATCAAGTTCAAGCAGTATAGATTCTTCTGGATCTAGTGAAATACTTACAATGGTGCAATATAAACCACATTTCACAATATAATGACCAAACGGCATAGTGGTTAGCGTGCTAGCTTCTAGACCACGAGGTTGCTGGTTTGAGTCCCGTGTAAGGCATGGGTGTTTGTAAATGTATGTTGGCTTGACGAATGTTTCAGCACATTATAGCCCTCGTGTTGCTGACGGCGTCAGATAATCTGAAAACAACCAACCACAATATAATGTTATGAAAAGTTTTTTTTTTTTTTTTTTTTTTTTTTTTTACATTCCATAGTAATTTACTTTTTATTTCCTCATCCATCTATCTTTAATATGTGTACGTATATCGGTTATGATATGCTGATTCCGAAAATGCAAATATCTCGATATCTGTTTGACAATTTATTCATCAGTCTCGACAAAAATATTGTACATCCATAAGTCAAAACTGAATAAATTGCAAAGAAATTTCCAAAACACATGGAATTGTCCGATTATGTCTTGCAAGCATTCAAGTAGGTGAAAAGTCTGAAATCTCAGAGTACTGTATTCCTTGAAAATAAAAAATTGTATACAGTTGTAAACCACTAGTTACAGAAGTGACTATTAAGTGTTAAATATTAAGTTTCAATTGATTTTCCGTTACCAGGTATATTTTAACTTCCAAGAAAATTTATTTTTAAATAATTTTTTTTAGGCTTTGCTTCTCGACTTGTAGTGTTATAATTATGTACAAAACACATTTTTTTTTTTGTTGGTAGTCATGTACCAAAACGGTCATCATATGACCATCAAACGGCAATCACCAAAACGGTCGCTATAATTGATATTTTGGGGATCTTCATGAAAATGAATTTTGCCAAATTAAAACTGGAAATGTTAAATTGTCATGGTTGCGCTTTAATTTTTATTAATTAAATATATTTTAATCTCTTTAGATGTCATTTGTTTAATTAAAATTAGGGAACACGCATGTATTTCATTCATGGTTTAGATGCATAAATATTCATTTAATTGTAATGCAATTAACAGCAATACATAGTAATTTATATCATAAAATGAAAAAGGAAAAAAAAGAGTCAGCAATTAATGGTCTGAAATAGCTGATAGAACTGAGAAAATTGTCATTTCATTTAAAGCAATAATCTTGAGTAGATCCAAATTTCCATTTAAAATCTTAAAGGAATTTTTAGGTCATGTTTATTTTATTGAATTGTAGGAAAATGGTTGGTTGGTTGGTTGTTTTCAGATTATCTGGCGTTGTCAGCAACACGAGGGCTATAATGCGACGAAACATTCGTCATTAGACAAGCCAACATACACTTACAAACACCCATCCTAACGCGGGACTCGAACCCGCAACATCGCGGTCTAGAAGCTAGCACGCTAACCACTATACCGTTTGGTCGACTGTAGGAAAAGGAATAATGAGTTTAAATAATATGTTCAATAACGTCAATCACTGTCTTATTAAATAGATTTAAAGTTATATATATTATCTTTAACAATCATGGAAAAAAATACTACTTGCTTAGTTCAACATCTTTATAATGGTTTTAAAAAAATATAGTTGTAAAATGTATATTTTTAATTACATCATCTTTTAAATGATACATCACCTCAGTCATTATTTTATGAGATATCAATAATTTTATCCTGACAATTAATCTGACTTTGGTTGATGTTACACCTTTCAATCATGTTATTCGTATCAATTTCAAGTAAAAATAATATAGTTACTTAATATTCTGTACATTCATGAGCTCAGGTTTTATAAATGGAAATTACAATCAAACATTCACATTATTTTAGGTCATTTATTTAATTAATGTAAAGCATGGATTGTGATCAAGTAACTTCCATTAACATTATTTATTTTTAATCGTACTATCATCCTTATTTTCATTTTCCCTACTGTCAATGCACCATCATAAATCAAAATTCCTTTAGAATTAAATTCCCTTACAAATTTTCAACCACATAAATATTTTCGCTCCTATTAAACCCATCTTCTGCCCATAGTCGCCAGACTACAAAAAGAAAAAAGTAGTTCACAACAAAGTCCAAAAGGATCAATCAATAACCCCTTCTAACTAGGATGTTCCATACAAAAAAAAAATAAAAAAAATCATCCAATAAACCAAACAACTATCCGGAAAAGATAGTTTCATTTTGGGAAGGAGAGGCGCTTTTTCATCTCCAGCGTGATAAAAATCTTAAAAAAGGCGAATAAGAAGCGATCAGTTGGTTACTAATAGCTTCTAGCTGCCACCTGCGTCGTCAAAGAAAATGCTATTATTACACACTAGACGGGATGAATAGTCCTCCTTTCTGACGCAGAGGAGGGGATAAAAACATCCATAATTCAGACTCCTTTTTTCCTCCTGTTTTCACCACCTATTGATGCCTGACGACGGTGCATTAAAAGCTTTAAAAAGCGGTGAAAGGTATCTCTTGGAAAATTATTTTTCTGGTTAAGGTGGGGTGAGAAAAGACAAAAGTAATGCGTTGAATTTGTACTAAGATAATCTGAAACAATATTTTCTCAGAAAGTTCATAGAAAAGCGGTTTTTATTTTGTGAGTTTTATGGTAAGATTTATTATTTTTGTGATAATACATTATTATAGTGTGTATTGATGTATGCGATGTAATTTTTTAATAAAGAATGAATTGGTGTGTAATTTTGAATTGAGAAAACCTATGTCTCTTAAAAGTATATATTTAAACACATTTAAAAGATTATTACAATGCGCATGTTTAAAAAATCGTGTTTTTTGCAGAACTTGTGTTTCATATTGCAGATACAACAAATTTAAAAATGCAACGTTCATGTAGTAGAAATCACATGGTTTTGAGAGCATTAAAACTTTCAATTCCATTCCATTTAGAATAGATCTTATTATTGCAAAGTATTGTTATTTCCATCAGAGGAAAACAAAAGTATCATAGTAAAGGGCCTTGAAATAAATAAATGGGCAATTCTTTGGACGAAGCGCGGATGTTACACTTTTTTCTTTTTTTTTGTTCGTATCTAATGCGTACATTGGTTCAAATGTATATTTGGTATAAGTAAAATAATAATGTTTCCATATCACTTTGCCTCTAAGTAATATTGTATGAAACAAAATTCTAGATTGATGATAGTTTTACAATTCCTATCAGTTTACTTGTAGAAAAAAGAGCAATAATATCCTGAGCATCACGCAGAACATTGTTCTTAGCACTTAACACTTTTTAACAAGTACGAAAAGTAACTTTCTATAAGTGTTGGAAAAAACAATATTTTATTTCAATTAAAAATTTACATTATCACTGTTTAAAAAACATAACTTGATATCAACTCAAATAGCGTAAAACAAAATCTTTAAGTTAGTCTTTGATAGCGTAAAAAATTCTACATGAATAATATAAAAATCTTTGTGGTGCGTAATTAAACGAAAAATATTGAATCAGAATG
Organism: Linyphia triangularis; assembly: GCA_963978545.1. Lineage (NCBI taxonomy): Eukaryota > Metazoa > Arthropoda > Arachnida > Araneae > Linyphiidae > Linyphia > Linyphia triangularis. Next base: position 101,419,459 of record OZ021722.1, on the reverse strand, counting down.
CTATCATTTTGTAAACAATATTATAATTGTTTTGTAAACAATATTATAATTGTTTTGTAAACAATATTTATATTTGTACAAATATTAATAATATTCAAATCAGTCATACTCAATGCTTAATGGATTAATTTTACAAATGGTTTTCAAATTATAGTTATTAAGCAGAGTAAATGAAGGTGATATACGTTTTTACAAAACAACCTCCTAATACATACAGATAAGGAATACTAACGATAAAATAAAAAAAATCCAATTTTTGTACTTTCTAAAATGATGAACTTTTCAACATTCAGGTGCTTTTAATTTTTTATTCTTGATACATTATAAATATTTTTAATTATCTTTTAAATATTGATCATTATGTACCTAATATATATGTAAATTTTACACTAAACTCTTGTTTTCTCAAGATTTTTTTTTTAAGTAATTTTCTCAAAAACTGCTATTCATCTATCCAAAAACTTAACAAATCTAACAGCCATATAATATTAAACATTTTAAACCTGGGATGTATGCATAAAATAACTGTAAAAAAATGTAAGCAGTAGAAAGGTTTAGAAAGTGACTTTTTTGAAAAAAGTCAATGTATTTATTTAAATTATTATTAAAAAACAAGCTATGAACTGTAAATATTTTTGTTAATATTTGGAAAAGAGTTTGTATAATTCATAATAAAATATTAGATGTTTAAACTAGTACTTTTTAAATGTACCTTACAAAAAATTTAATATTATTTAGTTAAACAACCATTTTCGTGCACCTACGCCTCTTATACACAGGCTCTAAAAAGTTAATATGTTATATAATTAGTTTTTAGGTAGGTTTGATATGAGTGGAAATGTTTAGAACATGGTGGATATTAATTCTAGTTTATATATCCTCTTTCAGTTTTAAAAAGAGTATTTTTTATTACTTTTATATATTAATATTAACAAAACACATGTTTTTTTTAATACTTTACCCAATGAAGTTTTTTCCTATATTTGCCAATTTTTTTTTTTTTTTTTTTTTTTTTTTTAAGTTAATACATTTAAACAAAATTTTGCATCACTTCAATAAGAAGAGCAATAATTAACAGTAATATTTTTATGAATAGATATGTATTTTTCTTTAAAATTTATAAGATGTAAATAAATAATTCGGAACAATCAAATTAAACACTAAAAGACCGAAAAAGAATTCAAACGTTATGACGTTTCAAAAACCGTTTAAATTTCCAATAAAAGTGGTACTTCTGTTCACAATCCTCAATCTGGACAAATAGTAGATATTATGTGTGCTAAGATCTACACATGCTAGTGATCATATATCTCCATATCAAGGTTATGGAAATTCCATGTGATGAAAGATTATACTCATTCTTGTTTATAAGACCTAATACTTTCAACAATGCTATAATTAGTATTCTAATTCAACAACTACTCGGAAAAAAGAAAGCATTACCAGAACAAAGTAGTGCCAAATTCCTAGGAAGCCAAGTCAATAATAATAAAATCATTAACACAAAATTTAATTTATAAATCTCATTTGGAGCAAGATAAAAGTTTTTTTTCTTATTTCTAGCAATATCTATTTAAATTTTCTGTAAAAAAAAAATCACAAACTTATGCTGAAACCACTTGCTGTAATACTCTTGATTTTGCTACTTACATAAAATGCAATTTGTAACTGATACTTAAATGGATTACATTAATGTAATAGTAACTGATTTTGAATCATTTTGTAGTTATACATTTTGAAATCAGTATATTTTGTTTTGTTTCTTCAAGTTTGTTTTATTTTTAAAAAAATAGTTAAACCTTTAAATCAAACTAAAAAATGTGTTATTTGACACAGTATATAAACCCATACGGTATATGGAAACCACCCTACAATATTATTTTTGGACTAGATTTAGAGTAGTATTCATATTTCTATATTACGTAACATATAAAAGTAGAACCGCAATCAAGCTCTTTGTAACATTTTTTCGGAATCTATTTTTTTTTTTTTTTTTTTTTTTTTTTTTTTTTTTTTAAGTTAAACTCTTTGATACATCAATTTCGTGGTTTTATACTTTTGTCATAAAATTGTGTGGTTGATTAATCAAATGTATTATTGCGGAGTACATGACCTTGAAGCCAAGGTTGAAAGTACGTGATATGTCCTGATGTTTATGACTCTGCAGCTTAACATGCATCATTGAAATTTACAAGCGGAGATGTTTTACACCGAGGACGGAAGAGATTTCAGGGCACATTTTACACTTACCGTAGCATCTTTTTATGGCTGCGGCAATGCATTTAAAAGTAACATAAAAATAGTTTTAAACGGCAAAAAGTCGCTAGTAAAAGTTTTTTTTTTTTTTTTTTTTTTTGACAGTAACTCTCACTCTCTGGATGTTTAGATGGACTGGAATTTGAGGCAAAGTTTATGCACCAGAGGAAAAAACTCAATTGTTGTTATTCTTTATTGAAAATGCAACATTTAATACAGACAAGTTTTTAGCGATATATTTATAGGAAAGAGTTACAAAAAGTATGAAGACGCAGGAAAAAAAAAATCTTGGCTATTCACAATGACAATTATTAGTTACTTGAATACATCATTTTAATAATATTAAAACTAAATGTATTATATTTATATATAATTAAGTTGCTTATTTGTTTTAAAACGTGTCTTTTGTATTTTTAAAAATACATTATTAATGCACATACTCTATAGCACAAAATATTAGTCATTATGTATATAGTCATTGCTATACACTTTATACACTCTTAATCATTTTATAAATAAAAATTTAAAATAACATATTTTTTAAATATTTTAATTAGGATGATAGTTTAAAAAACAAAATAAATAAAAAGTATTTTAATATATATATATATATATATATATATATATATATATATATATATATATATATATATATATATATATATATATATATATATATATATATATATATATATATATATATATATATATATTTGAATCAAAATATAATTTAAAAATTATTGGAGGGAAAACAACTGTAAAACTTCCGCCATTCTTTGGACGCTCAGAGGAACACACAATGACTATATACACAATGACTAATATTTTATGCTATAGAGTATGTGAAATAATATTGTAATTTTAAATCCCAAATGACACATTTTAAAATAAATATTTGTATTTTATATATAAATAACACATTTCCTTTTAATAATATTAAAATAATGTTTTCAAGTAACTAATAATTGTCATTGGGAATTATCAAGAAAAAATTACTTGTGTATATTTTATTTATTATATTTTATTTATTATTACTATTAGGGACACACAATGACACAATCACACAATTGACACACAATAACTATATACATAATGGCTAATATTTTGTGCTATAGAGTACGTGAATTAATATTGTAATTTTAAATCCCAAATGACACATTTTAAAATAAATATTTTATTTTATATAAATAATACATTTCATTTTAATAATATTAAAATAATTTTTTCAAGTAACTAATAATTGTCATTGTGAATAATCAAAAAAAAAAATATATATTTTTCTCCTGTGTCTCCATACTTTTCTTAACTCCTTCCTATGCATTCTTTGCTCCTGAACATTATCACCGTCACCTAAAGCGGTATTACTTGGAATGTATTGCATGTGGGAGTAAAAAATGAGATCGTCCAGAATGCGTAAGACGATAGGCGTTGCAAGGGAGATTTAGATCCAGTGATTTACTGACATGCCCTTCCCCCTTTTTTTGTCATGCTAGTTATCTCAGACCCTTAGGGACTTTTCTAGATACCCGAGAGTATCATAAAGAATCAGGTAGAAAAGAGAAATTAGGAAGAGAAGGGGGGGGGGGCGTATTACGGAACAGACACATAGGTTAAAAAAAATCCATTCCAGTATAACAGAAAAGGACTTTCGGAATTTTTCTCCTCTTTTAGAGGAATTGAAAGAGGGTATTTGTCTGGAAAAGCCATTTTGAAACTATAATTCTTAAATATACCTTTATATATATATATATATATATATATATATAGATATATAGATATATATACAAGAAAGTGACTGCGTGTAGAGGTAGTTTTTATTTCTTTCACTTTCCTTGGAATTAATTTTGTATTGATTGTTTTGGAATATAAAACGAGGTAATACTTATACTTTTTTCATACTTATCAATAGTTATACGTTTTTTGAATTATTAATGATACTGATAGAAAATTTTTAGAAATATTGTATTATATAGTAGAGAAATATATCAAATTATGAAAATAATAATTTTTTATGTGTACAAGTTTAACTTGTGATACAATAAAAATGGTTTATTTAGATGATGTCATTTTTACTCGTGTTTCATTCATAATATGAGCCGACCAAAAGGTATAGTGGTTAGCGTGCTAGCTTCTAGACCGCAAGGTTACGGGTTCGAGTCCCGTGTTAGTAAATGTATGTTGGCTTGTCTAATGACGAATGTTTCAGCTCATTATAGCCCTCGTGTTGCTGACGGCGCCAGATAATCTGAATACAACCAACCAACCATTCATAATATGATATTGTTCCAGAAGAGAGCACACACTATTTACTAATGTTAGATGTTAGAGCAGAGTTGGTAAGTTAGTTGAAGTTTATTAGTTGTAGTGAAGTTGTTATTGTGGTTTAAAGCTTGAAACTGCTCTCGAACACAACTTTTCTCTTATTTAATACGTTTTTTATGTATATGCGAATATAATCTGCAAAACAAAAGATCTACCTATAAAAAATTAAATTTTATTTGTTAAAGGACAAATAATGAGATCTTTTCAATGTCAAAATGTGCAACATAACCTGGTTTGTTAAGATAATGACTTTAGGGAAACACATACAAAATATTATTTTAATTTGCTATGAACTGCAAAGTCATTTAATAAATTTAAATGATTTAATTAGCTCTTATTGACATTTTGCAGTATTATCGAATCTACCATTTACGTTAATTATCGATGTAGTTAAACAAAATAAAAAGTTTAATTGCAAAAATAATTTATGTCATTTGCATTAGAGTTATGTTTAACTTTGTGTTTTTATTTCTAACTCAACATTTGTATTCTAGAATTTAAACAAGCGTGAAATATAAGCGTGAACCATGGAAGTAGAATAACTAAAGACTAATAAATTTATTCTTCAAATAAGACTTTCATTGGCAAGAGAAAAGTAATTTTACTAAATTCTAGTCTTGTTAGATCGTTAGCAGTGTAAATATAAAACATCAAATATGCAAATTTTGAAACGAGAACGATACACAAGAGAAACCTATAAGAATAATAAAACCTTTGTTATCTTAAAGTCTATACCCATAAAGTCCCATAAGAAGGGCATATATGTCTAAACTTTCTGATGGCAATACTTATTTTATTGAAATATAGTATATTTAAATCGCTTTTCTACTTTAAAATTTGAAAAATTTATCTCATTGAGATTATTTATTTTAACCAAAAGAATTTTATCGAAATTCTTATCAAATGTTTATTTTGTTATGTTTTATACTTAACGAATATTAGTTTAGTTAATTTATTTTAATTTTTAATAGCAATATAACTTTTTGTACAGATAAAAAATATTAAACTATCATTTTTTTTTTTTTTAAATTATTATTTATCAGGCTATTCATGTATTATTTCATATAAATATGATATAAAAAATAACATATACATGTATATAACAAGCTATAAGATATATTGATCGAATTTATATTGTGATATGTTCATATAAATATACTAGCTGAATACCCGTGCTGCGCTACGAAATTTTACCATTAGCATTTTAGCGATCAAAAGACATTCATGTATTCTACACTTCAGACGTTTGCTCCCTTTTCGATCCCGACAAATTGATTTATCAAAATAGGAACTTTCCTTTGTTGACATTTTAAACGAAATTTATAATTGTGAATAGTAAACTGGAATAGTTTATTGTGTTTATGTTTGCTCTTAGTTCTAAATTTCAAAGTAGTAGCTGTATTGGAATTAAGTTAATTAGACATTAAATTAATCCTCGTATAGTTTCAATGTTGCGTCGTCTTTTCATCCCTTAAAAATTCGTTAATCGATATTGGAATGACTTATTTTTTTAACATTTGCAAAAAAATATCAGAAAAATGACTACATTGGAAGAGGAACATTCGAATATCCCTCGTTTGGAACATTTAACCCCTTTTCGACCCCTTAAAGTTGGTTAATCGAGAACAGAATAGCTTACTTTTTCTATGTTTGATCTTTTTTGACATTTGTACCAAATTTCCGAGTTGTGACCATATGGGAAGTGGTACATTCGAATATTCCTCGTTTGGAACGTCTAACCCCTTTTCCACCCCTTGATCCACCGGAGATCGGAATAGTTTACTTTTTCTGCGTTTGTCTTTATTGATATTCACACCAGTTTTCAGAATTGTGAAAATATGAGAAGTAGGACATTCGAATATATCGCTCGTTTGGAACGTTTAACCCCTTTTTGACCTCTTAAAGTGGGTTAATCGAGATCGGAATAGCTTACTTTTTCTATGTTTACCATTGTTGATATTTGTGCTGATTTTCAGAGTTGTGACTATGTGGGAAGTAGGATTTTCGAATGACCCCCGTTTGGAACGTTTAACCCCTTTTCGACCCCTTAAAGTTGGTTAATCGAGAACAGAATAGCTTACTTTTTCTATGTTTGATCTTTTTTGACATTTGTACCAAATTTCCGAGTTGTGACCATATGGGAAGTGGTACATTCGAATATTCCTCGTTTGGAACGTCTAACCCCTTTTCCACCCCTTGATCCACCGGAGATCGGAATAGTTTACTTTTTCTGCGTTTGTCTTTATTGATATTCACACCAGTTTTCAGAATTGTGAAAATATGAGAAGTAGGACATTCGAATATATCGCTCGTTTGGAACGTTTAACCCCTTTTTGACCTCTTAAAGTGGGTTAATCGAGATCGGAATAGCTTACTTTTTCTATGTTTACCATTGTTGATATTTGTGCTGATTTTCAGAGTTGTGACTATGTGGGAAGTAGGATTTTCGAATGACCCCCGTTTGGAACGTTTAACCCCTTTTCGACCCCTTAAAGTGGGTTAATCGAGATCGGAATAGTTTACTTTTTCTATTTTTACCATTGTTGATATTTGTGCCGATTTTCAGAGTTGTGACTATGTGGGAAGTAGGATTTTCGAATGTCCCCCGTTTGGAACGTTTAACCCCTTTTCGACCTCTTAAAGTGGGTTAATCGAGATCGGAATAGCTTACTTTTTCTATGTTTACCATTGTTGATATTTGTGCCGATTTTCAGAGTTGTGACTATGTGGGAAGTAGGATTTTCGAATGTCCCCCGTTTGGAACGTTTAACCCCTTTTCGACACCCTTAAAGTGGGTTAATCGAGATCGGAATAGTTTACTTTTTCTATTTTTACCATTGTTGATATTTGTGCCGATTTTCAGAGTTGTGACTATGTGGGAAGTAGGATTTTCGAATGTCCCCCGTTTGGAACGTTTAACCCCTTTTCGACCCCTTAAAGTGTGTTAATCGAGATCGGAATAGTTTACTTTTTCTATTTTTACCATTGTTGATATTTGTGCCGATTTTCAGAGTTGTGACTATGTGGGAAGTGGGAGAATTAGTGATGAGTGAGTCAGTGAGTCAGTGAATCAGTGAATCAGTGAGTGAGGGCTTTGCCTTATATATAGAGAGATAACAGATAATAATATGATGATAACGTTAATTAAGTGTACGTGACAGCTGAAGTGCGTTTTAGATAGTAAGAAATGAATACCAGTTTCAATGATTTTTTTTTTTTTTTTTTCTTATTCAATTAGGAATTAGCTTTCTGGTTGATCTTTTTTTGTAAAGACTGTGTTAAAAATGTCTAAAAATAAGAATAAATTTAAATATAAATACGATATGACAAATAACCTGTAGATGTATTTAAGAAACTATAAGGTAAAATAATAGAATTATTATCGTGATTTGTTTATTTAAATATATAACAGATAATAATATGATGATAACGTTAATTAAGTGTACTTGACAGTTACAGTGCGTTTTCGATAGTCAGCAATAAATACCAGTTTTAACTTGTTTTTTTTCCAATTAGGGATTAGCTTTCTGATTGATCTTTTTTTGTAAGACGTTTTTTAAAATGTCTAAATGTAAGAATAAATTAAAATATAAATATGATATGATAAATAACCTATAAATGTATTTAAGAAATTACAAGGTATAATAATATAATTTTTTATCGTGAGATGTTCATATAAATATATAACAGATAATAATATGATGATAACGTTAATTAAGAGTACACGACAGCTACATTGCGTTTTAGATAGTCAACAATGAATACCAGTCTCAACTTATTATTTTTTTTATTTCTTATTCAGTTAGGGATTAGCTTTCTGATTGATCTTTTTTTGTAAAGACGTTGTTAAAAATGTCTAAAAGTAAGAATAAATCTTATTTTGTTAGCAAAATAGATAATTATATCGATAACAATTTATTTTGTACAGAATAATATTTTCTACCAAACTACAAAACACCACTCAAAACATTATTCTTCATTTGGCGATATTTTTAGCCAATAAAAGTGTTCCGAAGCAGATAATATTTCTCATGATAGTATTGACTTTTAGTTGGAAATGTAAACTGCTGCTGGGTAAGTAAATAAGAGTTTTTTCTATTGCAAAGAGAAAATACTATTGCTTATGGTTAAAAAAAATTGCTAAACTAACAAATAAACCTTTTACCTAAAAAATTCTGGATTTAAGCGTCTAATTTTCTCATACACATTTATGACTTACTTAATTTTGTTGGATCAACAATAATAGAGTTATACTAACAAAAACGACAACATTTACAACACATATTTTTTCATTGATTTTCCTGATCCTTTGTTGTTTCTGAGGGTTTTAAACGTGCCTCTGGTGATACATGCATGTACTACTATTGGTTTAGGAATGCTTTTAGTTCCTTTTTCAAATAAATAAAGTGCAGAAACATAAGTGCCTTTTTTAAATAAGGGATTTTTTTGTAAATGATTGAATATAAATGGTGGCATGCTTAAAAATACTGAATATGTTATTACGAAACATTTTATACTTGGGTTTCCAACTCCTGCTCTAACCATATTCAAGTAAATGTATTTTGCTAAAATTTATCTTTTATTAATATTCAATACGTGTGTAACATTTCCAACCATTTTAAAATCAATTATTGCTTGATTTATTTCTAAAATTCTGAATGATATGAATTATCTGATACACTTGCAATTTACTGATGTGTTTTGCAAACTTTTTTTTTTTTTTTTTTTTTTTTTTTTTTTTTTTTTTTTTTTTTTATGCTGACTTGATCACAACCATCAAATATTATATTAAAGTATGTTTATTTGGGTTTTTAAATTGATAATAAATACAATAATTCTTAAGATAAGAGTACATTGATATTTTTATTTGGATTTTTTTTTTTTTTTTTTTTTTTTTTTTTTTTGCTAGTCATATGTAGAAAAGGTACTTAATAACATAAAATTCAAAATTTTGCTTTTTAAAAAATCTCTGAACTATCTACATCAGTTTTCGCTTTTTAAATCCTTTATATTAACTTCGATTTTGCGTGTATGTTTATCGATGGCAGGAAAATCTATGGAGGTAACCCTCTTGCCATCATTCAAATGAATTAAGAATTGGCAGATAGATTTGATATCGATGACAATGCATTTTTATAAAAAATTTTGGCTAATGTCACTGTCACTAAAAGGTCGCTTTTACGAAATGCTAATAAACTAACTTGTCATCATCCAATCGCGTTGAAATAGCATTTAACCGATCATTGAAGAAATCCATTCGTGTTGACAAAACTGTTTTAATAAATAATGAAATGGTTTTAATCAGAATAAATCAAATATATTGGGATTTGAGTTCATAAATTCACATTCATTTTAAATGAATACATTTTGAAATCTATATCTTGATGATAGAGATGTTTTTAATATTTAAAATTGGATTTTGAAAAAAAGATTTATATTAAAAACTTTGTTTTATGGGTTATATTATTGGTAACTATTTTCATAACATTAACTTTAAACTCAAAAGCATAAGTATCGTATAAAATTAGTGTATTTATGAACAACTTGGAATATGTTAACATGGATAAACCATAGGAGTTCAAACACTAAGAGGAATTGTTCGGCGTCCATAGTCACACATAAACCAGAACAACACAATTGAAAGCACTGACAGACATTTGTCTAATTATACTCGTTATACCTGATGTTAGCATTACTTGAATGTTTGTGTACGTGTTTTGACCTTTGGCATTTCACTGAATGACTCATTCGAAATCAGAAGTGTGTACATTTCATGAGTTTTTCTTTTGATTTTCCCACATACATTTTCATAGCTTTATAAAAGAATCGCCAAGTAAATGATACCAGGTGAAAAATTTTTAGAAACTTCCTCATAGAAAACTAAGTCACAATAACTATCATCTGAAAAACAGATAGTGACCACTTTGGTCACCGCCTTTTTTCCTATCACTTCTATCAAAGCAGTTATATCTTCCAATCACTATATTTTTATAGCACGCTTCAAGCACATAAACCACTTCCTCCAATCACTATATTTTTATGATTATATATAAAAGAAATACTAGGTGAATGATATCAGATCAAAACAGTTGTAGAAACCTTCTCATAAAGAACTAAGTAACAATAACTATCATCTGAAAAACTGATACAGTTATAACTTTGATCACCGCCTGTGAACAAAGAACTAATATGCATAAGATCAAAGTTTTGGTGGCATCCACTTCATTTACCGTCTTTTGCTGGAAGAAATGAGATTTGGAACTACTTTTCAATCCACATACATTTTCATAGCTGTATAAAAGAATACCAAGCAAATGATACCATTTCAAAAATTTGTAGAAACCTTTCCATAAAGAACTAAGATACAATAACTATCATCAGAAGAACTGACACTTCTAACAAAGCAATCACATCTTCCAAACACTACATTTTTATAGCTCTATTTAAAAGAACTGCCAAGTAAATGATACCAGGTCAGACAATTTGAAGAAACTTCCTCACAGAGTTCTAAGTCACAATAAGAGTCACAGGAAGAATTGATACACTGACAACTTTGATCACGGCCCTTATTCTAATCACTTCTAGCAAAGCACGCCCTCTTGTCTTATTGTTACATCCCAAAATAACCATCTGGAGTATTTTTTTCTCCCACTTGTGTGCGAAGATCATCCTGTGTGAGGGCTGGTCAGATTACTGTCCTAGACTGAGGGATTACACTTATGATTGATGTATCCATCCTGCGAGTAGGGAAAACAGATTTATCAGCAACTTTTCTCTCGTGCTGCTGAAGAAAAGTTACCCGGTCAATAAATAGCATCCTCTTCAAGAAATGCTGGAGGAGAAAGATGATGGGGTAAAAAATGCGGTGGAAAAATCAGAAAACCACCGAGTGATGTATTGCAGAACTTTGAGATGCATCTTCAGAGTGGTGGTTAGGGGAGGTTTGTGGGTCGTTTGGGTAAAAGATTTTGACTGTTCAAGGGTCCACCACTGTAATTTGGAGTTGGAGGACGCATTGTTTCTGGTGATTGCGTGGCAGTTACGGGAAACTTGATTTTCAATGTATGTGGAAGTGATGGATTTGTTTGAACGATGTAAAAGTAACGTGTTGTCGTCCGGAGAATCAAATGTGTTTTCGTATTGTTCACTGTATAAACACTGAATGATGTAATTACTGGATGTGTGTTATTTAAAATATTTTGATATAGATGTTCTCAATTAGAATAATTTGTGGGAATATTGCTTTTATACTGACTTTTCTCAACAGTTTTTAAATTTCATCTATAAATAGCCACATATCTATAAGTTTTTTTTTATTTTTTTTTATTTTGAAGAATTGAAATTACAAAGAAATGTGAAACTTGGGAAGTTATTTAAAAGTTCCATTAAATATTCGTATGTATTTGATGAAATTATTTTTATTTGTATGAGCAATTTAGTACTTATGACAAAAGTGTGATTTCAACTATTTAACGAATGTAATGCAAAAATAACAAAACACGCAGGATAATTATCTTAAATTTTTAATGTAGTTTTTATTTATAAAAACTTTAAAAAAAATAGATGGCTTCATAAATGGCGTGTAAAAAGCAATAATATAGGTTTTTCGGCTTTTTTGTGTGTGTGTGTGGATTTTTTAGTTTGATTACCATCTTTTACTTACTAATATTTCTATACCCAGCTAGAACAACGCTATTGGTCAATGCTGGAAACAGGGTTTCTGGGAAGATTAACCTGCCAATATACAATCCAAAATAAAATTAAAAAATAAACACTTTAAAATCAACACAAAACACATTTTTTTTACCTCTCAGTCAATTTTTTATAACATCATATTTCAATTTCAAATATCTATATTAAGATTATTTCAAAACTTCCAGTATATTTTACCCATCACTGGATGATATTGGCCATGTCCGTAGCAGTGGCCACTCTACAACGGTTTACATCAGGATTGTCCAATGTTGGCCTAAGGATTTGTACAACTGGGGCAACTACAGATTATCGTGCTTTCCAATCAGTTACTATTCTAATAACATGTGTTCTTAAAATATAAAACCTTATATTTATAGATCAAACTGAGATATATATTACCAATCATCTAACTATACGAACAGAGCTAATCAATAAGCGTCCATTGAGACTGATTATGGAATAATAAGTACCATTATGAACTTGGCTAGTAAATAATTCAAGAGAATCCATTTCCTAAATATGTAGGCAAATAAAGGCTTAAACAATTTATGATCTGACAGACCATTTTATGAAATGAATAGTTAATTGCAAAATTTTCTGATTAAATTCAGTCTTACTTAAGCAATTCTTTGCAATGATTTGCATATGAATATATTATGTTGTAAAAATTGTTTTACACAAATATTTAGTTTTAGGCACACATTTCTATAAATTAAATTAAGTCAATTAATAGTGATCAGTTCACAATTTCCTTCCTTTTAACCTTTTAGTTTTTTTTTAGTTTTATCAGCAGTAAAAAAAATTGAAGTTACCAGGAAAATCAATAGTTATAAATATGAATTGTTTAAAACTAGAAAAATATGAATTATTCGGAACTGTACAAATAGATGTCAGTTCAATACATGTTTAATCATTAAAATTTTATACTAAAAAGCATTATGTACATTATACTAAATCTTATCAAATAAATTTGAAATTTGTGGTGTGACACTTTTTTCTGAGTTCGTCATGAAATAGCATGAACAAATAAATTTATTTTAACTATTAGGTTTTATGTCGTAGTTGTATTACATTCAATTTTTCCCAAGTTTTTATTTTTTTTTATTTTCCATACCTTGCAAAAATTCAAAAAATTTTAAAACTAATAAATCACACGTATTGAGACAACATTTATACTTATATTTTATAAAACATAATTTTGAAAGAAACTAAACCATAAATTATAAATCCTAACTATTATAAAAAAGTATATTTTTAATAATAAGTTTTTACTATAAATTTTTTATATGCGTTGCGCTTATAAAATGCATTGTCATTGACAAAGAGTATATCTGTCAAGTTTTAAGTTGATGGGATGACGAAAAGTGGGTCAATTTAACCTCTAAAGGTTGAATCTGTTCATCAGATCATCAGCACAAACTAATTCAAAGTTAATATAAACGATTTAAAATCTAGTTACCTATTGATTACCCAACTAAAAAAAGGATTTCAGTTTATGAACAAACGAATCCGATTACTTTACTCTAACAAACCATCCATGACACCTCGATTAGTTTTTAAAAAAAGATTACCGAACTAAACATAACAGTTCTTTCTTTGTTCGCATAATCAGGTAATTAGCCAGAAACTAGCGTGCGTCGCTGTCATTTTCTCATTTGAATACGGGAAGAATCCGGAAAAATGATTAACCTAGGACAAGCACAGACTTGTACTACATTTCAAGTTTTATTTAAATGATGAGGAACTATTCAAATGCAAACGGTCATTATCGAGTAAGACTTCTGGTGTGATTTACATATTTCTAGAATCTACCATAATAATTCGTTTGAATTCAGTCTTAATCGAAGAAAGGGTCGTGAGTTCCAGTTATAAGCATATACGTTGGGAATTTAATTTATTTGGGGAGCATTGGAGTTTTAAGTTGTAGTTAATGCATGTCTACTTTGAATATAGAATGCATCCATGCAATAATTAATGATAATTACTGATTTAATTGATGTCGGTACTAATTTACTGAATGTGTTTCAAAATAGCTAAATTGACTTATGCTGATTGGACTTTTTCTAGTTTCTAGTTACCTAATTGAGCTGCGTGTTAATTAAAATATTGAAATATAAGATATTATAGAGTTTGTTGAGGTAAATCAAATTTTAAAATTGTTTGTCTATATCATAATTCACAGATGTATTAAACACAAATGCCTTTCTATAAGTGCCCCTTGCTAATAAATTCAATTGCTTATTAAATTATCAAACATATCCATTGTAGCTTGTAAAACATTTAATGTATTAGGGCTTGTAAGTATAATTTTTCTAAAAAATATTTCATAACTGTTAAGCTATTTTTTAACATTCTCTAAATGATATTGTTATTGATAATTTAAGTAATTTCATGAGGTTAGTACGATTGACTTTAGTATGATTCATAATTGAAAATAGTACAGTGTATAAAAATTGAAACTAATGCGTATGAATTTTTTAAATTTAAGAAACAATAAACACTGTATAAAGACAATTTATTTCCTTTCTTAGGGTAATATGTGAAGGCTTTCAACTTACAACAAGCCGTCATGATTTCTTTGAAAATCACTACTTAAGGATTCATTGCAAATATTTTGTAAGCATCTGTTGTTGATTAGGTTAATTGCTTCGGGTATTTCTTAAGCAAAGAGGATATTGTTTTCATAAGAAGCTATCATTATCCTTTATTTTATTTCAATGAATTTTATCGTCTTCTACATTTATGGAGGACGCGACTACAAGATTATATTAGGACTAATTTTTGAATTTCCAGTTTTATCCTTCTTATAAGTACCCTAATTTCAAACAAAATATTTACGTAACACCAAAAGCCATCATTTGACCCAATGACTTACTTCCATACTGTACTCTTAGTAGATTCCACTTGCAATCTCCTTGTAAAATTTTGAAATGAATCCTTTCTTCTTGCAAATACACTAACTTCAAAATATTTGTGTTATATCAAAAGTCATCATCTGACACAATAACATTTACTTCTTAATTGTACTTTTGATGGATTATACTTGCAATTTCCTCATAACATTTTTAAACCATCCCTCTCTTATAGATACCTAACTTCAAACAAAATATTTAAGTTACATTGAAAGCTATCATTTGACCCAATGATTTTTACTTCCAAACTGTACTCTAGGTAGATTCCTCCTGCAATCTCCTTGTAACATTTTAAAATCAATCCTCTCTTTTTACAAATACACTAACTTTAAAATATTTACGTTTCATCAAAAGTCGTTATTTGACCCAATGATTTTTACTTCCAAACTGTACTCTAGGTAGATTCCACCTGTAATCTCCTTGTAACATTTTAAAATCAATCCTCTCTTCTTACAAATACACTAACTTCAAAATATTTACGTTTCATCAAAAGCCATCATTTGACCCAATAACTTTTACTTCCAAACTGTACTCCAGGTAGATTCCATTTGTAATCTCCTTGTAACATTTTCAAATCACTCCTCTCTCCTTACAAATACACTAACTTCAAAATATTTACGTTACATAAAAAGCCATCATTAGACCCAATGACTTTTACTTCCAAACTGTACTCTTGGTAGATTCCATTTGCAATCTTCTTATAACATTTTAAAATAAATCCTCTCTTCTTACAGAGGTTCGGCATCAAACGAAAAACTATACACCTGATATATATGCATCTACGAGAAAAAAAGAGAAAGTCCAACTAACGTTTCATCTTAAGTTTTTTTTTTGTCTTCTTTTTTTTGAAAAAAAAAAAAGAAGAAGGCATAACATTCCCAATCATTTTTCACTTACTTTCAAACTGGAAAAAATAATCTCATTCAAGTGAAATGAAATGAACATCAATAAAATCAGAATTCTCTGGAAAACAATCGAAGGTTCTTTATGCATTATGCAGCAAATCATTTATTTACTCTTACGATGTTTCCTTTTTTGTCATCAGCGGTAATAAATTCTGGGAGTTACTCATCGGTATCGATCAATCATTGCGATAGATTGCTACTTTGCTTCTTCCGATTTGCTTCAATTCTTTGATTTGGAATCGTGTGCTCTTTTTCCAATAAATTATATTCCAGAAGAAAATAGAAAGGTCCCCCTCTCATGTTGTTTCAGTGAATTTATAAGCACGTGATTTTTTTTTTTTTTTTTTTTTTTTGATTTTTTTTTTAAATATGGATACTTTGTTATCACTTTTCGAATGTAATGCAATTTGAAATAAAATATTTTTCAAACTTTAAACTTTCAATTTGAATATATTTGTTTTTGAATGTATATCATGCATTGAAGTTTTTAAATAACTCATTTCTAACACGCAGAGTAACTCTAGTCTCAACACATTTTGTTTTAACTATTATAGTATGGAAAATTAAATTAAAAAATACTCCCAAAATGAACGATAATTATTTATTAAATATATACTTGACTTATCTTATTTTTTTTTGTCAGATTCGTATGGTAATAAAACCAAATATAGTCAATTTCAAATTAAATTTTTAGCCATTATCGTAAATTCAACACATAATACGGGCATTTCATTAAGAATGTCAGGCAGTATGTAAAACTAAATTCAATTCATAACGGTTATAAGTACCAGTCTGTGATCTTCTCTAAAAACTACTTTGTAATGTTTATTTATTTCAGGACATATAAAACTCGACATTTTCTTCAAAAGATTCAAAGTGACAGCATTGGGGTAACTCTGCCTCAATAAGTAAAAGGAATGTTAAAGGAAATAAAAACATATTTTCACTAAAGAAAATCATGAATTATAAAAAATATAATCACCAATCAAAGTTGATATATTTTGTTGACTTTCTCGCAGACTTTGCGAATGATTATTCACTTTTGACGGATCATCACTTGTCGATAGCTTTTAAGAAAATCTCATTTACACTTCTAAAAAACGACACTTAGTTTTCTTCTGTAATCACTTTATTATAATGCTTTTATAAAGCAGGCGGAGAAGGTTTTCAGAACTGCTTTTTAAACTCACTTTTTCAACCAGAACAAAAATAGAACACCGAAAAACATTATTTTAAGGGGGTCCAGTACCGAAATTTCTTCAAAAATCCCAATTTTTTTTTCTGATTTTAAAAAATAGTTCATACATTCCTGAAGAGTATGATGTTTTTATCTTATTCCTCCGGTGATTAGAACGCCACAAAATTACCTGTGAGGACTAATGGGAGTAACGCTTTGAAGCGTCTGCTTAAAGTGCGTTTTTCGAGCACTAGTGTTTTTCACAGATGTTGCATATTCAAATCCATATATCTCCAGAACCATTAACAATTGGCTATTCAAATTTTTGGAGCATTTAATTTATATAGTTTTAAATATTTTGTCTTCACAGAATTTTTTTTTAATTCTGTTTCAAAATATAACATTTAGCGTAAAAGATAACATAAAAAAAAAGCAAAAATTTCAATATTTTAACTTTGAGATTTTTTTTTTTAATTCACCTGTCAAAATTATGTGACGACAAAATTTTCTCAATATAATTATGTATTACAGAAAGCTTTCACTTTGAAAAAAAAAAATTTCTTGACTTAATTAAAATACGCAAACATCAATTATTATGTATTTTTCTTGGTTTTTAATTTTTTTTTAAATAACTAAACACAATATTTATAAAAACATTTTCTCAAAGATATATAAATAGTATCTCATACATAAAATAAATTTTTTACATAAAAATGTACATAAATAAAGTTTTTTTTTATTTTCGGTTCCGGACCCATTTAATGTCACTTGCGAGGAATACATTTTGTAATTACGACAATGAAAAATATACCAAACGATAATTATATAAGAAGATGAATCATGACACGTCGTAAACAACGGACATTATACTATAAAAGAATTGTAACCTTCAATCACCAATAATAAGACGACAAAAAAATTCGTATATAATTGTAAACTACAACATTAACTTTCATACCTCATTGATACCAAACCATAACTAGTAATGTGTATACGATCTAAAAACGTTGAATATTTTAAAACTAGATCAGAAATACTTCAAAAACAAGTTTAGTTTATTATCAGAAATTAATGATATTGAATCTCAACCATAAAACATGTATCTTTACCGTAGTATAAAACTTTGATTTTTTTCCTCTGATACTCTATTTTCCAATGAAATGAATAATATACCAAATATAATGAAGATATATTCATTAGAGCAGGTTAAATTTAGTCATGGACACTTTGTACAAAATTATTTTTGAAACTTTTAACATTTCAGATTGATATGTTTAGTTATCTTTACAGTAGTCTTATATGGTTATAGTAGTCACAGATGGTCTCATATGGTTATAGTAGTCACAGATGGTTTCATATGGTTATAGTAGTCACAGATGGTCTCCTCCAATAGTCTTCAGATGGTCAAAACAATTATCTTTACAGTAGTCTAAAACTTGGAATTATTTTTCCTCTGATACTCTATATTCTAATGGAGTGAATAATATACCAAATTTATGAAGAAAATTCATTTGAAGTGGTGGAATTTAGTTATGGCCACTATGTGTGAAATCACTTTTGAAATCTTTAAGATTTCAGATGTTCAATTATACACAAATTTGACAATATGTTTTATAACTGTATTTGAAGTACAACTTGGCGAATTCATTTGGTTTATACAATTTATTAAATAAATCCCATACCAATTACACATTCAGGACATTTATAAAGTAACACATTTACATTGATAAAGTAATACATTTACATTGATAAAGTAATACATTTACATTGATAAGGTAAAATTAAAAACTGCTGGAAATGAAACCAATCTGATAAAAATGTGCAACTACAAGTTTTGTAAGGTTGATCATTGAAATTGTCACGAAAATGTTATCGATTTGTAAACTAACGATTCATTCGTCAATTGTGGTGAGTATCGAAATAAATGTAATTGTTTCCGATTTATTCATACCATATGACTTAGTTCAATCAGACAAGCTTATTTGTTCAAGATCATGAAACTATTTATCAAATAAACACGCAATAAAGTGTACAGCGGAAAATTATTTTTGCTGACAAATGACGCTATTACCCAGAGCACGAAGCGATGGCTTCATTAGGTTTGACGCTGGAAAATAACTACTGCATACGCTTGAGAAGTTATTCATTTTAACTTTCATAATGGTTTCTCTCATAACAGTTACACGCGAAATGGGTTTAAATTACTAATACCTCAATTTTAGCAATTGAAACTGACAGGTCTTCTGAGTGAAAGAATACACAGGTAATAACTCAATTTAATATTCCGCACTTTGAACATGACGTTCCAATTCATTTCTGTTGATGATTTAACTCAAAATAATTCCATCCAAATTACGACCATTCTTTGAGGGTAAATTTTTTTTTTTACCTAAATTCCATTAGAGCTTGCGGCTTTTAGGAGTATTCTCACAGTCAGTATAATGGTAATAACATGTTTTCGAAAGCATTACTCTGACATTTCCCATTAAAAATGCAGTGGAGGGTTCTTGCAATGAAATTTGTCATTGTAAAAATACGCGATGGCCATATTTAACTCAGTGAAAGATTTAGTAGTTTTTGAGTATTATTGGATGGGGATTTTTAATTGAAAACTGCGCCGTGAGCATTTTCAAAATGGTGTTGATTTAGATTTTAGTATGTAGTAGAGAGAGGTACTTTTCATTAAATATTATTTTCTATGACAATTGCAATAAATATTTTATTTTCCCAAATTCATTGCAGCTTTGATAACAAAAGGGCTGGACACAATCACAGAAGGTTTCCTAATAGTAGAAGTGACCCTATCAGAGCTCATATATGTTCAGAAAGTTATTTTGATCTTAAAAACAAAGTGTACTTGTGTTTGTTTAGTTTGTTGATCTGAATAAGTCGTTCTACACTTTATAATGGCGAAATTTACTCAGTATATTCTTGTCTGGAGTTCTTTGTTCTGCGATTTTTGTTCAGAGATGATACTTTCAGAATGTTCTTCTGTTACTATGTTATTATGAATTAATGAATACTCAACGATTTTCGAAACTGAAATAATTTGTATAATCCGATGATTGTTGAAACACTTACCTGTCGCTATTTTTTTCAAATGTCAATAAATTATTTAATGAAAATACAAAATGATTGATTGTTGCTTATGGTCTGGGACTCAAAATTTCTGAAATTCTCAAAAAATATTTTATTATTGTAAAAAATAATACAAATATTTTTTAATAAAATATCATAAGAATTGTGTGTCTATCATTAGTAGAACTTGAAATATTTAAATTTTTGTTGCATGAAAACTGTATCTCAGACATGTTATCAGGAAATTTTAAACTGTTTTTCTCGGTGATGGCTTTTTTGTCTCTTTTTTCAGTTTAAATTGATATAACTTAAAAACTACTTGCTATATATTGATGAAAATTTTCACAGTTATTTTTCATATATATTTCTTAAATTGTCTTCAGGAATTAAGCTTTTTTATTTAACTTTTTTTTTAAATTTCAGAAGCTTACTATACTATGGATTTTAAACAGTTTTTGCACAAAATATGTTGTTTTTTTTTTAATTACTTTATTGAAAAATCATGAAGGCAAATTTTTATATGGATTATAAGAAGTTATTTTTTGTAAAAATAAAGTGATTTTGTTTTAAAAAGTTTTTAAGATTTATCAAATTTAGAAAATATAAAAATTTTAAAGTTTTTAATTTAAAAAAAAAAATACTTTTTCAATTTGAAAATTCAAAATACTTTTTTAAGTTTCAAAGCATAATACATTACTTCATAAAAATTTCAGAAAAATAATTCTAAAAATAAAGATTTGAGAATTTTGTGTCCCAGACCCCTTAAATACGCTATAGCCAATGGTGTGGTAAATTGATATTATAGTGAACAGTGAAAGCAGTATAAAAATGTTAAAACTCATTCGTACAGTATTGTAAACTATAATATTGAAACAATGCTGAATTCAAAGAAAAACTTAGAGTCAATTTTGAAATTTATCTTCGGTATGGAAATGCTTTTTTAGGCACAGTCCTGTCCTGACATTTTGTCAAACCAAGTAAAGGAATTGTTGTTAATAAAAATTTGTTTTGCTTGTTACGTCAACGTTTGATAATTTCGTCTTTTAGACAAGATCTTGAAATAGGCTAAGAGAATTCCATCCCAATACATCCTCCATTTGTTATAAAATTCTGATATTAATTATTTGATATTTTACAAAGCATAATTTAAATTGCATGCATAAAACATATCTGAAATAATGATTAATAAAAACATTAGTTAAAACAGGAACACTGAATCCCAATTAAAAGAGTTATTTGATCTTTACCGCATAAAATACGTCAGGGAATAACACACAGAATTATCGAACCGCATTTTCTCAAACACAAATTTCTGATAAAGGTACACAAATGCTCTATCCGTTAACGCACAATATGTTGTTTACTTTCGCCCATAAGAGCTAAAAAAAGTCTCTCTCCGAAAATAAACAAAACAGAAATAGAAGAGCATTAAAATGTAAACGTGGAACAAAACTTATGTTTTTAGTTAATGGAGAAAAGTTTTAAAAAGGAAAAAAGAAAATAGTTTATAGTTTGGAGCGTGCATCCTGTGAAATTTCGCCTTTAGAAGACAGGAAGGAAAAAGGCAAGGCTGTGTTTAAGGAGAAAATACAAGAGTTCAGAATAAATTGTCGCACTTTTCTTTAAAAGTATTTATGTTAAACGTAAGTTCTATTTGCTGCGAAACGCTGAAAAATGAGGAATTTCAAAGTTTGGGTTCTTGTGTTTTTCTTTGTCCTCGGGGAGAGATAAAAATTATTTTATTTTCTTATTTCTGCGAAGGAAACGCGGTGTCATTTTTTTCCCCTCTCGTTGCTCTTTCCATTTACTAATATATTTGGTTTATCATTGTAGCATTAGAAATTAGTAAACTTTAAAAAAATTCTTCTCATCCTTGGAAAAATTCTTCTCGCTTAGAAATGAAATCGAGCAAAATGTAAATTTTTGTTAATGTAATTTTACTCAAATGTGAATAGTTAGCAAGAAGAATCCAATTACCGAATTTAATTTTTAGTTGAGTATCACTCCATTGTTAGGTTAAAATAAATTCAGAATAAATTTGAATTCCATTGCATAGCAGATGCAACAAGGAATCTCCGTAATCAGATTAGCTATTTGTTTAAAAAAAAAAAAGCCGATAAATAACTACATTAATTGCATTCAAATTTGCAGTGAATGAAGCTTAAAAGTTCGATACTTAACCCGGGAGAACGCGCGCCTAAGATACGAACACGGACGCGCGCGCGGGGTCCAAATGGACCCCTCCTACATAAATCAGTTAATGCTAATTTTTGCATAATATTTAACGTCAGCATGATTATAAAACTAATATTTATGAATTTTCGAAATTTTTAATACTACTAATTATTTGAATATATACACTTGTTGGGTATATATTGACGAAATTCGCAACGTCCCCGAAAAGCTAAAAGTTTTTCGTCAATGGTGACATATTCCCCAACACAGTAAGAGTCTTTACATTTCTTTATGAAAATTTGAAAATTGTTTCTGATAGCAGCAAGTTTTTTTTTTTTGTCTTTCTTCCCTTGTGATGATGTTGTCAAACCTCAGGCATCTTAAAATAAATAAAAATCGCTTGTACGACATAGTGGCAGGAAAAATTTCGATTCCTGTACCATCTGTATCCCATAGGTCACGGACGTTCAGGTGCGACGATTTGTGCAAACCACACAAATATAATAGTCCAAACAACGCTCGTATTTCAAATTCGTCAGTTTCTTTGGCATCTCTCGTTCTGGAAAATTTCGATGATATTCTTTTAATGTAAATATTTGTACAAATAATTATTTCATCCATAATTTCACGGTCTATAAAAATTTCCCAAGCTTCATTCGGCGTTGTCACATTTTTTGCAGCCAATCTTGGTCCTGGTAGTTGCGAAATGATGTTGTGTGCACGCGTTCGAACGTCAGTTTTAAATTTTTCTTTCTTCCAAAATGTACATTTATCTTTTCCCAGAAAATCCTTTTTGTTGGAAATATCCTCTTCTACGTCGGTATCCAAATCCAGTTCTGATTCTGAATCATGATTACTCAAATTCTTATGATCAGAACAATCTTCTTCATCAGAAATAGGGTCTTCATCACTTTCAACCTCATTCAAAAGTATTCTCAGTCTTTCCATCAACAAATAACGTCCGTACACTGAAAGTAGCAGCGGATGAATGCAGCTAATTCGGCTAACGCGGGAAGTCGCGCGGGGTCCAGACATACCCCAAACGTGACAACCCTTTTGTTAAAAAAGAAATAATGACCCTAAAGAATTTTTGACACCTGGTAGAGGTTAAAGGTCTTGGAAAAGTAGACTACTGAAAAGCAGGGCTGGTCAAGGTCAAACATTTAATAGAAATTCCTTTTTAAAATCACGTGGGGTCCATATGGACCCCGGGCGCGTCCTGCCGGGTTAAGGTGTCTTTCAATAGTATATTGTAGTATAGATTTCGATTCATCAACGATTGACCAGTTTTTTCATAGATAGTACATCATTTCTTAACTAAATCACCAACTCACAAATAGCTTTATGCACTTCAATTTTAAGATGATCAAATACAAGCTAGAATTAAACAATTTCTGCTATGAAGTCTTCAGTATTCTTGAGTGTGCTTCAGTTTCGAAAGTTTTCGGCGAGTCTGTCGTGGAAGACGTCGACATTGATTTTCCTATTGCGTACGGAAACATTTTTAGCATGACTCTTAGCAATGTATTCCTGAATATCTAACCTGAGAAAAAAAACGCATCAATTATAAATTTATTTTTAAGACTGAAATTAAACATATTTCATAATACGCCTAGTGTCCTTCAAGTGGAAGTCCTCATTAACACACTAAGAAAGAGTGTGTATTCATAATAACAAAATATGTACCTACTAGATTAACTTGAGTACAAAAACATGCAAATATATACTAAAAACACTGATCTTAAGAATACGGAACTGGAGTGCTGACTGAGCCTGCCGAAACCGAATCACACCCTTTAGCGAATATGCTAATACCGCAAGGCAAAAGCGAAGAATGGCAGAACGGGAAGGAGAAAAGTAGTTCCCCCCATAGTTTCATGCATTGTTAATTATGGGTGAAGTTTTGGGTCTTCACTTGTAATCAGCAAATTTTATACAGAAACAAATTATTTTTTATTGGAGTAGAATTCTTGCTTCCAAAGTCAGGATATTAAGGTATTGTTTTTATTGGAAATAATACTGTTCATATGAGAATGGAAATGTGCCAAATCAAGCAACATAGAAATTTAGGTTATGGGATCTAACTTATTTGTCATGTTTACAAGATAGAAATTATTTTATGGATATTCGGGAAATTGGACTAAGTATGTGAATTCAATTCAAATGCATATTTTAGATGTTTGAGGCACGGAGGGATTAAAAATATCCCACCTTTTCAAAGCACAGTACTGCATTTTGAGGCTTTTTTAGAACCACGCCAAAACAGTGTAGTAGCTACATACACAATAAAATTTCTGTGTAACATGCATCTATTTTTTTTTTTAAATCCTATATCCAAATATTCGTGTTGCCCTTGCCCCAAATAAATTTAAATCCAATCAACATATGGCCCTGAAGTGTTAAGAAGCAAATTGTTATCATAGAGATTTTAATCCTTTTTTTTTTTTTTTGGACGTTTTAATTTTTGGAGATAAATTGCTTTTTTTTTAAATATCAAGCTAACAATAGCTTTACTTTTTAAACACCATTTTAGAAAAAATTTGTGATACATTTTTAATAGGAAAATGCTTAAAACTCTTTGTATTTTTTGTTTGTTTCTATTTTAAATAAGCCCATTTCGTTATTTTCGAAAATAAGGAATTAACTTTTCCTAAATAATATATTGTGACAGAAAATCTAAAAATTATTTACTATTAATTATTTATTAATTCTTAGAGTGGTTCGGAATTTTAAAAATTACATTAATTTTAGTATAAGCTTATTTTTCACACCTTATTTAAACATCCATTTTAAGGTAACAGTGCATGTTTGAACTTTTTTTTTTTTTAATTTTAAGCCACAATAACAAAATGTTGCACACTTACCAAGTATTCTAAAACTAATATATTTGTATCAGAAAACAATTTAAACGGTCATATTTATTTAATAAACTATAATTTAATTAACTAATTAAGTTCGTAACTTTAATTGTAATTGTTATAAAATGCAAGTATTTTTTTTTTTCCAAATTAAAAGCACTGATCTTCCACAGGAATTGTGACTTTAACATAAATAGTTTTTTAATTACATAATTTTGTTTTGCAAACACTAAAAAAAAGTCAAATTTTTCAAAAAATGCAAGAGTAAAAATTAATTATTTCATTTATATAAATATGAATATAATAGGATATCTGCTCTGAAATATACCCTGTAAAATGCCATAATTTTTTTTAAAATCGGTTGATTTAAACTGAAGCTATCACCGGTAAAAAAAGTCTTACAGTGACGAAAACTAGTTCTTCAGAAATTGAGTTTGAAGTTTTCAATCCAGATTTTTCTGACAAAACACAGTTTGGTGCAGTACAGTTAAAGCTACAGTTATAACTTGTTGCCATTTAGCTACACTTTAAACTGTTTAAACAATTCGTAAATTATAAAATCTACATAAATGACGATTATTACTGATATACCTTTAACTCATTAGGAATACTTTCTCTAAGAAGTCTAACGTGAGCGAAAAACTAAACCAAAATTTGTCGCTGTGTACCTTTTCTAAACAGAACGTACCTTAAAAACTATGTTGTATTTCTTAAATAAAATGGTGTCATTTTAAAGCCACTGATTTGAAGAGCATTTTAGAATAAAAGAACAATACGTATTTTCACTGAAATTCGATATTTCCAACTTGTACTTTAAATATCTACAAATCTCTATTCAGTTCTTTAATCATTTTGTTCCATTATCAAACTAAATAAAATCACTATAAAAATATGAAATAAAACTATCTAAAATGTCTATTATTATTATTATTATTATTATTATTATTACTATATTATTTCTTATAATATAGATATAAGCAGATGCAATAGCATTTTAGTACTTAGTTGGATTGCAACTGATCATTTTATTATATTTTTATGGTGGTGGAATAAATATCACATAAGAGAATAATATATCATATTGTCAGAAACTAATAGTAAAATGATTTATAGTCGCAGTGTGCTGTTTAATTGCATCATAAATATTATTTTCATAACTTTTATATTTAAAAGAATATCTTATAACAGCAGAACATAAATATTGTGCCATACATCTTCTCAAAAGTATCACTCTCTTTTATCGTACTTGAAAAAAAAAATATATATAAGTTACCCAGTGATATATTCCATACAGTACAACATTTTATTGATCATAAAACTTTTTTTTTTCTATAAACCAATACCAGCTACTTGAAGATTTGTTTCAAAATTCATTCAAAAGTTATAACAAATGAAGGTAAAAGTATTGAAATTTGCCTGAGAACATAAAAATTATAGATTCTACAATAACATAAAAAGAAATTCACGATTTTTTACTTCCTTAAATACATTTAGAAATATATGTTTAATCATACTGAGTAAATGTTTAATCATACTGAGTAAAATGCTAATTGTTATTTATAATTGTTTCAATTTGATGATATGCAAATAAGTTTTGTAAATTAAAAAAAAAAAAAAAAAAAAATCAACTTTATTTAAATATATCCACACAAAAAAAGTTTAAACAAGAAAAATGTGTATAACAATGCAGATTAAAGCAAAATAAATATTTTATAAGTTAAAAAAACTCCATATATTGTTATCCTAATTATGATTTAGCATTTAATAAGGTAACGTAAGGACACTTTAAGGTAACGTGATAATGATTAAGGTAACGTATGGATACTTTGATATGCCTAGTAAGTACTTATTATGTGACATAAGTTTTCAACGTATATAAATTAAGGGGGGGGGGGGGGTCAAAGACTATAGTCGGAACTCTGTATAGTGTGTGATATGTCTGCATGACTCAGAATTAAGTGTGTGGAGTACAGTTAAATTTGACGTGTGTCTATCTTGATTATGCTACAGTAAATATAATATAAATATATATGATAAAATTCATCTAACTTTAGAATTGGTTATTTTATTTTTAGTTGCAATCGTTTTCTGAATTTATTTTTTCCATCCTGTTTTACTTTAAAATTAATAATATAAAATATTTTGGGTTGAATAATTATGTTTGTATACTCGTAAGATTTTCTCGAATAATATATCTTGTCTAGTTACCAATTTATAAATATATAGTTATTCAAAACCTATAGTAATTAAGGAAATTTATACATACTTACAATTTGTATTTTAATTATGATATTAACCATTCCTTTTTGTCTCAATAACGCATCAATTGTATCAATTGAATAAGCACGAAGGACTTATATGTATCTTCAGTTCATTTGTTAGTTTCCTAAGAAGAAAATCAGAAATAGCGTGTTCTCAAGGTTAATATAAAATATTTAGAATAACAGAGGTCAACCCCCATATGCTTCAGGGAAACTTTTTCACTGTAGAGATTCTCATTGTTATACTCTTCCGTTAGACGGTTGCTAATAACAGCCGAGTCCGAAAATTGGTGCAATTATCATCAAGTTGAAATGGTTACACAAAAATATTATTTTAACCTTGAGGACTTTTATTTTTATTTTAGCTTTTATTCACATTGGCATGAAATTGTAAATATCTTTTAGAACTTCTGAAAATCAATTTGTCTCTGCATGTAAGCATCGCCAAATGAATTCAATTAAATAAGATTTTAGATGGTAATTCCCAAATCGTATAATCCATCTGAACTTTTTCTCATAAAAAGTTCAGTTTTTTTTTTAAAAGCACTTTTATATTAAAAAATAATATAACCCATAAAAACCAAGTTCTTAATAACCTTTATGTGCATTGTCAATTTTTATATTCATTAACACAGCATCGATTCAATAAAGAGCAGATGGTGTTTACATCTAATTTTAAATATAAAAAACATTTCGATCAACACAATGTGCGGCAAACTGCGTTTAAAAAAATACTGATTAAAAATGTACTTGAAATTATGCACTCACATTCAAATAACTTTTATTTATTCTGACTAAAAAAATTTTATTATTTAATAAACAAATTTGGCAACAGGAAAGCGTTTTTTCAATAGTCGGTTAAATGCTATTTTAGAATGATTGGATGACGGCAAGTTGGTTTATTAGTATTCCGTAAAAGCTACCTTTTAGTGATAGTTACAGCCCGAAATTTCATAGAACGCATTGTCATCGAAATCTAATCTACCATCCAAGTTACAGCCCGATTGGATGACGGGAAGGGAGTTAATTAGGCCTCTGCAGATTTTTCCGCCATCGAAATACGCAGGCAACCAAACACACACAAAATCAAAATGAATTTAAAAGGATTTAAAAATAAATTTGCTCGGTACTTGTTATAGCAACTTTATCATGGATAGGAAGGTTATTAGTAAGAATGAGTTAATGCTGAAATTTGACGATTTCTATATTGTACCCGTCTAACGGAAGTGTACCATCATGTATACGATGCATAATTTATAGCGTTAAATTTATGATCTTTCCCCAGAAACTGTTCTCGGCATTCTTGGAAGCAGAGCAGCTCTCCCTTGCAACATCACCCCTCCAGTACAAGACGACAGCGTCGCCCTCATCCTTTGGTACAAAGACGACATCACCAAACCCATCTACAGTGTGGACGCCAGAAAGACGTCAGTGGACCAGGCTCGGCACGTGACGGGCAAGGCCGGCACCAGCGGCAGGGTGAGTCTGAGCCTGGATGACAACCCTTCGGTCCTCTATCTGGAGTTCCTGAAAGAAGAAGACGAGGGGGAGTACAGATGCAGAGTGGATTTCAGGAGAGCCAGGAGCAGGAATGGGATTGTTTTCCTGCAGCTTGTGGGTAAGTAATTAAATGAATTGATGATCAGTTAAGAGGGAGTCTTATAGACTGAGAGGCGACTGCAATTTTTGGACCCCATCGAACATCATTCTGAATTTTTTTTATAGAAATTGGAGAAAAATGAGTAGATTACGAATCCACTGGTCTGCCGTAGCAAAAATGGCTGAAAGTGGTCAAAAATCGACTTTTAATAAGTTGAACTAAATGCAATTGCCATAAGCGATACAAGTTTTCCGAGCCAGAGATCAGAAATCATTTGCGCTTTTCCATTGAAAATCAAAATGCAGTGGGTTGCCAGACGAAAAAGTGTGTTCTCTTTTTGGCAAGTTATGACATATTTGACAATCGGATTTTAGTTCAACTCATTCCAAGTCCATCTTTGATCAGTTTCGGCCATTTTTGTCACGGTAGACCAGTGGATTCGTAATATACTTACTTTTCTCCAATTTCTCTAAAAAATTCAGAATGATGTTCGATGAGATCCAACATTTTGGGATTTGTGATAATGTGTGTATAATTTAGTACTTCAGGGAATGTATAAAAACCCATAAACTATTATTTTCTTAATAACTACTACCATGCACTGCACATGTATCACATACATGTAATAACAATATATTTTAATTAAATTATTAATTAAATTTTCTCTATCAAAACGCGTATCTTATTTTTAATAATTTTACCAATTAATTCAATGACTTCCCACACACAGCTACTTATGTAAGAATCGCTTAGGTCAGTGCTATTCTTACTAGAAGACTCATAAATAATATTCAGTATTGCTCATTCTTGGGTCAGATGGTTTCATAGTTTCACACAACCATGGTATTTTAATTTCCGTTAAGCTCAATACAATTTCTAAGGTTCCATAAAATGCTAGTTTACAGTGATCTCTTGATGATGATTCTACGCTGATTCAATTGTTACTTTCTAAACGTCAATTCTCTATCCAATCTTCCAACTTAATTCAATAAATATGTTTTCGGCATCTTAAAAAAAAATTGGTTCCTGACTCCACACCTGACTTTCTTAAATTTTTTAAATAATGCGAACATTACATAAAAACAAATAACACACAAAGCAATTTCTTTATTTGTAATAGAGATGAGACGTAAAAATAATCGCATCTGAAATTGACATAGCTTCTAACAGTTAAACAATCACAAATCATGTATTTATACTTATATAGATTTGAAAAAGATGAAAATTGATATGTATTCCTTACTCTTAAATTTGTAGCACAACATTGATTTCAGGTTGAGAAATTTTAGTCAGACCAATTGTTTTAGCACATAAACACATATTCTAAACACGCCTAGAGGCGGAAAAAATTAACGTCTCAAAGAAAAATTAACGTCTAAAGGAGGAATAGAAGACGTATCCAATAAAAAGTTAATTATATGTCGCAGGAAACATCTTAATCACTGTCATGAAACGTGAAACTAATGTCTAGAATATAATGCTCAATTATGACGGAAAATGAATTGCAATACTAACATCAATATGCCAATAACGTATTCTGATACTCATTACAAGGCACTTGTAGATCAACATATCGAACTGTAATAAAAACTACATTTCTTCCCTATACACATAAAAATTGCTTTTAAATTCATTAAATGACACTCAACCAATTATTACAGTAACAAATTTTAGTACAGGGTTCCAGAGAAGAAATCCTTGATTTTAAAATCGAATAACTCTAAAATAAAGAAAATAAAATAATGAAACAAAAAGTACAGTTATTTTGAAAGATGTAAAAATATGAAACAGGAGTCTAAAAAGTAGCAACAAATGTTGCCAATAGATGGCTTTGTAGTTGCGAAATTCTAGAAATATGTCATAAATTTGTCGTCTGCGATAAGTCGAAGCAAACACGCTGACTTCTTTTCACGTTTAAACAGTGGAAATGCTCGAAGACTGAACTCTATGAGCTTCAAAGCACTCTTTATTCATAAGAACTGCAGCGTTCAGCGACACCTGTTGGTAACATTTGTAACTAAATTAAAAATTTAGTGTCAGGTATTTAAAACCTTCAAAATAACTATACTTTTTGTTTCCTTATTCTATCGATCATTGTTTTTGAGTTATTTAATTTCAAAAACAGGGAATCCTTCGCTGGAACACCCTGTACATTTGTTTTGGCTATATAATATTATCTTAATCCCGAGTATATTCGGAGAATCTACTTTTGTCACTTAACCTATAGAATACAAATACAAATTTTAAGACCAACAATAGGCTCAAGGCCCAACAGGGTTGGTCGAGTAAATATATATACACAAGTATATAGAAATAGAAAATAATTTGCATACAATAGTTACAGGATCATATATACAGTATAGAATAGTTACAGGATCATACACACAATATACAATAGTTACAGGATTATACAATACGATATACATAATACAATACAATATACAAAGTTGACACAGCGTTTGGCAATCATACTGGAAAAATGCAATACATAATGTAAGCTGACAAATTTTATAAAAGCCAACAGTACGCAAACATAAGTAGCCAAATATAGTAACACAATAACCTAACTTAATATATATATATATATATATATATATATATATATATATATATATATATATATATATATATATATATATATATATATATATATATATATATATATATATATATATATATATATATATATATATATATATATATATATATATATATATATATATATATATATATATATATATATATATATATATATATATATATATATATATATATATATATATATATATATATATATATATATATATATATATACAAAGTACAAAATATAAGTTACTTACCTAGCCAGTGCAATCCAATTATTGCCCATTGATGATCCCCCAGTGCATATCTAACTGTTTCTTAAAACTCCTTACGCTCTCTGAATTTACAACATTTGCTGGCAAATCATTCCAATCATTGATAATCCTATTGTAAAAATAGTGTTTTCACCCTTCCCTATTAAATTGAGATTTGTACAATGTGCACCCATTTCCTCGCGTCCTATTGTCAGTGACAAATTCTAAACCCCTAAAAGATTTAAACAACTCAAAGATTTTTGGACCAGACTAAAAATATTGATTTGTATGTTTTTAATAGATTTTCTGTTATGGTGAATGATGTGAGGTAAATTAAGATCTCATTGTTATAAAGTTCATCGTGGGCGTATGCTTAACAAAAAGAAAGCTATCCTATAAAAAATTTCACGTCCTTAAAAATATAATTCATTGAATTCAACAGAGCGAAGATTATGTTTATTCTATAAGTAATCGAATTCAATGTTTTTTAAAGCTTTCAACAATTTGAACAGAAATAATATTTTGAATACCCCCAAAAAAATTTCCAAACTTGGCTTATTCATCATATTAAACATACTTGTACACTAAATAAAGAATACATCCCCTCAAATTTCTTTTTATATGAGAAAGCTTACCAGAATTTGAAAACTCATATTCTTTTCTTAATGTTTATTTCAAGAACAAAATTTAATAACACTTTTAAATCAATATATCTATAAATAGCCATAAAATATAGCGATCAAAAGTTGAAATTACAAAAAGAAAGATTGTTTTACATATAAAATACAGATATATTACAGTCTTTAAAACATTTTAGCAAATATGTGTCCCTGTTAAAACAATGAATGGTGGCTTAATTAAGTCCTCGAATTTTAATTTTGTTATAATATTTACTAGTAATGCATACTTAGGTATTTCAGCAGGCATTTATGATAAAAGTTCAGTATTTTCAAAAACTTAATGTAATCATTAATAAATTCATTTCAGATTTAAATTATTATTTTTAAATTATTACATTTCTTAAATTCAAATGCTTAAAACCTTATCAGATATGTTTCTAAAATCCAAGTAATGTAAAAAAAATGTCAAATATCTAGCTGAAAACAAACAAGATTAAATATATACTAGGGTGGTTCGAAAAAAAATTTTTTTTTTCCTTTTGAAACGCCTGAGGTGAAAAAAGTTGATAAACATCTTGATAAGAAAAACTGTAAAAAAAAATTTTGAAAAAAAAATTAAATCTTCCAATCGCGCATTCACCTTAAAGGTTGGGGGGAAAAAAACTATTTTCCCCAAATTTTTTAATTTTTAAACGTTATATATTTGAAAAGAAACAGTTTGAAATGTGCAGTAAAAGGGTGGTATAACACTATTTTATGCTTTTTTAAAACATATATTAATAATTAAAAATACACAAAAGTAAAAATTTTTGTTAGAAATAATGATTTTTCTGAAAAATGGGTACTAATGTTCTGTCTTGCATTTTTTTTTTTTTTTTTTTTTTTTTTTTAAAGCATGCTATTATTCATTTGGTTCACTTTTTTCTCGAGCTTTCTATTCCAGTGATGCACTTTGAAGGAAACTTTAGTAGAAAAGTCGGATATTATGGATCTTTTTTTAAAAAAACTGCTGTCCTAACGTCTTTTGCATCAGCGCCACCCACTTTTTGTCTTGTCTCTCTACATAAGCGTTCCTCAACTTGTGAGTGACAAGGAAACGAGTTGAAGTCTTGTTTCAATGGTCCTTAGTAGCACAGAAATGCTGGACAATTTTGTAAGACATTGGCCAATCCCGATGTGGAACGTTGTGAATCGGTCATTGGAAACATTATTAGCCAATCTCCCCCATTTCTGGATAAAATATAAAAGAGGTTTTAAAATGTTGTTGCACAGTTTTAAAATTGGGATATTGTATTTATGAGAAACAAAACTATGTGGAGGTTTTGACATGTTTGTTTGATAAAAAATGTGTCTGTTTTTCAACTATGTTCGGCCAGAATTTGCCAATCTTCCAGTTTTCCCTTGTTTTCTCCAATACAGATGTGCTACTTCGGATCCGCCAATCTTTATTAACAGATGTTCGTTTGCTACTTTCCTTAACAAAGGAAGAGTCATATTACAAGAATTTCAATTAATTATGTCCACGTAATCAGTGGCAATATAGTTCAAGTTTGGTTGCCTTGAAATGCCTGATTGTCTTTCTCTAGGAAAGTTTTCAAGATTTCAGAAACCGACGCCTCAGTTCTCTTACACCTCTCCTTTCGTACAAAATCATTGCCGAAATAAAAAATTTTGGTTGAGAAAAGGAAGCATTTCGTTCAATAACTGAACTTAAATTTTCCAGTAAATATTCAGGGAGGTATCGAGACAATCGAATTGCCTCATATATGTTCTTAGGTCCTTCAGAAAATTATTAATAGTTTTTTAATATTCGAAATCAATGTGGCATGTAACAATTTAAAATAAAGAATACCACTTGATAATCACTTGTTGAATACCACTTGGTTATCCAATGGTTTACATTCACTCACATATACTCTATGTACTCTGCTTTTTGTTGTTAGCAATCTGAATTGTGAAAGGGGATTGGGTTTGCGAGCTGCCAAGTCATTAGCCTGATCTAATCGCTGTAAAAATATCAAGATATAACTGATCTGTGCTGAGTACTTTCATCTCAGCTTGAGGAATTGAACATTCAACACATAAAAAATCAGTCGTTGGAAATTTTTCAAAGTTCTTTAATTTTTGATCTATGAATCTTCAATTTTTGATCTATGAATTTTCAATTTTTGATCTTACTGGAAGATGTTGGTCCTGTTGTAGTACTATCTACGTGTTTAAATAGGCGTCTGAATAGTAAATCATTGTAGTGTAGAAGGCATATATCCCAATGTAGTGGTCTCCCAAAGTGCAATTTTGATCTGTCAGATTATTTCCAGTCAATATTAATTGCAGTCCCAATCACAGCTCCGTGCGCTATGATCCAATGAATAAGCAAGTATGCTTATGAGCTTCAAAAGAAGAGATGGTGCCAACGAGAAAGGCCACCTAGATTGAAACCCACCAAAACACTGTTTTTATCCATGTTTTAAAGGTTATGCGCGAACAAATACTATTGAATAATAACTAATTTAATTTTTTTTCTCGAAGTTCTATCTACTTCATTCTTCATTCCACACAGTACAAACAAATGTACCACGATAATTTAATGATTGGTGTATTCTACAAATTGATAAAAAAAAAGGTATTTTGCGTATTTATTCAAAACTTTGAAGTGAATGTTTGAAGTAAATAAAACATTTTTAAAAAAATATGCAAAAAATAACATTAGAATCCATTTTAAAGAAAAATTATTTTTTTAACAAAGAAATGTATTTTGAATATTTTTTAATTATTAATATATGTTTTAAAAATGTATAGAATGGTGTTTTTCTGTGTTATGCCACCCTTTCTATATTCATGGAACACTATTGCCTTTCAAATATATAACGTTTAGAAATTTTAAAAAAAATTTAAAAAATAGTTAACTTTTGTATTTTCTCCAAACTGTGAGGTGAATGCGCGATCGGAAGATATTATTATTAGTATATTTTTTTTTTAATTTTTTTTTGCAGTTTTTCTTATCAAGATGAGCATCAAATTTTTTCATCTCATGCGTTCAAAAAATAAAAAAATATATTTTTTCGAACCACCCTAATATATACGTATTTTTTTTTTTTTTTAATTTTATTGATTATTGATGCATTAAATAATAAAGAAAAATTTTTTACATTAAAAATCAATTTTATGTTTATATTTTATCAATCTTTAATAAATCATCAATGTTTATTTTTCGATTACAATTAAAAATTAGAGTTGATTTAAAAATCACTAAAAACTTATTATCAACTTATTTTAGAAATATTGAAAAAATACTCTTTTCATAATTTAAGAACTGAAATGTTCACTCACACACACATTCATATTATTCAGTAGAATCAGAAAAAGTATGAACAAATATGTTCCATGTGTACGAAACTTAATTAGAGAAATACAGGGGTTAAAAATTTACTACTTTTTTATATTACCAAAAAACGAATTCCTTGAAAAAATTAGCAAAAGTACTTATTTATTTAACAGGTTTTAATTACTTATGCTTTTATTAAGATTATAAATGCTTTTAAAAAAATTCCATGCTCAAAAACTGCAGATTAGAACACAAATTCTTAAATTTTGTTTTGAAAAAAATCTCACTAAAATAACGATATTATAAATTTTAAGATTTGCACTATGAAATATTTTTTTTTTAATTATTTTAAATTTTTTATTTATATTAGAAGAATTATGATGAAGATGTATTTAATAATTCAAAACAAAATATGAGATTACTTATTGAAGGAATGTTTATGTTGCTAGGCTTACTTTTAAATAACACAGACGCTTAAAATAAACAATAAAATACATTTTTTTTTTTGCAAATAAACTTGCAATTGTTTTTCGACTTGAAATTTCTTTAATTGCAAATAGCAAACAAAATACAAATTATGACTTACAACAAACATAGATTAAACGTATTAAATATTCTTTTTAAATTAAGCAAATGCTTTTAAAAGTTAAGGGCACAAAGGAGGCAAAAAAAATTCATAAATATGGATGTTTTCTTTGTCCGAAATTATTACCTGAACATTTATTTTTAAATACATATAAAAGTCAGAAAGTATTTTTTATGGTGCTGGACTTTTTCCGTGAAGCTAATAACACCAATTTTTCTGGGTTTTGTTATGGTAATTATTTTCTTTATTTGCATTTTTCTCTTAAAGTATTTTCCATGACTTTCAATAGATATTCCTTGCAATTTAAAAATTCTTATTCTTAATACAAATACTTAAAAATCTTCATTCAAAGTTAGTGCACTGAAATTTGACTAGAATGTTCTATAATATTATTAGGAAAAGTAAAGATTTTACATTCAAAAGTAATCTGATCAGAGATGAATTCTGATAGAAGAGATGAAATGTGTTTTATACTGATAACTATATATCCAATTAACCAATTTTAACCAGGTTTTTATAGAAATATTTACAATCAAGCCTAAAATATCAGGAGCAACATTTTTTTTGTTTTAGCAACAACAAAAAATACTATATGCCTTTATATTGTTTTTCTAGGCAAAACTTTTGTTATTTATCAATGTTAATGCATATCTTTTATTAAATTTCATATTTTTGGATTACAGTCAAACCCCGTTAACGAGTAATCAATGGGTTGGCCGAAATTTTGCGTTAACCAAATTTCGTGTTAATAGTCTAAAAACATTTTCATCCAATTAATACAAATATGAAACTGCTAGCCATATGTGTATTTAATACTGATGCTTTTTTAGAACAATGACATTGCAATGCTTATATTTGGTACAATAGTTTAAGGGGTTCCAGTACCGTAATTTCACAAACAATCACTTTTTTTTTATGATTTTAAAAAATAGTTCAAACGTTCCTGAAGAAAATGATCTTTTGATCTTATTCCTCCGGTGCTTAAAAAATTATATGTTATTTAAACAACACTAATGGACATTACGCCTTGAAGTGGCTCTCGTTTATCGAACACTAATGTTTTTAACAGATGTTGTATATTCAAATCGATATATCTCCAGAGTCATTATTAATTGTCGATTCCAATTTTTGGAGCATTTTACTTATATAGTTTTAATTTTTTCAAATTCTATTATAAAAAATATAACATTTAGCACTAAGGATTGCATAAAAAAAGCAAAAATTTCAATATTTTAACTTTGAGAAGTTTTTTAATTTTTTTCTAATTCACCCCTCAAAAAATTCTGTGCAGACACAATTTTCTTTTTATAATTATGTATTACAGAAAGCATTCGCTTTGAAAAAAAAATATTATTTTTTCTTGACCTTTGAAATAATGATACCTTGATACCTTTGAAATAATGGTTTTTAAATAATGTGTTTATTTATTTTAAAGGGATTGAATACCCAGAAAAATCCACAATAATTGATGTTTGCGTATTTTGATATAATCAAAATACGCAAACATCAATTATTGTGGATTTTTCCGGGTATTTAATTTCTTTAAAAATAAATGAACACAATATTTAACAAAAAAAATATTATTTCAAAGGTATATAAATACTATATCATACATAAGATATATTTTTGACACAAAAATATTCATAAACAAAGTTTTTTTTTTCGGTACCGGACCCCCTCAGCAAGATATTCATTAAGGGGAAAAAATATGCATTTACAAGTAGCTTATTATTTATTTAACTTATTAAGAAGTATATTATTGATTTTTGCTTTTAAAATGTTTTTTTTTAATGTCTCTAAATCTTCAAAATTATTTCAAGCGCATTGTCATGCTGCAATAGGAAACGTTGCAAGGTTTCATATAAAAATAAATGGTTTAAAGAGCAAATTTGTTACGTTTTAAGTTGGTCCAGGGGCACAAATATTTTCAAAATTGTCAACAACAAAAATTTTTACTTTAAGGAATAATATGTTCAATTGCGAACATGTTGATACCTTATTTATAATGCTACCCCTTTCTATTGGCTTTCAGTTGTCAAATTAATATCTGACAGCTGGCGCTGACTTAGTTTCAGCATGAAATTTAAACAGCTTTTTCTCACTGATGATTTTGTTAGCTTTCTTTTTTTACATAATTAGAAATAACTCCATTTGTAATTAAGTAACAAATGCCAAACTTTCCATGCATATTGTATTAACTCTTTAGAAGATATTTACCAACCAAAATTTTAATTTTTTTTTTTTTTTTTTTTTATAATTTTAATAATTATTTTTTAAAATTTTAATTTTTTTTTTAATTACGAAAGAAAAAAAAATATGAACTTTTATAGTTCAAATTTTTTATTTTACTATCCGCTA
The DNA here is from genome assembly GCA_963978545.1 of Linyphia triangularis. Classification (NCBI taxonomy): domain Eukaryota; kingdom Metazoa; phylum Arthropoda; class Arachnida; order Araneae; family Linyphiidae; genus Linyphia; species Linyphia triangularis. Next base: position 101,380,494 of record OZ021722.1, on the reverse strand, counting down.
TAAATATCAAAATTGTGTTTAGGTAACTTTTCTTGTTATGTATATTTGTGAACAAATACATATAATTTTAAAGTTTATTAAGATATTTTTTATCAAGTTATATCAAAATATTTAATGCGTTGTTTTATGGTAATTATACAATTTTAATAAAGAAAAAACTTTAAAAAATAATAAATTAATAGATTTTATAGATCAGTACATTGTTCTACAATTACATAAAAAAAATTATTGATCCAACAAATATTAAAGAAATTAAAATTTTAAGCCCCGGACCCCGATTTCATTTTGTGAAATTTCGTGTTAATCAAATAAATTAATGTTAAGTTTTAGTCTCATTGTATGAAGAACTGCATTCACATCACGCTAAGCGATATTTCGTGTTAAGCAATTTCGCGTTATCGGGGTTTGACTGCACTTAAAAATCATGTCAATATTTAATATTTATGAACCACTATGTACCAAACAACGTCGTATCGAAGAATGCAACAAGAAGTTATGAAATATTTAAAAAAATTCAAAATATTCAGACAAAAGTGAAATTTTCACTAGCCATCTATAGCTTTCGAAAACACAACCATGCTCAAATAACTATTTACTTAAAACCTCAACATAAATTAATTAAATTTCAAAACATATCAGGAAAGGATGTGCTTTGAGTTGTATTGTTTCTATTCCTCAATATAAACACACATTTTGTATAAATCCTTTAAGTGCAACATTACTTTTAATAACAAAATAAATACATAACGATATAATTTCCTAATTATATTTCCGAAATATAAATCCTAATATATATTTCCCCTTATAAAATCACTTATAAAAGGAACTCCTTTGAGAATTTTAAAACGTGAATACCAAGTAAAATGTATATACATATTTTGATTGCTTAAATGAGCGCTATTTAATGATTCTGGAATTTTCCGCCCACCTCCATTCTCTCTACACGAATGTCGTAAAAAACCCATTTTCGGAATTTTAATAAATCCATCTGCTGACTAATGAGCATTTTTCAGAAAATAACTAATTTCAAATACTAAAGAAGCATCGTTAGAAGTCTTCATTATACTCTGAGCTTTTCTTAACTAAGTAGCGAATAAAAATATCGTCCAAAGAATAAATGAACTCTATTATTCGTTGAATAAAATATATTCAGGGTTCTTGATATACGAAAGTATAATTGTGTATCAATTTTATTTTTAAATAGGTACGTTATCATGACCTCTATCGTTTGTCGCTGATTTATAACTCATTATTTATTTCTGGATGTGGCGGAATCACAAAAATATTTACTTATTATATATTACTACCGGGAAAATGTTACTTGAATTCGACAAATATGTATTTTTTTCTTTTTATATAATGAGCTATTTAATTTTAATTACAATTAATAATATTTAGATTTCTAGTTCTTCTGTTTCAAAAATTTGAAATTGAATACAATAATGTAAATAAAATAACATCACGATTCATGCCTTTGATTTATAAATATTACTGTCAAACCCAGTTAACGCGAAATCGTTTAACACAATATCCCGTTTAAGGCAAAGTAAAAGCAGTTTTCCGTACGATGAAGCTTAATCTCAACTTCAATTTCTTCGCTTAACATGATCTTAACGATCTATTTATCAGTTAACACCAAATCGTTTAACACGATATCCCGTTTAAGGCAAAGTAAAAGCAGTTTTCCGTACGATGAAGATTAATCTCAACTTCAATTTATTCGCTTAACATGAAGTCTCACATAATGAAATCCCGCTTAAGACGAAAAACAATTTTCTCTTTAAAGTACTTTTTTTTAGGTGAAACCATGCAACGTTTCTTTATGCAGCAGGGTAATGCTTCGTGTGCTTTAAATAATTTAAAAGATGTAGACACATTTAAAAAAAAAAATGTTTTATCAAATTAAAGCAAATATCAATAATATATTTCTTTAAACAATAAGTTGCTGGTAAATACATTAACTTTATTTTTGTTTTCCTAATGTATATCTTTTTAAACTATTGCTCTAAATATAAACTCTGCAATGTAAACCTTTTAAAAAATAACAGTATTAAATACATTGTGGTGGTCTCGTGTACCTAGACACTAGAGATCTATTTTGTCTAGTGATTAACACTCTCGTCTACTGATCTAGGAGTCCTTGGTTCGACTCCTCGTTAGCACAGATCGCTATAACAAAAATATAGCTATATTAGTTTAAATTTGCAGTTACTAGGTGAAAAATGTTTTGACCCTTCAAAAGAAATTCGGTTAACGCGAACAGTTTCGGCTGCCCCATCGACTTCGCGTTAATGGGGTTCGACTGTATTTTATTCTAAGTATGGGAAATTTAAATATCAAATACCTAGAAACAAATACCTAATTCTTATGGACTAAGCATAGAGTAGTGTAGAAAACTTTCAGCATTTAAATATGGTTTCAGCAATTGAACTAGAAAACTCCAAAACGGGGAAATTGCCTCTACGTTATATGGCTACCAATGGATAAAATACAGTAGCATAAATATTATAGCATAATATTTAAGAAAATGTACTTTTTATTTTAAACTTTAAAATTAAACGTATTTTACATATCCAATTCCTGGTACCAAGAAATAATATTGTCTAAAACAATTATCAATGAAAATGTTAATAAAAATCCATTAAAAGGAAAAGTAATGGAATGATAATATTTATTTAATTTCTCTCATGCTCTGAATAATCATTTCGTAAAATAGAAAGAACATAAGAAAACTTGTAAGTAACTTAGTGATGTGATTTTTATTTCAAATAAAATATGCATTATGTTGATACCTATTTTCATGCAGAATTGTGAAATTGGAATCAATATTTATTTAATTAAGAATTTTTAGTTTAAAAGTTTTTTAACTAAGATTTAAAAATTAAAAGTTAAAAAAGAACTGTTTTTAACAAAAATTAAGATTCAAACATATTATTGGATTTTAAAAATATATATTACATTTTACATGAAAGCAAACTGACAACTATTTACTACGAAATATAATCAGAATATTACAAATTAGACCATTCATACTAAAGGTAGGAATCACCAAAAAGTGATTCTTCAGAAAACAAGTTTAAAATGTACTACACAAATTAATGTGATACAAAACAAGTTTACAAATCCGCTGTAACTTAAAAAGTAGTTTGAATTGTATTTTCTGAAATGCATACTTTAGTCAAACTTCTCAATTGGTGCAAAGTAGTTTTTAAATTTACAAAGTAATGGTTTATTTTAAATCTAATTTTTAATAAAATTAAGATATACCCATAAAAAATTACAAAATGGTATTGATGACGCAATAAGAGAAAGAAATGAGTCCTGGACAACCAAATTAGTCGTATTTTCGTTCAACTTTAAAGTGCTCTAAATTATTAAAAATGTAATATTTTTAATTTATTTTTGATATATTTAATAATCACATATTTGTTATGATTATTATTCCTATAATTTTTTTTTTTAGTTTTTTATATACTTTATGTAATATGCCTATATTTGAGACTTAGAATTTTAAAATTATTATATGGTAACCTTAGGTTAGGTACAAATTTCAGAATAAATATGCAATCAATTTACATAAAAATTTTACCAAATTCAAATAAACACTCTATTACAAACAGTTAACCATTTTTTTAACCTAATATACCTTTAATATTATATTTAAAAAAATAATATTGTCATTATTTACAACATAAAACATTTATTTTTTCTATTTTAAGAAATATTTTAGCCTTATTAGATAGATCGTTTGTGTTTTCATCATCATGAAAAAAAATTAGATAAAAATATTCAATAGAATTTGAGAAAAGTGTACCTAAGCAAAAGTTGCCATTCAGTAATTATAAAATTCTAAGTCTCGAATATAGACTTATAACATAAAATATATATAAATAAAATAAAAATTGGAAAAGTAATATTCATAAGAAGTATACTATTATTGGCTATGTAAAGAAAAAATAATTAAAAATATTGCATTTTAAATCATTTAGGGCACTTTCTAAGTTGAATGAAAATGCGACTGATTTGTTTGTCCAGAACTCTTGTCTCCTTTTAAGCTTATAAAAGTAATCCATATTTTACAAAAGCATCTTCGTGCGGCATATCTACAGAGTCCCAGGCGTTTGTGAGTGTCAAAAACTCGAAGATTAATTAAGGATATTCGCACTTTGAAACCTATCAAAAAAATAGAAAAGGTTTATCGTTAATACTACATAATTAACTGTTGCAGGTTCCTTCAACAATTCATTAAACGACGTCTCAGCTTCCAGCTGTTTCGTAATTATAATTAGCTCTTCTTGGATATTCCCTCACGGATATTTGCTTCACGAGAAAACTCGTGTTCTTATTTTAAATATGAACGTCGTTTCAGGCTGTTGAAATTAAAATGATTTGCATAATGATTTATTGACATGTATCCCGTTATAAACATAAATATTTTTTTGAAATTAAAAGATCTTGACGTTGTACAAAAAGTTCCAACGCATTTAAAGTTCTATTATTAACAAAAGCTGTTTACTTGATTAAGTGCTTTTCTCATATAATACTGATAACCTATATTTGAAGACAAATAAATTGTTTATATTTAATAATGCAACTTATATCATAAAAATATTATTGCGTCAAACTCGCATTTCAAAAACAAACTAATACATGCAAAATGGTCCCACTGTATTTAACTGATTATTTGACCAATTATAATATTGTTCAGCTTAAAAACTTTTAGAAACTACTAATGACAAATGGCTTCACGCAATTATCAAATATTTCAGTAATTTTTTCCATCTGATTATTTCAATTATCCGTAGGTTAACATAGGGTTAATGACAAAGCTTTTTTCAGTAATTTTTTTTTTTTTTTTTTTTTTTTTTTTTTTTTTGATTTCTTCATGTTTGGAAATGACTTTGAAAAAGTGATCTAGAAAAAAATGTTTGTCACGAATGTTTGTTCAAATTTGATGTATTTGATGTACGTTAAAAATTCACTAGCGCATAAGGTAACTGCCTTGAAAAACATGAACAAATCATGTTTTTGAGTAATTGTTAAAAACCGGCTCTAACGATTTCCTTAAAAATAGCCATGGCAGTGCCTAAAAAGGTACTCTAAACATCTAAACCTACTAAATTCCCGTAAAAATGTTATAAAGTTGAAAAACTTATGTCTTTAACACATAGTTATCTTTCCTTGAACATCGCCCATCAACGACTGTTTCTTCTGTGTTACACTTATAATAGAGAATAATGTAAGAATTATCAAAACGTATATTACCAAAATCACCATTTTGACGTTCCTTTCAAAGATCTATGTAAGAATCATCACCAAAAATGTATCACTAAATTGGCAATTTTTTCTAAATAAATGATGAAAATATGTTTTTGTTTCTAATCTCCAATCCAGTCTGTCGGAGTCAGACCAGGTCAAGGAATCCTTCAACATAAAAAAAGTCTATGACGAGAAGGGGAAAAGAATAAATTTCTTCCCAAAGAAGGCCCATACAGTTCAGAATGTGTTCAGTTGAGCCTGGTGGCACTTTGGGCAAAGAGTGTAATTTTTCTTACCTTTTGAGAAAATAAGACATTTAAGATGGCCGCTGGCTAGTCGCGAGAGGTTGGTAGATAATTTTCTGTCACATGTGAGGGCTAAAGGAAGTTCCGGCTTAGTATAAAAACTGTAAATAACCCCAATCTACGTCAGTATAATAGTTGTGCTATGTTCCACACCCCTAGTTTAGGAATTGAAAAGCATTTTTAAAACACTCGATTGAGAAACATAGAGTATACTTTTAGATCAAAAGAAAAGAAATTTGATGTTTTTTAGAACTAACCATTTATAAATTAACATGCATTTCAATAATTTGAAAATGATCTCAACCTAGGGTCAAAATTAATTAAACATAAGCTGAAATTTTATTCGATTCCAATTTAGATGCTTTTTATATTGTAATTTTAACTTGATACCAACCTAATATTTAACATTTTGTTATTAATTAATATATATTTTTTCATAAATATTTATAAAGATTTTGGATAGTAAAAACATATATATATATATATATATTTATATATCTTTACATGTTTAACAATGAGCAGTAATATATTTCACCTTATATAAAAATGAAAATTTTATATTGCTTATCAGTTTCATTCAATTCAGAAGAATTATTTGTACAGTCATGTACCGTTGAAATAAATCCACATGTAATATTCTCACAGTTATCATTTTTATTATTAATTTTGATACATTGAAGTAATAATAATAGTAGTTCACAAATGTTGACATTACATTCCATCAGTTTAAAATCATTCAAGATGCACTTTTTGTAGCTTTTACGTCAAAATAGTGTTATCTTATTAATAAAATAGTTTCCATAAAGTTGAATGTTATAACACAATAATTTTTCAAATTTTGTTATCCTTATTGAAAATTAAATAACAAATCGGGCAAAATTATATATCTTGTACTTCTTTAAAAACTTTATTTCTAACTAATCTCGCTCGCTAGCCTCACATAATATGCACTTTTGGTTTATATTTCCTCCAATAACTACATTAATAGTTAAGTGATATATCATCCTGTCACCTCACCCTTCATCACTAACTCACCCAACAAGCTGTTAGTTTTCGAACAACTAGTATTACGCCATTAAAAAAAGATTCCAAAATAATATTAGAAGCTACTCTATTCCATACTATGGCCATTTTTCGGAGACTTTGAATCTAACCCTTTCCCTGAGGGAGCACAACTAGTTAGCTCAACAAAGATCGATCCTTTTGAGCACAGTCAATCATCATCAATATCGGAAAGCTCAATATCGGCTGGGTTTTTCCCCAGAGCATGTCCGATAATGGGACAGGAGGGGGGTTCTAATAGAAGGGTGCTGCTATCCCTGCGCACGAAATGAAGTCAGAATGGAAATGTTCCCGGGTTACCAGTTACCGCATGATAAAAAGAAATCGCTAATTTGAATGAGTGTTGCGCCACTCAATTCATAAGTGTTCTGAAGAGTAACTGCTTAAAGTTGATCTGGATAAATTACAAAGCTTAATTCAGAACTGCTTTGAGTAACGGTTTGAAGTTGGCACTGGATTAACTGCAGAGCTTAATACATAAGTGTTTTGTAAAGTAACTGATTGAAGTTGCATTGGATTAACTACAGAGGTCAATTCAGAAGTTTTCTCTTAAAGATTTATCTGTTTGTGTTCAAAGATAAATGATAGCTTTCATTGGCACTGTAATGTCTATAAATTTGGAGAGTAACGTTTTGATGTTGCACTAGATTAACTACAGAGGTCAATTCAGACGTTTTCACTTGAATATTTATTTATTTTGCGTTCAATGGTAAACGATGGTAGTGATTTCAATGATATGGTGTTAACAGATGAATAAAAGGCAATTCTTAGACGAAACATATTTCATGAAAACTTTAGGTAAAAACTCGAAAAAATATTTACGTGAGCGCCTACACATACTGACCCACTCAATATCTACACATCAACACAAAGCTTACAAAGCTTAATTCAGAACTGCTTTGAGTAACGGTTTGAAGTTGGCACTGGATTAACTGCAGAGCTTAATACATAAGTGTTTTGTAAAGTAACGGATTGAAGTTGCATTGGATTAACTACAGAGGTCAATTCAGAAGTTTTCTCTTAAAGATTTATCTGTTTGTGTTCAAAGATAAATGATAGCTTTCATTGGCACTGTAATGTCTATAAATTTGGAGAGTAACGTTTTGATGTTGCACTAGATTAACTACAGAGGTCAATTCAGACGTTTTCACTTGAATATTTATTTATTTTGCGTTCAAAGGTAAACGATGGTAGTGATTTCAATGATATGGTGTTAACAGATGAATAAAAGGCAATTCTTAGACGAAACATATTTCATGAAAACTTTAGGTAAAAACTCGAAAAAATATTTACTTGAGCGCCTACACATACTGACCCACTCAATATCTACACATCAACACGAACGGAGTTGGAGAGTCGATTGTTGTTACAACAGTTACGACGTTTTTATATAATCACTGGGTTGTTCCATTACATGATAGGGGTGAAGCGAAAAGTGTCGTTGTTTCACTACACTATGGTTGGTTGGTTGGTGGAACTCCCGGCTGGGAGTGGAAAGGAAGGACTTTGTGAACTATCACCTGCCTCCGCGTACATATGTGAGAGAACTACCTCTCTGGAACAGGTTGAGGTAAAAATAAGAACTACAAAAAAAAAGGGGGGGGGGGGTATCAAATCATTTCGGCGCAAAAAGAATTTTTGAAGCTGTCATTTCAATGTTTTCTCCGGGTGAGGACGTGGATCCCACTACACTATATTTCATATTGTTCATTGCAGAATTTCCATCATGTTACCAAATTAATAAAAACAAATTAATTTATTGAGTGTTTGGTTGTGATATCTTTTCCATGTAGAAAGACTGAAAGGTCACATGGCGAACTTCTTCTGGTTGTGGACTACGCGAACTACTTAAGGGATCGACTACGTTTAGCGAACTTTATTTTACAATAAAAAGGTTGGCGTCATAAACACAACGTACAAGAGTATCTTATGATTTATCGTATTGTCCAGTTGACCGTTTGTGGAATGCTCTCTTTCATAAAAAAATGTATATGTACGTTTATATATGTATAATATATATGTACGTTTGTGTTTTTGTAATTCAGCTATTGGCGAACATTGAATCGACAGTAAAAATTTTACCAACAGAGCACCATTACCACTAATCGAATGATATGAGTGTGTATAAGTGTACAATTTATATTAAAATCATACAATTGAAAAGTGGACCTTAAGAGAGAGATAAATGTTCTCGCATGTCATTAGTGTTTACTTTGCTCTGTATTCTCATACTTAACATGACTTTCTTAATGAGCTCTTGTGGCTAAATTGCTTGTTCCGCCTTTAGAGATATTTTCAAGCAATTAACAGTTCCAAATGCTTCTTTGAACTAGACAGTTAATTTTTCCACTAGACGTCTCAAACGTTTCACACCTCAAACCATTTCACCTTCTCAAAAGATTCCACACCTGGTTGATGTAATTTGGATGAATGGTTTGGTTTAACGTACTTATAGGAGTATTTTTTTTATTATTGATTAACAAAATCAATAGTGTGATAAAATATGCCATAAATGTTAATCAACGTAATTATGTAGCCAATATTTAATCATTATTGACTTACATTGATCAATTAAAAGTAATTGAAGAAGTTTCTGGTTCAGTAAATATTTGAGCTAATGACAGTACCAATTCAACATATATAACACCTCAAGACCAAACAATTTTACCCCAAATTAATTTTTTCTCATTGGAAAAATATGGTATTACCAATTAGTTTCATTTTTCTCGTCTTTCTGCAGATAATCTGACATCAAATATTATTCAGGAAACTGAATACATTTATATCAGAAAATATTATTATATGTTGATAAAAGAGATTTACATTTACGATGCAATATGTAGTATTAAATTCCGCAGGAGCGTAATAAATAATTAAACTAAACTCTTTCATTGTAATTATGTTTCCTATCTTATGTATATTATCAAGAAATTTTGGATTTGAATTCATTTTTATTAACATTTATGTCCTATTTTTTCCACTGCTACTTTGGATGAACAATTAAAATTTAAACATCACCACTATATGTACTTCAGATCACTCATCTGATCAAAATTTTCTCAACCATGTGTAAGGTGCCTTGTGGAAAACTAGGGATGTGGAACGTTGCGCAAATTTCAGTTACACTATTATACTAACGTCCCAGTAAAAACACTAATGCTGGACACCTTACGGTTGGATGCTGGCGGTGGTGGATAAGAATAAGCAGCGTTTTGCCAACATTGGCAAAATGTAGGCCCATTTCTGGCTTGCCAGCATTCTGTTTATTTGCAGCCATACGTCAACGAACCAGCAGTGAGTTGCCAGCAATAACTCATTTATATGATCGCCCGCAACATATTGGAAGAAAGGCTTTTGCGCATGCGCGTACTACGCTTTTTAATGGATGACATGTTGAACCGTTGAAGGAGAACGTATTAAAGACATGATAACGAGTGAAATTCAGTTATGATGGAAAAGACAAGGTAAATAATATGATCTTTGTTTCTGTTTTCTGAGCCCGGTAGCGAAGTGGTAGTGCAATGAGCTGACATGCTACATGTCCAAGGTTTGATCCCCGGACTGGGAAAGGTTTACTCAACCTTTCATCCGGGTCGATTAAATGAGAACCAAGAGTCACGGCACTGTAAAGCCACTGAGTTTAATTTCTGTTTATGTTTTCAACTGACGTTTACGAAGTGTTAGTTTTTAATTGAGAACATTTACTCTTCGCTGTGAGTTTTGTTTTTATTCTATCTAATGCACTATAGTTCGCATCCTCACATGAATAAGGCTAGCTTCAATTAAACCAGTCCTGGCTCGCTAGTGGAAAGACAATTTTTTAGGGAAGCTGGTTCTAGGACACTGTTTAAACGAGGCTAGTAACATCCCTTAAATGACTACTGGCCCTAGTGTTGGCCAGACGATCACTTTTATGCACTGAAACGCAAAGGTCATCCGATGATGGTCCAGTAGTTTAGGTGATTGCCACAGTCAGTCACCAAGTGCTGGCCCAGCTGATTTTGCTTTAATTCTGAAGGATTGGTATTATTACCGATTTTATATTTTAATCATTCATGTAGAAAAAAGGACATGTTTGGAGATATTTTTAGGTGATAATTCTTACATGAACCTTAAGAAAACACCGCGAAATGACGATTTTGGTGATATACTTTTCGAATTTTTTTTAATTTTTCTTTCTTGTAAATGAAGCAGAGGAGAGGAGTAAAACAGTCGCTGATGAGCGATGTTCAAGGGAAGAGAATTCTGTATTTAAGACATTAATATTTCATGTTTTCACTTTTATATCATTTTTACAGGAATTTCAGGGATGGGGATATATAGAACACCTTAAAAGGCAATACCACAGCGATTTTAATCAACATCGTTACAGTCTTTCTTTACTAATTACTGAAAAACATGATCTTTTCAATGGCAGCTACCTTATACGCATACGTAATTTTGATGAAAACCTGAAAAGTACATCCCATGGCCACCATTAACCCATACACCAAATTTGAACATCGCAGGTCAATTCGTTCGAGCGTTATGCTGACCACGTTCACATCGACATATATTTTTTCTAGACGACTTTTTTTAAATAAATCAGGATGACTTGAAGAAATGTAAAAAAATCGAATTTTTGTTTTACCGAAAACAATACTTTCATTACCCTGTGTTAACAAATGGGTTATTTATACTTAAAAATCAATGTATCGGGAACTCCCCATCCTTTCAAAATAATCCTCAAGGGGGTCATAAAGAACCAAATATTAAGTGTAAGAGTACAATCTTATGATCGATAAAATCATATCTCTTAATAAAGTTCAACTTTTTAAGTTGTGTTATTTTTAATGTGGAATGCATCTGTACAACTGCACAATGGTGATCAAAGTATTTCAGAAGTATAAGTGTGGTTTTGATATAATAAGTATTATATTATTTTATAAGCATTCACCGCATCTTGTAACTTACTTCATAATATATATTTTATGAAAAAATTATTAATAAATTATATCTAATTATTTTATGATTACTTCACTTATAAAGTGCAATGTTCCTACAACATAATGAACTTTACTAAAAGAGTTAAAATATTATTTACTTGTATAAAATTATTTGAAAATTAAAATAAAATGGACAAAATAAAAAAAAAACTCAATTTTTAAAGATTTTTTTTTTTATTGTATTTTATTATATTTATAAAATATACTATATATTATTTATAAAATATGTTACATATTAATCATAAAACATGTTATATATTTTTATAAAATATATATTAAACAGAATAATTTGTGGTAGAGTTAAAACCAATAAAAAAAAGTCAGTTTTTTAAAAGTAAAGGTAAGTAACATTAGATATTATAAAAATACTGATTTATTAAATTATTTCAACGAACATGGTTTGTAGCACTTTTGAATTCTGCAAATTCTATTAGTTATCATGACTTTCTTGCTGTAGCTTAAATATCAAAAGCAGAAAATACTCTTTACATTTGTTTAGTTTTTCATGTTTACAGACATTCAATTATGTATAAGAAAATACATGAATACATTAGTTCTTTTGTGGAATCTGTAATGCTTTCTGTATATTAAGGAGTATATCTGATTCAATGATAAAATTTAAAGTATAAGAAATATAAATCAGGAATCTAATATTATTTTGGAAATGAAAGGAAGGTAAATAGGATTATTAAGCTCAGAATAAACAAACTAACATGAAAAGTTGGAATTTAAAGTGAAAAAGAAGTATAAATATAAACCCTAATTTCAAATAATCAGAAAGCAGCTTTTGAATTTATGCAATGCATTTTATTAAACCAAATTCTTAGAATTATTTTTACTCTAACCAAACGAATAAAATATATTAGCTTAATTTTGCAGTTATTCATTAGACAACATTTTGAATTTGTACAACATACATTTAATTTTAAACACGATATTGAAAATATGAGATATGCACAAGATCGTTGCTTTGTATTCTTATAACAAAAAATTTGTAAACCAGTTGTGAATTCTTAAAACAAAAATATTTAAAATAATCTTTGTACTAAACATTTTGCGTTAAAAGCCTCTTAAAATCTTCCAAAAAATTCGTTCAAATTAAAAATGCGAACATTATGTGTGTAACATTTAGTAGCAGACATGCTTAATACTAGACTTTATTTTCTGTTAGGTTAAATCAACAACTACTAACGCTAACTCATACAAAGTCATCTTTTTAATCCAATCGGCAACTCCAGTGACTTTTTCCAATACCATATATCCGATGGGGTCTTGCTAAATATAGCTTCGACCTAATTTTTATCCCACTTCTTACTTCGGAACTCTTCGGATAAGAAAATACCAAATATGAGTCAAAAAGAAAAAAAAGTGAAAAAAAAAATAAATAAACTGGCGAAGCTGAGAAAACTGCACCGAGTCTAGAATCGCCTTCGTAAGTACGAGCACCGATTTTTCTTTATACTTTTCCGAGATTGCAGCTTTGGGTTTTAGTGAAGTTTTTACGGAGTTATGGTTTATATCGCAACTATGGATGTGAACTGACCCGTTCCGAATCTCGGGCATGCGTGTGCTTATTTTGGGAAAAGAGATAAAAGTGAGAGGGTTTATACTCAAAAATGGAACAGATAAAAAGGAGATTGTTCGCTTGCTGAAGGTCAGCTATTTTGAATCGCGGTGGTAGTTAGTGACTTCTAAAAACAGATGCAAAAGGATTACTATTCTAATCATTCATTTTATCTAGCAAATATGTTAATAAAAACTTTATTTACGCTTCTTAAATCCATTGGAAAAAAGTTTCTCAAAAATTCCATAACTTTCATTGAAAGAGTTCAACATTTTGTTCTAAGCATATTATAGTTGAAATATGTCGATTAAAATATACTTTATACAATTTTTTCCCTTATTTTCATCAAAACTATTTCATATATTTAGAAATATGTTAATTACTAATTAGGAAAAAAAAATGTATTCGTTTATTTTATCTAAGTATATAAATATGGTATTTTAACTTCATGTTTTTACTTGTGATTTTTTGTTGTTTTATTTCTGTTATTGCAACTGCTTAACGAGCTATTTACTAAAGTTGAATTTTTTATTTGTTATTTAAATTCATAAATTTTTGATGAGCACCTCATAATCGTGAGATCAAATCTTTCATGTGTAGGTATGTTCCCATTTGGTTCATATAGAATAAAGCATTTAACTTGTATATAATACACTTTAATATCCCTGTTAATCTAATCGATCTTGGTATGAAAGTTTGTGGAAAAAATTAATAACTTTCTGATATTTTTCACAAAAGTGGCATTTGAATCGTTTATTTCAGAAACCCCGTAACTGGAAAATATCTAGTTGTAAGATAATTAAAAAAAATATCTTACATTTTTAAGAATGTTTTTCTAAAAAAAAAGTATTGTTTCTGAAAGGTGACATGTGAACTTAGAAGTTGAGGTAAATTAATTGTGAAGGTAACGTTGATTAACCTAGCTATTAAATTAAAATTGTTATTTGATTACCTTTATTTCACTTATTTATTGTGTTATTCTTATGCATTAAATAGTGCGACTTAAGTTCCTAGATTTGTATTAAGTATTTGTTTCTTAACTAGTTAAAAAATCATATAATAAAATTCAGTTGCGGCTCGTGTGGTACAGCAAGTACTGCCGGGCTGCATTTAAATTAATTGTTCAAAACTAAAATGTATTAAATGCTAGTCAACTTTGATTATTTATTTTACTAATTTCCTTAAACGTAGATTACAATCGCAAATGCAAATGAAATTTCTATGCTAAGTAAAAATATCTCCGATAAATAGCAAACCAGTTGCGCAATGCACAATTTAGGGAAAATACCCGCTCATATCAACGAAATTTGACGATGATCGAGCGAGAACATCCAGAGAGTGAAAAATTCCAAATAGCTGCACGGTCACCATGGAAAAAACTGCTAATATGGAATCTCCATCTATGCTAAATGTATATGGTGTGGTGTCAAATGCAGCCCTTATGAATTACGCGACTTCAGCTGTACTTGTAAATTCAATGCACTGATTGTATCGAGTGTGCATGAGTCGGGGGGTGTGGGTGGAAGAAAAACGGACATTTCTTAGAATTGTATCACCAAACGGAAATAGTTTCGGTAATAAGTTACACGAGTGTATTCTTGTTATTTCTTAAAGTTAATACTAAACATTTTTATTGAACCCTTTTAAAACATGGAGCCTCGTTTTAAGCAAGTTTTAAGAGGGTTCAGTAGGCTTAAAATTTCCAAATTAACGATTTCGTGATTTTTGCATATCTTTAAATTTCAAACTATTCTGCTTCTTTTAAGATATAGTTTTTGTCTGTATTCTTTTTAGTTCTGGAGAAAAGTTAGTTTTAAAAAAACGTACACCCACGTTTGCCATGTCACAATTTCGCATAAAAGTTCATTTATCTCAAAATTTCATTTTTCAAACTTCTATGTACCTTTTTTTAAAAAAAACGGCTACTAACTTCTTTATAAAATTTTTACCCAATATTTACCTTGTATCAGATATTAATCTAAGATCAATATTTTAGAAAAATTTCGATTATTATTTTTTTTTAATTATTTTTTCTTAAAAAAATACGATTTTCAGAGATGTTTGGTATTTTATCATTTGAGATTGTTTTTTCAAAAAAACAAGTAAACATATTCTCGTAATATTAACCTCAGATTAAAAAAAGTAGGTTGAAACAATTTTCTTGAAAATTTCCAAAAGTATCCGTTGTTTAGTTACCTAGAAAATGGGCCTTTTAACATTAGTGGAATAGGGCCTACCGAAACCCCTCAAAAAAGTTTTTTATGCTACCTTTCTCATATCATTTTGTAAATATTGAAAAGAAACTGGGTAATTAATAAGATTAAAGAATTTTCATTCATGAATGATAGTGCAAAGTGGGGAGGGGGGGGGTGAGAGTCACTGGTATGGCTGCCCTAACATTTAGGACCACAGGCCGCTACTGATAAAAGTAAAGTTTTTTCTAAAAAAGTTAGTTTTATCTTCTACAATCAAGTCTTCCAAATGGCATTCCCCAGTGATGCATATACGTATCATCTTCTTTAACCCTCAGACAGTTGCGGGACTTCTTTTCCGCGGTTTGAGGTCATTTCGTAAGATTACTGTCATGAAGAGATGAGTCACCCCTCCTATGCTTATATTACCGACCACCACGCTAATCGGCTTAACGCAACACTTTTTTTGCGACTGATAAATGAAATAACACTGTGGGTGATCACTTAGCCTCAGAGTACGTTCACATGTGGTCAGCCAATGAGTAGCTCTGACCGAAATCACACTTCTCGTGTCTATTTGAAGTGCTTCAACTGATATAAAGAATTTCGTGTGGATTTGGAATCCCCGCATATTCAAAGAGCGGATAATGGAGCTAATTAGCGACGAAATTGAATCTCAAGTGCATGCTGGCGGAATGCCAGAAAGGCATTTTGATCTTACGTGTTAATTACTTTTCTCATGTAACTGCCGGAAAATATGAAAGGATTTTATTGGATCTTTGAAATATCTGTGAATACTTTGAAAGTCTTATTCATTAAAATTCAATTATTTTGCTAAGATGTTCCCTTAAGGAATAGCAATTCATGAGTTGCGAAATAAAGTAGTTAAAAATTATGTGGTGAGTAAGTACATGATTCAGTTCACGTAACATACTCTACCGTAACATACTTTCACGTAACATACTTATTTTAATTTTGGAATTCAGTCAAATAAGTTAATTTCCTTAGTGTCATGACATGCTAATGGAACATGTTTTGAATAATTTAAAATTGAATCTAACAGGTTTAAGCTATAATTCCTTTAATTGCAAAGTTTTTAACAGAACATATTTTCTCATAATCTCAATGTGTTTGTGTTCAACTTAGAAACTATGACAACCACATATTAAACACATCATTGAACCACACGTTGGATTACATTGTGTTTGCTTAATCTAAATGAATGGCAATTATTAAATATTAAGTAAATGTTAGATAAAATATTAAAAATCGGACAATGAAATTAATGGAAAAAAGTAGAAGGAGTTATTGTTCAAATATTTTATTTACAATAAAAATCTACTAAATACCAAGTAACTAAAAATATAATCTTGCTAAATGCTAGATGACAATTCAAATTATTTAAAATCATTGATATTCTAATTATTTTGTCCTTAAAAATATTCAGCCATATACAAAGTGACGTGTCACAAAAGTAGAAAATTTTCTAATTTTGAATACTTGTGCGGACAACGTTGTGGATTTCATAGGAAATCAGACTTTTTTTTTTTTCATAAAATGTTGAAAATCGTTTTTAATCAAAAAATTGTATTTTATAACAAAACCATAACAATAAAAACCGCCGACTTCCTCATTAAATTATACTTTGCAGTTGATCACAAACACCACCAGTTGATGTAAAAGTCTATTTGTTTTTTAAGGTAATACAATTGTGAGGATTTTCTTTAATTTTTAGATCCTAATTTAAAACTTTTCGGCAGTATATCAGAATTAAAAATTATGCATTTTAATAAATATATTTTTTTTTCCTTAAATTTTTTATTGAGCTAATTCAATTAAAGTGACTAATTAGGACATTATTAGAACATTCATAAATTAACTTAGAGGTATAATTTTATTGCAAATAAAAGATATTATATTAACGCATGTTCCTATGGAGAATTTTGAATTTGTCTTCAATATTTATTTAATTACAAGTTTTTAAATAAAAAGTTAACAAAATACATAGTTTTTAACAAAAAATTATGATTAAAATATGCATAAAAATATGTTTATAACAATATATATTAGATTCGCAAATAGGACACACATTCACAACTATTATCTACAAAATAAAATTAGAATTTTGTAAATCGGACTATTTATTATGAAGTTATGACCGTTGGCGTAAAGTCATTTAACACCAAAATGTCATTCTTCAGAAAACACGTTTAAAGTTTTCTACACTAATGAACGTGATACAAAACAGGTTCACAAAACTCACTGTAATTTAAAAGTAATTTAAGTCACAGAAAGAAAATGGTATCATTTTAATATTAATGAATTCTGGGATATTTAAAACAAAAAGACAAAAATGCAGACTTGCGTCAAAATTCTCAATTCCTAATGTATATGTATACCCTAATGATAAGAAAAAAACATATTTTTCCTATTTCCTATGAAAACCCCATAGTTCTACTCTTAGATTTTCAAAAATAAATTTATATTTATTTCGAATCATTTTATACATGAAAGATAGATAAATCTAACCAAAATATTGTACCTTACTCCTAGGTGAGCAATTACCACACTAGACTGAACATTTACGAAGTGCCTTAAAATATCTTAAAATCCAGCCAGCAATTAATGCAAGTTTACGCAGTTCCTCCTGAAAGTGATATAAATTATCCTCTAAAATCATCCCATCGCTCGAACAGTGATTCGCCTTCATTTTAAGTAACGAGCGTGCGTGTTGTTTCAAGAAAAGCGCATGCGAGAATTGAGTTAATCTGGCTTGATGGCTTAACAGCGCTGCCCGGGACTTAATTCAATTTAACGCGAGTAACAGGATTACAGAATCCCCCGTCTTAGCAGTACAGAGAAAGGGATCAAGTTTCTGTTAAGCAGAGAAGACTCATTCCTGTGGGTGTTGACTTCTGGTTAAGGATTTGGAGGGTCTCTTTCTAAGAACACTGACATACTGAACGTATCGCTTTGATTGCAAACGAACCAAAATAAAGGGCGTTAATTGAGAGAAACAACTCCCCTATCTAGTACATTCAGATTCCGGACGGCTCCCTTTTGACAGATTGGTGGGTTGGTTGTTTTCAGATTATCTAGCACCGTCAGCAACACGAGAGCTATAATGCGCCGAAACATTCGTCATAAGACAAGCCAACATACATTTACAAACACATATGCCTTACACTGGACTCGAAGCCGCAACCTCGCGGTCTAGAAGCTAGCACGCTAACCACTATACCGTTTGATCGGCTGGTTGTTTTCAGATTATATGGTGCCGTCTTCAACACGAGGGCTATAATGTGCCGAACTATTCGTCATAAGACTAGCCAACATACATTTACAAACACCCATGCCTTAGACGGGACTCGAAGCCGCAACCTCGCGGTCTAGAAGCTAGCACGCTAACCACTATACCATTTGATCGGCTGGTTGTTTTCAGATTATATGGTGCCGTCAGCAACACGAGGGCTATAATGCGCCGAAACATTCGCCATTAGACAAGCCAACATACATTTACAAACACCCATGCTTTACACGGAACTCGAACCAGCAACCTCGCGGTCTAGATGATAGCACGCTAACCACTATACCGTATGGTCGGCCCCTTTTAATTGAATTTTGAAAAAACGTATAAAAACAATAAAACAGACTATTTTTAATTATGGCATATGTTTCATGCCTACACTTGTTACTTTCAATTGCCCATATGTATACACAACGTAATGAAAGCAAAGGTTTCGGTCTAAAAAAAAATCGATTTTTTGTATTTCTCCACGTTTTGCAACATCCTGATTTCAAAAAAGTGATTTGGAAAAATTTCTGTCTGAGGTCAGCATAACTCCCGAACAAATTGACCTATGATGCTCACATTTTATGTACGGGTAAGTGGTGGCCATGGAACCTACTATTAAGTTTTTCGGAAAAATCGCGCATGCGCATAAGATAATGCCTTTGAAAAAATCATATTTTTCAATGATTGCTAAAAATGGACTCGAATGATTTTGATCAAAATCGCTGTCTCCCCCTTTAAGGCGCTCCCACATTCGAAATTTCCGAAAAAATGCTTTAATGGCGCAAAAAACTTAAAAACGAATGTCTTCAACTCAGAGTTCTTTATACTTAAACATAGCTCATCAACGATCGTTTTTTTTCCCTCTCCTCAGTTTCACTTATAAGAAAGGATAATATAAGAAGTATGAAAAGTATATCGCCAAAAGCACCATTTTGGCGATGATTTTTTTTTTTTTTTTTTTTTTTTTTAAATACCCATATAAGAATTATCTCAAAAAAATATCGCCAAGCTGCCCATTTTTTCTAAACAAATGATAGAAATATAAAAACGGTAAATGACACAAATCCACAATACAGTGTAATTGAAAGTTGTGCGATGTTCCACACCCCTAGTTTTGCTTTAGAAATCAGTATTAGTTCCCAATTTTCAATTGATGCAATTCTCTATTTACCTCTCCACTTTAATTGTACACACTTAAAAAGATTTAGACAGCTCAATTATCCATATAGTACAAAAGGAAGCTACAAGGTGATGTGCATTCATTTGTTCGAGTTTGTTTATCTAAACGTACAATAGTTATCAACAAACATAAACTTTTTCCTGAAGTAAATTGGAAATGAAGTCTTGCTTAACACTTAGACTTCAGTTATTTCTTACTCCAACACAAAGACTATTGTTTCCTAACTCTATCTATTTTTCAAATAAAGAATCTTTCCATAAAGCTGATTAATTAGTAATTAAATATGCAGCGCTTAAACGCGAACACCAAACTAATTTGAAGTCTTCCAATTTGCAGGCATACAAATAGGGTATTGTTATCTAAGATACTTATAATCACTACCGTTTCCCATAACAAAGCACAAAGCGTTGTACAAATTGAAATAGTTAAGCTGCAGAAAATAGCACAACTCGGTAATCACTTTAACGGAAAATAGGGCGTGGCAGGTCTTCCTCCTGGCTCTCCAAATAAATCCCTAGTTAACTCAGAAAGGTTATAGAAAAAAACTCCACTACATTAAATATAACCCTCATTAAAATAAATACTTAAAAATCCCACCAGCGACAAGTTAACAAATAATTTACGTCTCACCGCAAACCCCGCTAAAACCGTAAGATTTTATGAACTTTTCATCAATGTGTCGACAAAGTAGCAGTGTGACAAAAATAAACTGATATTTACGGTTTGCCCACCGAGGCAGTAAAACCCAAGCTCGAGTACCACAACTCAATCTGCATAGGTCGCAAACATTGCATTTTATTGCGACATCGCGTGAGTTGCAAGGGAATTAACGGATAAAGGGATTATTTACGTTTACAAGTTCCCTAAGATTTATCCCTTGGTAGGGTCAGAAATAACTGCTAGGGCGTGAGTCTGCGATACTGGAGGAGCATTCAATCTCTACAAACCCCCATTTTTTGCGTTTATTAGATTAAGTTTCTGGTATTGAGTTATATTTATTTAGTGGGTGTTTGTGTGTGCATGTGCTTTTTCGCTTAGTATCATCAATCCATGGTTTAAGTTTGATTTTCAGTAGGTGGGAAATTTTTGCGTGTTGTATAAGTGTTTTTGTTAATATTTAAATGTTCGTAAGAAATGGGATATTTTTAGCTTTTTGGAAAACGTAGTTAATGTTTTATCTTTTTTAAGATCGAAAAAAAAAATTTGAAAAAATTAATTTAATACTGATCGTTTCGGGTATTGAGTTACCTTTTAGTGGTTTTTTCTGTGTGCATATGCTTTTTTGGTTAGTATCATCAATCCATGATTTAAGTTTGATTTTCAGTAGATGGGAAATTTTTGTGTGTTGTATAAGTGTTTTTGTTAATATTTAAATGTTCGTAAGAAATGGGATATTTTTAGCTTTTTGGAATGTTTTATCGCTTTTAAGATCGAACAAAATTTGATGAACAAATTAATTTAATACTGATCGTTTCGGGTATTGAGTTACTTTTTAGTTGGTTTTTGTGTGTGCATATGCTTTTTTATTTAGTATCATCAATCCATGGTTTAAGTTTGATTTTCAGTAGGTGGGAAATTTTTGCGTGTTGTACAAGTGTTTTTGTTAATATTTAAATGTTCGTAAGAAATGGGATATTTTTAGCTTTTTGGAAAACGTAGTTAATGTTTTATCGCTTTTAAGATAGAAATTTTTTTTATGAAAAAATTAATTTAATACTGATCGTTTCGGGTATTGAGTTACCTTTTAGTTGGTTTTTGTGTGTGCATATGCTTTCTCATTTAGTATCCTCAATCCATGGTTTAAGTTTGATTTTCAGTAGATGGGAAATTTTTGCGTTTTGTATAAGTGTTTTTTTTTTAATGTTTTTTTATTGGAAAACGTAGTTTATGTTTTACCTATTTCAAGATAGAAACAATTTTTGATGAAACAAATTAATTTAATATTGATAGTAAGAAAAATATTTTTTTGTTAAAACATTCCGATAGCTATAATTGGATCATTCTCGCATGGTAAGAAAAAATGAGTTTCTGTATTGGTAATCTAAAGCATCTGGTTGGTTGGTTGGTTGTATTCAGATTATCTGGAGCCGTGAGCAACACGAGGGCTATAATGCGCCGAAACATTCGTCATTAGACAAGCCAACATACATTTACAAACACCCATGCCAAACACGGGACTCGAACCCGCAACCTCGCGGTCTAGAAGCTAGCACGCTAACCACTATACCGTTTGGTCGGCCTAAATCATCTGACACGAAAGAGGTCAAGATATTTAATGTGGATATCAATTTCTATGTAATTACACTGGGCGTCAAGATTACTAGGCACTGGATTGCAAATGTCAAATATTGAATGTAGATGTAATGAAACATATTCGCTTAATACTTGAAAAAAAAAAAAATCCAGTATTGAGCAAAATCTTTCTTTGCTACTTTTTTGCAATTACTTCACAAAATTCAGTGTCTTTACTGCACAATACATTTATAGAATTAATTCTGCTACACAAATAAATAGAATTTCATAACCAAAATAATTAAAAAACAAACAAAAAATAACGAGCTTTGTTTTTAGGATTCATAAACACAAGATAAGTTTACAAATAAGAATTGAAATCACTTTGAAACACACATGTGATAATAAGTAACAAAAATAGCATATCACAATTACTTCCTGATCATTATACTCCAAGTTAATTAATATAAGTTGTTTCCAAACTTATCACGTTTAAAAGTATAAAATTTCTTTACACATTCGCATCCATAAATTAAAAACAAGCAATAGTGCTATTTTAAAATTCATTACCCATCATATAATTAAACTTCAAGTAAAGTAACCATTGCATGCACACGTAAACAGAAGTCCCTCTCTTATCTCAAGTAACACTGGTCTTTTTTTATTCTTGAAATTCGAATATATGTATCAATTAATTAGAAACATTGTTTTAATTGTGTTTATATTAAAGGCAGTTTTCAATTTAAAGCCTCACTTTCATTGCTAATAAAATATTTGTTGACTTAGGGATAGAGTAATCAAATACTTTCTCATTAGATAAAACTAAATTATGTTTGCTTGTTTCATAATTTTTTGTATAATGTTAATAACCTATGGTTTAATGAAAAACTTTTTAGTGAGAATAAGCGCTAGTTTCAAAAATAATTTAGCCTTATTGACTGTTATAAATTTATCATTATTTAAAACATTACTCTGAAATAATACCATTAAATAATAAATACATCCATGTACTTATATTAACATTAACACATTTATAACAAACAGAGTGAATTCACTTAAAAGAAGAGCTGTATAATTCTTTACAAGCAAGAAATGACATTTGAGGCAATTTCAGATATTTATATGCATATAAAGAAGTGGTTACGTGTGCGTACATGTGTGGCATATTTCTTTATATGATGCTACAGTTGTAGTCCAATTTTTATGAAATTTTTTAAACTTGTTTGAAACAAGAGAAAGATTCCTGGCTGTGTAAAATTTCGGAAAATCCTTTCCACCATTACTTGAGATCCACTGAACCAATTTGAACTTGGTTTTACTCTATAGGTATCTCGACTAATAAATGTTATTGAAATAGCAATTTCATTTGAATGTTTTGTTGTTGGTTGGTTGGTTGTTTTCAGATTATCTGGAGCCGTCAGCAACACGAGGGCTATGATGCGCCGAAACATTCGTCATTTAACAAGCCAGAATACATTTACAAACACCCATGCCCAACACGGGACTCGAACACGCAACCACGCAGTCTAGAAGTTCTGTTGTTAAAGTGGTGAAATTGAGGATAGTGGAATAAGGGGTATGCTATTTACTTTCAATCGAATGAACCAATTTGAACTGGCACGCAAATGGTAGATCCAAATCAACGCCGGATGTTTCAGCTAGTCCCAATCACAATTAACATGTTTTTCAGAGGAAAAAAAATAGGATTTTACCTATGTATATAAGTAAGAGACAGGTCGATATTTGGTTGGTTTATTTAAATCTACCTACATTTTAAAGTTATTATTTAATTGTAAAAAATTGTGTAATACTTAAAAAAAAAACTAGGGGTGTGGAACATCACAAAGCTTTCAATTACCAATTACACTATATAATACTGACGTGGATTTGTGTCATTTACCGTTTGTATTATTTCATTCTTCGTGTAGGATAAATGGCCAGTTTGACGGCATTTTTTGCGATAATTCTTGTATGCGTCTAAAAAAAATCGTCTAAAATGGTGATTTGGCGATATACTTTCACTTTTCAATAAGCCTTATATTATCCTTTATTATACAAGCGAAACTGAGAGGAGGAGAAAAAACGATAGTTGATTAGGTATGCTCAAGATAAGAGAACTCTGTGTTGAAGGCATTAATTTTTCAACTTTTTACGTCATTAAAACATTTTTACGGGAATTTTAGAGGTGGGGATGTTTAAAACACCTTAAGATCCATTACCACAGCGAATTTTATCAAGATCGTTAAAGCCGTTTTTTAGCAATCATTGAAAAACATTATTTTTTCAATGGCAGCCATTTTATGCTCGTGCGCGACTTTGACGAAAACCTTAGTGGTAGGTCCCATGGCCACCACTAACCCTCATACCAAATTTGAACATCGTAGGTCAATTTGTTCGGGAGTTATGCTGACCACAGACACACATACACATACACACACACACATACATACATTTTTTCTAGATCACTTTTATGAAATCAGGATGTTCCAAAATATTTAGAAATACTAAAAAAAAAAAAAAAAATCGATTTTTTTTTTTTTTTTTTTTTTTTTTTACTGTATGCTATACTTTCATTATCCTATGTATATGCATATGGGTAATTGAAAGTAAAAATTATGCTTTACTCTAGTGAAAACGCATCTATTTTATGAGTTTAAAGTTGTAAATGTTTGTATTTGCTCAATCAATCAGCATGTTTAGGTATTATGTGTAAGCTATATTTAATTGAAAACAAAATGACAATGAACACCGCTTGATGATAATAATTGGATCAAATAAGGCATACTTGGACAAATTCCAAAAGGAGTAGCATAATAATTACTCCTTTCCTAATAGCAAGTAAAATCTTCGTGGTAAACCATTAAAAAAAGAAAAATTATATAATTTTAACACCTATTTAACAAATGCATACTAAAATACATGTAATGAAAATAAAATACAGCTAAATGAAAGCCACTTTGAGAAAATGAATGGAAAAGACAACTATTTGTGTTAATAATTGATTCGTTGCTCATGGTATACAAACATAAATTAACTGTAAATGCTGCTTAGTTAAATTATGATAAACATTGGGATAAAAATGTGACGTTATAATTTAATCTTGAAACCAACATTAAATTGTTTTTATTGTTACAACAATAAAACGTTTAATGTGGCATACCACTCTTTTTGTTTCCATTATAATTATCCGAAAACCTTCCTAATTTTGAATTATTTCATTACATGTTTACATTCAATTACCCATATGTATACATAGGGTAATGAAAGTACCGTTAATGCGAGATACTTTGGCCCTTGGAACTTTTTTAATTTTTTCCCAATAATTTTGTTACTTTTCTAATTTATAAGCCGTGGTAACATTTGTACACATCTAGGCAACTCTTAATATAATTTTTGAAAATTTATATTTATATATTTTTTTCAAAGTGGTATTACCTTTTTTAATTTTTTTTTATTTGAGCCAATGTTACCATTGCGTTTGTGTTACTTTGACCCAATGTGGTTTTACCTATTTAAAATCATTGTATTACTAACTAGGTCCAAAGAAAGACATATATTCATAAGAAAATCTATTTATTTGAAAGGAAAATACATTTTATATGAAGTTTGAATTGCCGACGGTGAACAGTCCTCTTTTCATCAGTTTTGGAGGTTGAAAAATTTCATTAATAGAACACCATTTGTAGAACAAAGAGTCCTTTACAATCGGCCACTTCAAAAACTTACTGGTGCGTTCCATGAACTCAACAACAGCTCCTTCTTGTCTCACATCCACAGCTATCTCTGGAAACCTGAGCCCATTCCATTCTACAACAGCAAAATTCCCTACTTGGAGGCTGGTCTTGAAGTTTACTTCTAGGGAATTATTAGCATTGTAAGAAGTAGTTGCAACTGGGTCGACTTCTTTGGAACCAGTAACAACATAATGTGTTTTCGTCTTCAGAGTTTACCTTTAGCTTTTCTTTTCCAAATCCCTCTGACGGATTTTTTCAAGTTTTTAAAATTTCTTGTTCTTGTTTTTTTTTTTTTTCTTTTTCTCCTTTTCTATTTTATTTTCATCTTTCTGTTTTTTCTTCTTTTCTACATACTGAATAATATCATTAGCTGTAATACTTTTACCTGCAAGAACGGCCCAAAAAAAAGCTTACTCAAAGTAGGTCGTAATTTTGAGATTAGGAGAGTTCTTGCTATTGTGAATTTTTTTTAATAAAAACCTTAACAGAAATGGGAAGTACAACTATACTACTGCATAAAGTATTAAGTAATGTTTCAAAATAGGTACGTACCAAACTCTTAGCAGACGTAGAACTGTTTCCACATATAGAAATTTAAGAGGTTATAAAGACACGTGTTAGCACAAAATGAACAAAACCACTCTTGCTGCTCCTTGCTGAGACCATCGATATAGATAAACAACCGGATAGACTGCTCAACACTGGGAAAATGAAGCCGTTGCCAGATGCGATTGGTGGGATAAAAAATACGGATTGCCGAGGATTGAAAATAAAATGTTGGGTTTTACACAGCAGAAATGTCAATAGTAGACCTTAATTAGTAATAATGTGTAAAAAATATATACACTTTAACACTTTACAAGGTTTTTCGCATTCCCATCCAACTATAAATGTGAACTGTGATTGGTTAATCTTCCCACCAGCTTCGAAATCCCCGGCGCGTTTTTCTCTTTTCATTGACAATGAAGCAGTCTATCCAGTTGTTTATCTATATCGATGGTTGAGACCAATCGAACTGTTTGGTATATATCACTGAGTGCTTGGTGTTACTCCCTAGCGGAAACTGTCGAAATTAATTTAATAACTGCTTCCTGAAGGTTATCAGAGAACGTTGTATTTTTTTCTCAGTTTGGACCAAGAAGGACTCTAAGGGTCAAATTTTTTGCATATCTCCACGTTTTGGAACATCCTGATTTTAAAAAAGGGATCTTGAAAAAATTTCTGTATGTATGTCTCTGTATACGTGTTCAGTATAACTCCCGCACAAATTGACCTACGATGTTAAAATTTGGTGAGAGTTTTGGTGGTGGCACAGGTACCTACCAATAAGGTTTTCGTCAAAATCGAATATGCGCATAAGATAGCTGCCATTGAAAAAACCATGTTTTTCAGTAATTACTAAAAAACGGATCCAACGATTTTGATCAAAATCGCTGTGGAATTGTCTCTGGAAGTGTTCTAAACATTCCCACCTCCAAAGTTCAAATAAAAGTGTAATAAAAGCGTAAGAAGTTGAAGAACGAGTGCATTTAACATAGAGCTCTCTGCCCTTGAGCATCGCCCATCAACGATTGATTTATTTGCATATCAAGTAACAAGCAAGTACAATGTAATGTCTATCGAATAAAATTACTAATTTTGCAATTTTAGCTTCTTTTTTTTTTAATGTAGAAATTATAGCTGCCAAAAATATCGCCAAACTGGGCATTCCTATTTACATGAATAAAAATAAGAGAATGATAAGTAACACCACGTCAAATTTTACTGCAATGACCTATATTATATAGTGAAATTGAAAATTGTACGATGCCCCCCACTCCTAGTTATAATAGCGGTAATGTTGCTTACAACCAAAGCAGTGGCGGCTTATGAAGAACAACTACTAGTGCAGCCGAGCTACATCTAAATTTATTAGTTTAAAAGTAAAATTATTTATCATACTAAATTCCTTAAAGGACGATAAGATTTAAAAACTACTACATAACCATGGTATTAATTTTATTGCATTTCCAAAATCTCTATTAAAAATCAAAACCAATAGCATGCGTTGTAACGATATGCTTGAATCGATAACTACGATAAATAACTTGTGGAAAGAATAATTAGAAATAACTAAATGTTCCTCTCAAAAATCATTAGTCATTAAGAATTAGTCTGTATTCGCAGTAAACATTAAAAGTATTCATTCTATAAAGAATTCATTTGCCCGCAAAAATTCCTCATGTATATTAATCATTAGTGCTTTCATAGGACGTATATTTAATTTATATATTTACACAAATGCCTTTTAGCTACATTAAATAAAGAAAAAATATAAACTTTAATGTTTAATGAGAAATCGTCTCTTTCACACAACTTTAAAAATAACACTTACGAGTTCAGAAGACTTTATTGATTTTTCCAAAAAAGCATCCCAAGCGTGTTTCAACAATTCGTAATATAAAACTAAATACACACGAATATTTAAAATATAATTAAAAACAATCTTTACAAAGTATTATATTTAAGTGCATTTATCAATGCTTTCAAAAGAAAAGTTATTATTCTGAAAAATGTAAAATAGGTGTCAAACAGAAATTCAGAGCCGCTTAAAAACCCTTTCTTTTATTTAACTAAATTTCCTCTCGATAAACATTCGAATTTCGAAATGCCGCCTTTTTTTTATACGTCTGCCAAAACAGTGACAAGAACACAAAACGAGCCTCTGCTAGAATTCTCCTCTTTTTGGTTGTCACAAGCTCGGCTGCTCTGAATGTCTTATCAGAACATTTTAGTTTTCTTCCAGCTTCAGAGCTTTGTCTGAGTTGCATTATATAAACACCAGGGCTTATTTTTATGCAGTATTCCAGATTCCCCTATGACAAGCCTGTTTAAAAAGCCAATAGAGCGCCATCTACCGGTTTTCTTTGACTTCCACGTATCCGCGTTTGGCAACACTTCTCCTTTTTGGCATTTCCCAGGCAATTCAAATTGAAAAATCTTCGCTGAAAGGTTGTTTCTCCATTGAAATATTATGCTCTTTTAGGGATTGAAAAAGTGTTCATTTATGCAACGTTTATTGCGAAATCGCATTTTATCAGTTCGGGAAATTATTTTATTTTTCACTTTAGCATTGATCATTTGTGAAGATATGTTAGTAAATATATTATAAAAACTGTATTGGAATGTATGAATGATAAATGTTCCCTTTTGAAATTATTACATGGTACAACAAGTTATGTTTATACACAATCTTTTAGAGAACTATGAATGAAATATAATTAATAGTGTTTCATTATGTTGAAAATATGTCATCAATTTTTGCTGAAAGGTTGCTTCTTCAAAGAAATACTATACTCTTTTAGAAATTGAAATAGTGTTCATTTATGAAAAGCTTATTGTGAAATCCCATTTTATCAGTCCGGAAAATTATTTTATTTTGCATTTTGTCATTGAGCATTTGTTAAGCTATGCTAATAAATATACAGGGTGTCCCACAAATGTTAGCTATGGATAAGTATTTATTGATTTTATGTTATGTCTTAACAACAGCTACAACACAATAGGACTAAACTGCGCGAAAACTTCGTAAAACATAGTCTGTTTATTTTTGGGTCTAACATATTGTAAGGAGGAGAGCCTTCCGTGAGGTCTTTTAAAGGGAAACTGAATAGTTTTTATTTTTTTTATATGATTTTGTGAATTTCAATGGTCTTGTTCTG
This sequence comes from Linyphia triangularis, assembly GCA_963978545.1. Lineage (NCBI taxonomy): Eukaryota > Metazoa > Arthropoda > Arachnida > Araneae > Linyphiidae > Linyphia > Linyphia triangularis. The sequence goes on along the minus strand of OZ021722.1, from coordinate 101,350,985 downwards.
GCTATTATGTTTTTTTATAGCAATATTCTCTATTTCCCTCCAATCGAGATGAAAATGCACTTCACTTTCTCCTTGAAAGACCTTCTAGAAGGCCTGAAAGGTGTTCCTCCTTATAATATGACTAATCTAATAATAAGTTACCTATGTTTGAGGATGTTTCATGCAGAATAGTCCTCTTGAAACTGTTTCTAAAAAATCACATACCATAACCAACTAAATTTTACAAAGTGCTATAGCGTCCCCTAACAATAATAAATTGAACTTAGTGATTTATTTGATTATATGCATTTGTTAAAATCTCATTCTAATTAATGTCCTTTATGATGAAAGTTTTACATATTTGTTTTCATACAAGGCAAAATTGTGTTTCAGTTTCCCCTTTAAAGACCTCCCGGAAGGCATTATTCTTTATATTCATGTATCTCTGAATTCTTCTGTTGTGACGATTTCTCAATGTCTGCTTCTAAATAAAATCAAGTATAACTTACTTAAGTCAATACTTTTATAATCGACTGCTGTTACAGACTTACAGTACTGACACGTCACTATCATAGTTGGCGTAATATAAAATAACTAATATTTAATTGCTTAAAAATTGCATTTCGCATTTTTTCTTTATGTAATTTAATTTTACTATTAGTTAATACTGCCAGAAAATACAGCATTACACATTGAATATCCAAACGTCATTTAGTCTTGAATGTAATATAAACTTGAAATAACAAAAAAAAAAAAAAAAAGATATCATAAATATGTAGATTCAAAGGTTATATAAAATCCTTCAGTTAAAAATAAATAGTAATGTATTTTTAAGAAACTGGTTTTAAAAATTCAAAATTATCGTAATTAAAATATTTATGGAAATGTTTTGCAAAAAAATCACTGTGACAATATTAAATGCATGCTTCTAAATTTCACTGGTTTTTTTTTTTAAACCAGAACTTGTAAAAAAATATTTTAAATAATTATATTTGTAGTATTGAATGCCCACTTGTTTCGTCGTTTTATTATTCCACTGGCAGAAGATTTAATGGAATCGTTTGTTTCTTGATATCTCTAGAATATAATTTTTTTTTTTACCCACAGACGATCATGGGAATGGGAGAAATTCTACAGTTGTTTTCCCTGCAGTAATTGTTAAACTATATTTTTAATTATTTTATTATATATATATTAATTCATTTGTTTCAGAAAGGTTTTAAAGTTTCATTCTAATAAAAATATTTTGAAAATATTTTATACTAAATTTTATTTATAAATTTAAAAATGTTGTGTATTGCTGAAAAAACTGTGGATCAAATTATGTATATATATATATATATATATATATATATATATACGTATATAACTTTATATATATATATATATATATATATATATATGTGCATGACCGTGAATGGGTTAAGTAAAGCCGGATTTACACGCTACCAGTCGAGGTTCCAGTTTAGATCACCAGTCAGTGACCAAACATTTCCTATTTACTGGCGCCGGCGACTCCGATCAACCAATCACGTACGCTCTCCCGTGATCACCGATAGACGCCTAGCTGACGTCACAGAACTGGCGATCTAAACTGGAGGCCTGACTGGTAGCGGGTAAATCAGGCTTAAATATATTTGTTATACTGGATATCCACTTGTTTCATTTTATTATTTCATTGGCAGACGATTAAATAGACTCGTTTATTTATTGCTATCTCTAGAATGCAAAAAGTGTTTTAAGTGGATACATTTGTAATATTGAATGACCACTTGTTTCGTTTTATTATTCCATTAGCAGACGATTTAATAGAACCGTATATTTCTTGCTAACTTTAGAATATAAATAAATGTTTTAAGTAAATGCAATTTTTGTATTGAATACACACTTGTATCGTTTTATTATTCCATTGGCAGACGATTTAATAGAATCGTTTATATCTTGCTATCTAGAATGCAGTCACTTGTTTGGCGATAATTGGCGATTTTCGTGAGTAAGCAAATCCTTTATTTGAAAAGCTGACAACCCCTGCGTCTCTGGACGATATGTCGAAAACAGAGAGGAAGTTCTCCTAACTTTCAAATTCCTTCAGATGTATTTCGGGAAGAACACTGTTTCAATACATTTAAATCGTCCCTTAGTGGGTGTTTGATGGCTTCCCCCTTCACTTTCAACTGTCACAGATTTGAATCTGTAGCTCACCGGATGCTGGTATAATTTTGGGGCGAGAAATGGTTTCTATTAGTTTCGGGTTTTGATGTTGAGGGAAGACATATGGGTTGCAGTGATTTTATTTTCTAAATAAAGTAAGAAATTAGATCTTTATTAAGAATATATTAAATAATTACAGAGTGATGTAAAAAAAGCTTATAAAAACTCCTATTCCATGTATAAAATGTTCAGCGCGTTTTCATCGTTAACAAAAACTAAAGATGTGGAACAACACACAACTTTCAATTACACTATAATACTGGTAAATACATATACATTTTACGTGAAATTGTGTTATTACCATTTCAAATTTTCATTTATTTGAAAAAATTGGTAATTTGGTGATATTTTTGGCGATAATTCTTGCATGGGTAAAAAACACCACCACCACCAAAATGGCGAACTGTGCGATATATTTTTCGATAATTCTTAAATATCTTTGCAAGTGAAACAGAAGAGAGGAGAAAAAAGGTCGTTGACATGCGATGCTCAAGAGAAGAGAACTCTATATTAAAGACATTCGTTTTTCAACTTTGTATGCCTCTATAGTATTTTAAAAGGAATTATTGACGGTGGTAATTCAATTGCAAACAGACTGACATTTTTTCTAGACCACATTTTTGAAGTCAGGATGTTCCGAAACCTTAAAGAAATGTAAATAAAAATAATAATAATCACTTTTCTTTGGAGCGAAAACAATACTTTCATTTCCCTTTGTAAACATACAGATAATTGAAAGTAATAAAAAGTGATTATAAGAAATTCCATATTTTTTGTCGATTTATTTTTTATCTTTTATAACTTCGATTTCCAAATAAAACACTACGTGCAATGAGGAACTTTCATGTTTTTTGGTTTTATTTTTAAATAAAAGTAGAGAAAAAATCCTGAAAAACAATACCATTCTTTAAAAAATTTGAGCTCGGATAGATAGTTAAAAAAATATTTAGTTTTTCACTTTGCGATTTGGCGGGAAAAAGCCACTTATGAGTGAACGTCAAAGCGCAGATAATGAACCAGTTTAAAACCTGTTTTAGAGAAGGAATGAGAATGGTTTTTCCTTCATTTTGCCACTTTTCTCTGCGTAACCACGTCACAGTTTTTTTATGGGTTTTTGGTCACGTGACTTTTGCTTTGATTTCGGCTAATTTTAAACTCGATTTTTGATTAATTGAAAGCATAAAGATAAAAAATAATTGCACTGCTCAAATATATTCGTTGGATGACACTAGAAAATACAAAAAATATTCATTTTCCTCACTTGTGCAAGTTCCTCATTGTAAATAAATTGTTCAATAAAAGCAAATCTATCAATTTTGATTTTCGATCAGAAATTCTGTTATAAAAATACTTTTTTATTAGGCTTTTAGATATTATTTTTTTTAAAGTATCAACATAGAGCTCTCGTAAATTATTGCATTCAATTAACCATATGTTTACAAAGGGTCACATAGGGTTGTTTTGAAACACCCGGATTTCAAAAAAGTGGGGGGGGGGGAATGTATGTCTGTGTCTGTATTTCTGTGAGTATGTGGGTCAGCATAACTCCAGAACAAATTGACCTACAAATTTCAAATTTTGTGTGCGGGTTAGTGAGGGGCATGGGACCTACCATACAGGTTTTTGCCAAAATCGCGCATGCTCCTAAGGTGGAAATCATGAAAAAATCATACGTTTCGGTAATTGCTAAAAAACGGCTGTAACGATTTTGATTGGAATATCTGTGCTAATGCCTTTTAAGATATAATAATCGTTTCCACCTTCGAAATTCCCGCAGAAATGCAATAAAAGCGTAAAAAGTTGAAAACAAGTGCCTTTAACACATAGCTTTTCTGCAATTGAGCATCGCCCATCAACGATTGAATTTTTTTTCTTTTTCACGCATAAGAAACATTTCTCATCACATCATAAGATATATTCATAGAAACAGGCTCTATGCTGTTCTTAATAGGCATAATTTAATTACGCCCACCTAGTTTATTTGAAATTGAATATGTTGTCTCTTGAATAGCTTCATATTTTTTATTTTGAGTTTTACATTTCAAGAACATTTATTTCTTAATGAACATTTCTCAAGGAAATTAAAAATTAATTGTAACAAATAATTTATTGTATTTTGTTAAAAAAAATTGAAAAGCTTAACCATTTAATAAATGTCTTTGTAGTGTTAATAAAGTATATTATTACATTGTTTTGTTATTTAAAAGTGCGTAGGCAGAATTTTTATTTAAAAAACTGATGTGTTTTACTAGTAAGTATTTTTTCAGAAACTTAAATCCTTCGTATAAGCTTTCTTATCATTTGACCTTTAAACATTGCCTCCATACTCCTTTTGACTTCGAGTTTAGCCAATGAAGCAGAAATAAAATAGTCGCATCATATAAGAAAAAATGGTTTTCTACTATTTTAAAAGACCGTCTCAGAAAGATGCTTTTTACAATATTTTTATCTGTTTACTATATGTAAGGTGAAAGTTGATCAAAGACTTACATAGTACGGTATTCTGCAGAAAAAAATTAAATCAAACACAACAAAACTTAAGGAAAAAAACAAGAAAAGTCCTTTCCCAAATGCTAGCATTCTTTAACTGGTTCCAAACGATTTTCGTAAATTCCCACGGAGGCCATAAGGTAACGGTAAAAATTCATTTCCCTTTAATGTTATAGAGAAAAGCTTTTTTCTTTGGAATTTAATTTGCTTTTTACGGAGTTCGAAACCTATTTTCTTTTAAATAGGTTTGTTGCCTTCGAAATCCTCTTATTTTCATTCTTCGTTTATTTCGCCCTGGGAACTTTAAACCGAAGTGAAAAAAAAATATTTCCATCAACATTTGGTTTTCTATTTTGGTTTCAGCTGTTTTGTGCATTCGTACTTGGGAGTTATATATTTGGATATTGATTCATCCTTAAATAATATTGTTTATTTTTGGGTTGATAGAATACCAGCAAATTTTGAATTTAAAAAAAATATATATATTTTTAGGATTCGTCTGTATTGCCATATTTATATAGATATATTTTTTTCTTTTTAAAATATCAAATAGTAGAAATGTCAAAAACTTAGTGAATCAGAACAATAATGAAATTTAAAAATATTATATCCCTTTTTGAAAAATTTCCTGACCCCCCCCCCCCCCAGTTCTAACAATTTTTACATTTTTTTCCAATGCAGTTTGTAGGTTTACATTCAGTTGTTTATAACCGTTTCATGTGTTGAGCAAAAGTAGTTACCAAAACGGAAAAACACAAAGGAGAACACATTTGTTGCATACATTTTATTTAGCTTACTCCTTTTATTGAAATATGTAATATTTAAATAGAGGAAAACAGAGTTAATACAACACTATCTAAAACAAGCACAGTTATAATAGTGCTTACAGTACAGTAAGTTATAATAGGTTACAGAAAACATTTATTTTTCTGAAACAGTACAGAAATATTACAGATATTTAATATAGCCTACTCCTATGGAAATATATATAACTTTTAAGTAGATAAACGGAACAAACACAAAACTCATAGAAATGTTATCGACCAGTTATAATATTATTATGAATTTTCTCAGAAGAAATGATAACGCAGTTTTAACAAAATAAAAACTATGATTTATTCTTCGTTCGAAGGCTCACAAAACTTCTCCGAACAACAGTAAGCTCGCTATCAAGCATCATCAAAAGCTTCGGAGCATACAACTTCGGATACAGCGATAATTCAGGCACAACGAACTTAAACAAGCAATCAGTTTCTTTCAAAGCAGAGCATCCAAAATTCAATTGATTTCCAATTTCAATCCACGATAGTGTTTATGTATGCACAAGTGGACTTTTGACAAGCAGAAATATATATATATATATATATATATATATATATATATATATATATATATATATATATATATATATATATATATATATATATATATATATATATATATATATATATATATATATATATATATATATATATATATATATATATATATATATATATATATATATATATATATATATATATATATATATATATATATATATATATATATATATATATATATATATATATATATATATATATCCAAAATATATATATATATAACGAAAGGGGGAGTAGGGAATTGCATTACTGTATCAATGGGAAAAAATGTGTTTCTCGTCGGGGTGGTGGTTCCAATAATAAAGGTTTACGCAGCAATTAATATTTTAACTACGCAATTAAAAGGTTATTAAAAGGCATAAGCTCAATTTTCCGGCTCAATTGAAGGGAATCCGGAGAAGGGATAAGCTCAATTTTAATTGAGCTTATGCTTGCACAACAATGAAACTTTGAGCGACTCTTTGTTAGAAAAACAAGGAACCTTTCAGTGAGTGAAGCTAGTCTATGCTTGTATAGCAATGAATTTTTCAGTGAGTGAACTGAGCTTGTGTTTACGTGTCAATGAACTTTTCTGCGAGCAAAGCCAGCCTGCGTTTGAGTAGCAATGAACCAATCAGCGAGCGAAGTGTCGAAAGTTGGGACCCATACACATATACGGGACAACGTAGCTAATTATTATTGAAATATAATCTTACTTCAAATTTACACACCAAGTAAGTCTGTTTTAAAAAAAAATTACCTGTATTTTGGATAGAGTTGCTTTGATCATAAAAAAGTAAGTTTTTCTTTCCGAACTGTGAACCAGCTACTTTATTAAAGAGCTTTTTTCCATTATAATTAAAAATAATTTTAAAGACGAAAAAAAAATTTCCTTTCTTGGCGTTCTTGTTTTAGAATAAATGTCTGCACATTCCACTTTTTATTCCAATTGCAGCAACCCTTTTTTTTCTATTTTTATCCATCTCAAAGTAATCGATACTATTGTTGTAAACAAAGAACGTCTTGCTTACATACCCCATTGAAACAAATAGGAATTCTCTAACAGAAAAAGAGATACTCGAATCATACAAAAACGTAAATAAAGTAAAAACTCAATCCACTCTAAACAAGGCTCAGCAAAAAAAAAGTCCAAATCGACTCCACTTAAGTGAAAACCCTATCTAGTGAACTCAGGAGCTTGGCTAAAGGAAATCGCCGCAATAACGATGCCATTGGAGTTAACTACGACATTAAAAAGCTGCATGCAATTCGGAAATTTCTGCATCCACTAAAGGAACAAATCCGAAGAAATTCCTTGTAGCAATTTGAGTATTGAACTGTATCGCAGGCTAGATTCCGTTGTTATTCAGATTACTGGATGCGATAGCAAAAGTGAATTTAGATAATCCGGAGAAGGGATTTAGAACGAATTATGTTGAAAGCACACCAAAACTGAATAAAATATCGGTTAATAGTTATGGAACGGTTAAAAGATGTATTTTAACTTGAGTTTTGGCGTATCCCTTTTGTACGTTTCTATTGAGATTGTAACTAACTTTAGCAGTTTTACAAAATTATCTAAAATATTTATTTATTACGACGCCAACCAACACTGTCATCTCTAGTAAAAATGTGTGTAAGGATTTTCATTTAAATTTAATTCGTATTTTTAGTGTATTTCAGAGAAATCTATAAATAAACTGCAAGTAATAGCTAGAAGAAATTAATTTTAAATTTTATTAAAAATTAAAGTTAAATTTTATTAAAAATTAATTTTAAATTTTATTAAAAATTAATTTTAAATTTTATCAAAATTAATATAAAATTTATTAAAAATTAGTTTAAAATTTCATTAAAAATTATTTTTAAATTTTATTAAGAATTAATTTTTTAAAGTTAAGAGAATATACGAGTTGAAATATTACTATTATATCCAGCATACACTGGATATAATAGTACATTTTTTTTTTCTATACCACTTTTTTGTTATTAGGGTGTTCCAAACGTGCAGAAATGCAAAAAAAAACAACAAAAAAAAACAGATTATTATTTTTTTTAATTTTTTTTTTGACGTTAGGTATACTTTCTTTACCCTATGTAAACATATGGGTAATTGAAAGTAAAAATGGAACTTTTAATAAATATTTGGTGTATATTAAATTAAATAGTTTGTTATATTCATTATTTTTCAACAGGGGCCATAAAGCGCCGTACAACTGTTTCGTTATTTAATAATTTCAATGTTTTTAAAATGAGTTTACATCTATTTTTGAACTTTTTCCTTTCAGTGCCTCCAAAGAAACCCATCATTACTGATCAAAATGGGGAAATCTTAGAGAGCTTGATAGGACCCTACAATGAAGGAGATAACCTGCACTTGATATGCGAGGCGGAGGAAGGTGAGTGTTTTCAAAATATTTCAATAAGTCACATATTAGAGCATTGTGTGACGCTCATATCATGCTATGAAATGAAAACTAATTTAAAAGTATTTTTTTAGGATAAATTTACAAGATAACACAAAATAAAAGTTAAAAATTTAAGTACTTATTTTTTTAAAAGGCAAAGTTAATATTTTTTTCTTTTTTTTAAGAGTTTTGACTCCTGGGCTAGTCACGAGAGTCATAACACCAAGATCAAATAACGCAAAAAAAATAAGTTTTTTTTCTAAAAAAAAAAAGTGTCCAACTGGTAAACTTTCCCATTAGCAAATAACAACAGATGTATGTTTCCATTTTGAAAAATAAATTAGAATTCGAATTAACTGTAGTAAAATGAATTAAACTTAATAAGTAATTGACTTTTTAAAATGGCGGCTGGTTTTAAATAAATTTCAAGGGGTGAAAATAAAATATGTTTAAAATTTCAGAATTGGCCGAATAGCGGAAGTATGTTAAAATTAAAAACACCACACACTACCTATGACGTCAAGAAATCTTCGCTTATCGCTGGATTACGACCTAATTTTAAAACTTAATTCAACAAAACTAATTAAAATTCTACATTTTTGCTTTGGAATGACAGTCAGAGTGCCAAGACTACTTATGTTAAGAATTTCGCAGTTGTCCAAACACCAAACAATGTGTGCATGTGATTATAAAACCACACATCCGTACTTTTTTTAAATAAAAGAGAGATAAAAAAAAAAAAAATGGAAAGAGTTGAAACATATTTCACCTTTCGTTTTTTTTTTTGTTTTTTTTTGTGGAAGTTGTTTTATTTTCTCTTATGAAAGTATGTCAAGATTTTTCCATTTTAGGGTACTTCCAACGCAAAATCTACAAATAAAAGTTTCAAAGCTATATAATTTGTGTTCGATACTAAAAGATATTCAACATAAATTGCCAATTCCACTTTATTCTATATTAATAAATTCAAGTAAAAGGTATGTACCTACTAGTTTTAATTTGAATACAAAAACATGCTAACACAAACTAAAAATAAGTAGTAATTAAAAAGTAAGAAATATATACTAAGAAATAAATAAATATTAACTTTATATATAAAATATTTGCTTCACATATAAATAGATTAAAAAAAAAAAAAAAGTTTTTCGAAATAACTTTGGCTTTAAGTTTAAAAATAACTTTTGTTATAATTTTGAATGACTTTTAAACAATCTTCGGTGGTGTCAAAATCAATGTGCCTGGTGGTTTTTCATGCGTTTAAACTTCATTTTAAATTGAAAGTGACTTTAAAACTCAAAGCTTAAACGTTTATTTTCAGAGCTTTGATGAGCAAGCAATTTGAATGAAAAATAAATAAATTTTATGTATTTCTAATTACACTGCCTTAAGGCGGTCAGCAAAAATCAAAAAAACTTTATTTATAAATATTTTTATGTCAAACAATTATCTTGTGTATGAGATACTATTTCTATATCTTTGAAATAGTATTTTTTTTTCCAATATTGTTTTATTTAAAAAAAAAAAAACTAAGAAAAATCCATAATAATTGATGTTTGCGTGTTTTGCGATCAGTAAAGAAAATAAAATTTCAAAGTGAAAGCTTCCTAAAATACATAATTATATATAGAAAAAAAATTGGTCGTCACAGAATTTTGATGGGTGAATTAGAAAAAATTAGAAAATTTCTCAAAGTTAAAATCTTAAAACTTTTGCTTCTTTTATGTTATTCTTTACGCTAAACGTTATATTTTAAAACAAAATTTAAAAAATAAACTTCTGCGAAGACAAAATGTTTAAAACTATATAAATAAAATGCTCCGAATTTTTGAATATCTACTTGTTAATGGTTCTGGAGAAATATCAATTTGAATTTGCAACATCTGTGAAAACCACTAGTGCTCTAAGAACGCACTTTAAGCAGACGCTTCAAGGCGTTACGCCCATTAGTGACTTATAAATAACAGGTAATTTCGTGGCGTTCTAATCACGGGAGGAATTAGATAAAAACATCATTCTCTTCAGGAATGTTAGAACTATTTTGAAATGGGACTTGGTACCCATTGTTTTCACAAAAAATAAAAAAATAAAAAAAATTATATATATATATATATATATATATATATATATATATATATATATATATATATATATTATTATTATTATTATTTTTGCGTGTTTATAATCTTTGAAGTATTCTCCTTATTCTGGCAGGCTTTTGAGCTGATCCAATAACTGCAATTGCAGAAAAACTATATTTGTATGGAGAATTTAGTATTGCTGCAATAGCTCCTTCGAGGCTGCAATAGCATTTTTCTCAGTTCGTGATTTTTGAAATTTTCACCTTATATTCAAAATGCTTAATACTTCAGCAAATATGAATGAAATGACTTGAAATTTTGTGTGTGTAGTTCTTAATATCTTTTTGACAAAAATAGGCATGGATTTTTGAATAAAATAAAAAAAAATTACAGATTTAAATGTTGAAAAAAAAAACGTTTTTTACGCTTTTTTCTCAAACACTGTTTTACTTATTCCAAATCTGATGCCTAAAAAGTTAGAAAATATTACTAGAAACATTTTTTTTTAAAAAATCAGGAAAAAATATTGAAAAATGAAAAAGAAGATAGAATTTAAAATTTGATGGATTTTTTAAAAAATTTAAAAATTTTGAAAATTTAAAGCATTATGTTAAATTTTTGTAAATAAAATTTAGGTTTTAATTAGTAATGCTACCAAATATCTAAAAATTATAATTTTAAAGGCTTAAATCAAAAACAAAGTTTGAAGGATACCAAGTCCCCCAGGGAAAAAAAATGGGATTTTTGACAAAATTTCTTTACTGGAAAGATCATTCTCTAGACTCACTATGATACAATTTACTCGCCCGGTTCATTTAGAAACTATTTTATTTATAGTCCGAGAGGCGACTGAAATTTTTGGACCCCATCGAACATCATTCTGAATTTTTTATAGAAATTAGAGAAAAGTGAGTAGATTACGAATCCACTGGTCTGCCGTGGCAAAAATGGCCGAAACTGGTCAAAAATCAGCTTGGAATGAGTTGAACTAAAATCCGATTGCCAAATATGTCATAACTTGCCAAAAATAGAACGAACTTATTCGTCTGGCAACCCACTTCATTTTGATTTTCAATGAGAAAAAGCGCAAACGATTTCTGATCTTTGGCTCGAAAACTTATATCTTTTAAAAGTAAGCCAAATTGGCGACTTCAGATACGTCATAAGTGACGTATTATTTTTTGCCAACTTGGCTCCCTTTTAAAAGATGCAAGTAGACCGTCGACAGATATCTGAATCGTCTGCAACCTTCTTAATTGAAAATTAAAGAGTGAGGGTTACCAAATAAAAAAATGCTCATTATTTGGCAAGTTATGGCGCATTTGGCAAATGGATTTAGTTCAACTTATTAAAAGTCGATTTTTGACCAGTTTCGGCCTTTTTTGCCATGGCAGACCAGTGGATTCGTAATCTACTCACTTTTCTCTAATTTCTATAAAAATTTCAGGATGATGTTCGATTTGGTCCAAAAATTGCAGTCGCCTCTCAGTCTATTAGGATTTTAAAATTTGGTGAGTAGGTACGAAAATGATCATTGAATGAAATTACATAAAATATTTTCATTTAATGTCTATCGATTATAAATGAAAATTTTAAAAAATGCAAAAGATTATTGCAGGGGGCGCCACTGCATAGACATTGACGTAAGGGTTTCAAATATAAAATCAAAAATATTAGACACTATTTATGTCATAACGCCCATAATTCTTATAAGGGCGTTAAAAAAAAATCACTAAAATGGTGATTTATATTATATACTTTTCAATATTTCTTACTTTATCCTTTCTTCTAAGTAAAACAGATTCGACGAGAAAAAAGGTCGTTTATGAGCGATGCTGAAGGGAAGAGAAAACTGTGTTGAATAACACAAGAGTTTTTCAAATTTTTAAGCTTTCATAGTATTTTTACGGAATTTTCTAAGTGGGGATGTTTATAACATCTTAAGAGGCATTTCACAGCTATTTGGATTTTTAGCAATTAAATGGCATAAATCTTATGCGTAATAGCCATTTTGAAGGAATTCTAAATGATAGATCCCATGCCCACCCCTAACCCGTAAACCAAATTTGTACATTGTAGGACAATTTGTTCGAGAGTTAAGCTGACCACGTGACATACCGACATACATTATTTCTAGATCACTTTTTTGAAGTCAGGATGCTACAAACTGTTGAGAAATGCAAAACAATCGAATTAATTGTTTTACCGAAAACAATACTGTGTAAACATTTGGATAATTGAAAGTAATATAGAATGGTCATAATTCATCAAATAGTTTATCTGAGCGTTTGGCATACGTTTTAGTCGCAATTAGAAAAATCAGAAAAACAAAATTCCAGAAACTTTGGCAATTCTCAAAAGAGTTTTTTGCCATACTCGCTTGTTCAATGTTAAACAATTATTTGGCTATTTTCTCTGCTATTTACTCAGAACAACACGATGGCATAAAAATAAGGGTTCTAGCTGTAAAAGAATTGAATCTTTGGGGAGTAGAAAAGCTGCCTAAGATCGGTACACTTAATACGTGTACCAATAGAAATATCATTAAAAGCATTTTTTACAGTGTATAAAGTTTATAAATCTTATATAAATTATAATAATTTCATTTGTAAAGTACTTGACTTTGGAAAAATTCTAAAAATATTTTTTTCAAGGTGTTTTTACGTTCACAAACTTTTACCTAGCATAGAGAAATATCTTCCTTGAACAGTTTTATATATATTATTCTAAAAACTGTTATTTATTTAAAACTTGATTTCAAATACAATATATTTTTCATTAAATCTATTGTCTTATTATTACGCATATCACATTTTTATAACGACTCACATTCAATACACGGACGATAAGATACGATGTTATAAAAACTTGAATTTGCTACCATTTTCAGTAAAACTTTTTATCACCTCTTAGTAACTTCATCTCTTTCCAATAACAGCATATGTCACACTTTGTAAATAAACACTAATTTAATTTTACTCAAAGAAACCAATCGACCAACAGCTTTTTTATTCTGTTCTTTTATAGTTTAAAAAAAAATACTTTTGCTCTAAAAGCCAATGAAAAATTAACGAATCCAAATAAATTTACTGAGTCTTTGAGCAGACGATTCCGTTTTCTTTCGAAGAAAAAAAATATCTTATCAGCCCTTGAAAATAAGCTCTTCAACTAATACTCCTCAGACTTAATTTCATTCCCGCATTGTTGAAACAACTAAACTTTTAAAAGAAGAACTTATTCGAAAATCAATACTATCTTCAATCTGTCTACTAACTAACAGACGAGGATTCGTTTCGGACTCCTTTGTCTTGGAAAATCCTTGATTCAATGCAATGTACCCATTCATCTTGATGTATTATAAGTGCTGCACTGACCATCCCTCTACTCTTAGGTAATCTTTTGAGGGTACAAAAATCGGAAAGTTCCCTCCAAAAACTACTTAAGGCATTAGTCAATAAAATACTGATGCACGTGACCAAATGACGTCATTTATCAAAATGGCCGTTATCGCGATGACGTAAAGCACGGTTCCTCCAATAAACTTTCTTTCTCTGTTATTTTTTCGAAATTCCCTCTGAAGAAGGTAATGGTGATGTGATCGGATGATAATAGCCTTTTCTAGAAGTGTGTGGTTTAAAAGGGTATGTGGAGATGGGGGGGGGGGGGGATGTCGTGATTTTTCGATTGTTTTAGAAGAATCTATTATCAGAATAGGGAGAATTTATTTCGATTCGTAATGGTCATGGTTAACTGATTAGACGTAAATTAGTTGCATGATAAATCAGAATAAGTGTTTAAAAGTTAAGTTACAAGATAAAAATGTAATTATAATTTCAAAGTCGTAATTTTAACTTTTTATCAAAAACGTAATTTAACTGAAGAAAGAACAAAGTCGTAATTTTAACTGAAGAATCAACGTACATAAATAGTCTTTTTATGGGCGATTTTTTTATAATATAATACATATCTCCTCCATATATTTCAAAGAATACGTATGCACATATTTGGTGTTATGTATTCATAAGTAAAAAAACAATTTTACAAGAGACATATGCTGTTAAAATTCACATTAAATAAGTGTAATTACAAATAATTGTCATATTATATTTATCTAAATCTTTCGACAGGTAAATAAAACAAATTTGTGTTTGTGAAAAAAAATTCACATATTTTAAAGTGGAGTTAATTTATGATTAAGAGGAATTGGTACCCTTCAATTTTTTTTTTTTTATTTAAGTATTTAAAATTATAATCTTTACCTATTTAGAAGTTTGACTAAGTAAAAACTCGATTTTATTAAAGAAAAGTTCACATAGTGGTCTAAATTTTCAAAATTTTAAAATTTATAAAAAAATTCATAAAATTTCAAATTCTATCTTTTTTTTTTTTTTTTTTTTTTTAAATTTGTTCCTTGTAAATTACTCTAACTCTTTAGGCATCGTATTTAGAATAAGTAAAATAGTTTTTGAGAAAAACTATAGTTACTGTTACTTTTTATTCAAAACTCCATGCCTGTTTTTATCAAATTTATCTTTAGAATGATAGAAAAAAAAAATTCCAAGTTATTTAATTTATATTTCTGTAATTTTAGCATTTTGAGTATGGAGTTATTGCAGAAATGCTAATTCTCCATAAAAATATAGTTTTTCAGCAATTGCATTCGTCGGATCAGCTAAAAAAAACTTGCCAGAATAAGGAGACGGTTTCAATGATTATAAATAAGCAAAAACGAGAAAATTTATATTTTTATAATTTTTTGTGAATATAAGGGGTACCAAGTCCCCTTAAACAATTGCGACAAATCATTAACAATTGTTGTGATTGGTCAGCAAATGAAAACGTGACGGACATTCGTCTTCGAATCCCAGTGGTATACCCCTTCAAGTATATATTAACTGAGTTCAAGCAGGGATTTTTTTGCCACTCACTGTTCAGTATCTATTATATCTAAATCTATTTTATTATATATAAATCTATTTAATTATATATAAATCTATTTAATTATATATAAATCTATTTTATTCTATATAAATCTATTTTATTATATATAAATCTATTATAGCTGATCTGTTATATTATTCTATTATAGTGAAAACCTTTCTATTTTGCCATCGTGTTACATCGTGTGAGTAAAGGAGAAACGAGAAACTTATTGTCTGAAGGAAACATAATGAAAAATTACTTTAAAACAGCTCTATTTCGTTCTGTTCTTTCTTTTGGTAGCGATCTAAACTTTAACCAGTATTTGAACCAAAATGGTTTGATTATTTTTTTTTTTATCAACTGGATTAAAGGATGTTCTCTCCCTCTTTGTGTATGTTTCATTGAGTACGAGGGCTTATGCCTCCTTGAAACAGCTCCTGAAATGAGGACTTTTAGTCTATGAATTTCGTATATCCTTCTTTTACTTCAGGTGAAGAAGGACATAATTTTGACACTCTGTTAGCACTGTTATAACATATTTACAAATAAGTGAAAATTAATGATATTTTAGTGTTTAACCTTTAGTTTAAAAAAAAACTGATTTTTTTTTTTTTTTTTTTTTTTTTTATAAACTCATCAAAATGAGTAAAGTATTAATTTAGTTCTGAAACATGAAGCTTCCGATCACTAGTTAATGACCAAACCATTGAATATTGTATTTATTGAATATTTTAGTTATTTTAATATGCAATTGTATGATTTGTATTTACTTTAAAATGCTTTGGTGCACACCGTTAATTTTTTGGGTGTGATAGAGTCATCCTAAAAGCGTTAATTCATTGCATTCCAAATTACATTTTAATTTTTTACATTCTCTGTTTCTAATTTTAGTGCATTCTAAAAGCTCCAATGTATTTTAAAAGTATTATAAAATTGACAAAAATGATAAAAATTTGCTAGAACTTGGCGAATCAGTATGATTGACATTCTCTATAATGTCGCATCATGGTCGTACTCAAATCATAAAAGCATATGTAACCTAGTGGTTGCTTGTACTTTTTTTGTTTTAAGGACACAGAGATGGATATTCTAGCTAAATCCATCGGTAGTATTTATCGAATTGAAAAGTCGTTTAAAAAAAAGGATTAATATTTTGTCAAAAGAAAACCGCCAAGTAAAATTATTCTGTGAAAACAAAAGTTACTATATCTATTAGTTGACGCCAAATGGTAGTGTTTCAGTTTTATTTCATCGGGAAACTACACATCTAAGTAAAATGACATTAATAGAAAGAGGCCCTATAAGCAATCAGTACTGGGCTGTTTTCATGAAATAATTATATTTCATAAACGTGGACTAATAATCATTCAATATACTGAAATGAGATTGCTTCGATAAATATTGTAACATGCCATATATTGCTTCCAATAAGTTTCCCCAATAATACCAATTAAGATTATTGTGTGTTAAGTAACCTAAAGAAATGAAATGCAACCCATTAGAAGCAACCGTTATATTTCAGAATTTTTTGGATGGTCTTTTTATTAGTCAAAATTTTCATAGTGGCAAGTGGCTTGTGTTAGATAAAATGTATTGATGACACAAATAATTGTTGACAAGAACTCCAGTTTGTATCTTGAAAAACCAATGATAAAAATTTGTAAAACAAAATAAATTACTTTATCAACTATTCTTAGCGAATAGGGGAGATCATTGGTTTCTTTCCTTTTTTATCTTTGCATAGTGAAAGATAACTAAAAGTGTACAGCAATTACTAAATTTTACTTTTGTATAGTAATCAAAATAGAAAAATAAGAAAATAAATTTGAACCTAAAAATTATGCTATTTAAGAAAGTTAAAAAACAATCTTATTCACCCACTATTTATCCATAATTTTACGGAGTAAGGCCTATCTTAAAGGGAACTTGGTAACCTTTAGTCTACTTTTTTATAACTTGAGCAATTAAAAATCATAATTTTTACACATTTTGAAGTATTATTGTGCAATAACTAAATTTTATTTTAAAAAATAGTTCACATAATGCTCTAAATTTTAAATAGAAAATAAATTAGAAAATTTCTAATTCTATCTTCTTTTTCATTTTTCAATGTTATGTAATAATTTTTTAGTATAAAAATTTTCCTAGCAAAATACTCTAAACTTTTAGAGATCGGATTTTGAATAAGTAAAATCATTTTGGAGGAAACAATAAAAACTATACCTATAGGTAGAAAACTATGTAAAAATAAATATTTTTCAACATTTAAATTTGTAAAAAAAAGTTTTTATTTTCTTCAAATATCCATACATAGTTTTGTCAAATAGATCTTTAGAATGACACAAACATATTTCAAGTCATCTCATTTATATTTGCTGGATTTTTAGCATTTTGTGTAAAGATTTAATTCCAAGTAAATCAACTTAAAAAAAATTCGTTCGAAACATCGAAGACACTGTTGCATCTATTAGAAATCCTCGACGAAAAACATAATTTTTAGGCAATTATAGCTATCAGATCAAAAATTCCCTGAATAAGGAGAAGCTTACAAAGTTTACATTCAAGCAAAATAGTTTATATTCAAGCTTATTTAGCGATATATTTTCACAAAATTATAATTTTTACTAAATGATAATTTTTCACAAAACGAGGGGTAAGCTTAAGGTATCCAACTACGTTCGGATCAATTAAAAAAAAAAAAAAAAACTTACTAAAGAAATTTTTTATTACACTAAAATATTTCTATTATGGTAAAAACATAAAATTGACAAAAATATTAACTTTTTTAATTTTTCTAAAAAAAGGAGCTTTTTGGTTGAAATTGACCAACATTTTGTCGAAACGACTAATTTTGTAAAAAAAAGTTTTAAAATATATTTTGTTTTGCTTTTACTACATGATTATATTATATTCATGACTAAAATGACTTAAATTCTAAGTTATATTTTCAAAAATAAAAATATATTGGCAGTTGTATAAAATTACTCATTAATTTCAATATTTTCGAAACATTATTATGTATATATAGCAATAACTTTAAAAAAAAAAAATAGTATAACGAACAACTGTACCAAAAATTAAAACTCTATCATAAATACAATTTGAGATTGAACAAAAGCCGTATTTCAGTATTAGCGAAAAATCTATTCTTTAGAAAACACGATTTTGAAATATCTCATCGTGGATTTTCGTATTAATAACCATTTTTGAACGACTGTAACCAAAATTATATTTAAAGTACAAGAAAAACACAAACTGATTTGAAAAGAAAAACCTTCAATTTATATGAAACAAAATATTAGAAAAAAAATTACATTTTCATTGATTTTTAGCGTAATCGGGCACCTTAAATTTAAATTAAAAGAGAAATATTCTAAACCTAGCCTTAACTTTTTATTAACTAAATTTTTTCGTTATAGATGAGCATACTAAATGATAAATTTTTCACAAAATTATAAATTTTACTAAATGAAAAATTTTCACAACACGAGGGTTACCAAGTCCCCTTAAAAGTACAACATCAAATCAAAATTAAATTGTGTCGAACAATGAAAACATATTCAATATATCTGTATTTCTTTACCTATTTCCTTCTCCAAATCTTTCCGGAATAGAAAGCCCTAAGTGATCGCCAACAACACTTATCTATTCTTACACTCCTAAAGTTGTCAAATGGTCAGACTTCTACTCTTCCTCACAATAATGATCGTCATTTCATGGAAGAGAGATTTTCCTTCCATTTCTAGAATCGCCATTTCGGATAGGAGTGGGCGAGAAATATTTCCACTTTTTAACCTTTACCTTCGAGCAGAGGCAAACTGCTGCAGAAAGTGATTTATCCATGCGTGGAGATATATTCATAGCTTCGTGGTTTTAAAAGTGATTTGTTTGTGCGGTTCAGAACGTTTGTTTCGCAGAAATTGTGCTTTTTCTTGGGAAGTGCATCTGTAGGTATTGGAAAAATGCAAACCGATTTTCTCACTGGTTGAAGTTAAGAGAGGCTATTGAATTCTGTTGAGTTGCACCTGCGGTTTTTAGGGTAAAGGGGTTTAGTAGAAAGGGTTGTAACATGGGGCACACTTCAATAATCTGAATTTCCCCTCCAGTCGCACTGGTATTTGACTATAGAACGGATAAGTAAACAGGTTTTATAAAATACAACAGCAGGCAAAATATTTCCTTACATTTCTCATGGTATGTTTTTTTTTATAGTCAATGAGTTCTATTTTAGGACCTGCAAAGTAAAAACATTTTTTTTTTTTTTTTTTTTTTTTTTTCATTTCGAGCATGAAATTTATTTATAGTCCGAGAGGCGACTGCAATTTTTTGACCCCATCGAACATCATTCTGAATTTTTTATAGAGATTGGAAAAAAGTGAGTAGATTAGGAATCAACTGGTCTGCCGTGGCAAAAATGGCCGAAACTGATCAAAAATCGACTTGGAATGAGTTGAACTAAAATCCGATTGCCAAATATGTCATAACTTGCCAAAAAGAGAACACACTTTTTCGACTGGCAACCCTGCACTTTGATTTTCAATGAGAAAAAGCGCAAACGATTTCTGATCTCTGGCTTGGAAAATTTGTATCTTTTAAAAGTAAGCCAAATTGGCGACATCAGTTACTTTATCCGTGACTTAATGTTTATTGCCAACTTGGCTCCCTTTTAATATATGCAAGTAGACCGTCGCCAGTAATCTGAATCGTCTGCAACCTTCTGAATTGATAATTAAAGAGTGAGGGTTACCAAATAAAAAAAATGCTCATTATTTGGCAAGTTATGGCTCATTTGGCAATTGGATTTAGTTCAACTTATTAAAAGTCGATTTTTGACCAGTTTCGGCCATTTTTGCCATGGTAGACCAGTGGATTCGTAATCTACACACTTTTCTCTAATTTCTATAAAAAAATCAGAATGATGTTCGATGGGTCCAAAAACTGCAGTCGCTTCTCATACTATTACATTTCTAATATATATATATATATATATATATATATATATATATATATATATATATATATATATATATATATATATATATATATATATATATATATATATATGTGGGGGTTAGTGGTTCGGTTTTTTAAATGTCTAGGGGATTTATTTAGGGAAGCAAAAATGAAATAAAAGAGAAATAAACTTCCAAATCAGAAACGGAAAGTACAATTAAATTTATTGGACGAAACATCACAATCACTTTCAAACAAAACAAAGGGGGAAAAGTATTAAATATTACTAGCCAAATGGCAGCACAAGTCGACGAAAACTAAGTGTTTAATTAGTACATTACCCAATTAGCGAAGTGAGTTGAGTGCACCCAAAATTGGCGGACAGAGTTCAGCGTGTTTGTTCCTGAATGGGATCCGGTGTGCTTCTGCTTAAAAAAAAAAAAAAATCGCGGAGTACGAATACTTATTCGTAATAACAAAACAAAAAAAAAAAAAGAAACATCGTCTTGCAGTGCCATCTGTCTTTACAAGAGGAAATTGAAATGTACGGTAAACAATTGATATGGGATAATAAAAATCCTACAGATTCGGCCATCCTGTAGATCGATGACCTCATCGATGAAACACATGGAAATGGGCAAGACATGTGATAATACTTAAGTAAAAGAAAGTATAAAACTAAGACAAAATGAAAACATTTCGTTGACGATCACAATGTTCATTTGTAATTGTTCGAAAAGTTCAGGATCAAGTCTATTTGAAGATGGTAGGAACTGCATCAGTGGCTGGGTCCTATGCTATGGCTGGAGTTGCATGGTAAATTGAAAATCAAACAATGACATATAAAATGAAGAATAATGACGTTGGGCAAAAGACAATTATGGCAATGTTTGCATATTATTTTTGAAGAGTGTTTATGTTAAGTTAATTTATTTAGTAGTATAAAATTTCATTAGATCA
Organism: Linyphia triangularis; assembly: GCA_963978545.1. Classification (NCBI taxonomy): domain Eukaryota; kingdom Metazoa; phylum Arthropoda; class Arachnida; order Araneae; family Linyphiidae; genus Linyphia; species Linyphia triangularis. The sequence continues at coordinate 101,329,622 of OZ021722.1, read as the reverse complement.
GCGGATGTAGAAGTTATATTAGGCCCTTCCTGGTTACCTATTTTTTGTACGTCATACCTATCTTTGGGTTTAACTTTTGTAATTTTATAGGGTCCTAGGAATTTGGGTCTTAGTTTTAACCCAGAACCGAACTGCGTTCGCTGGATTGCCACCAAATCACCTTCTCTATAGTTCGGAGCTTTCTTGCGTTTCTTGTTATAGGTCCGTTTGTTTTCGGCTTGAATCTTTTGGATGTTCCTCTTTGCTTCTTGTCGCAGTGAGTTCCTTTGCTCCTGAAGCTCATCTTCTATCTCTTCCATGAGTAGATCTCGTATTTTCAAGTCGTCCTTATTCCTCATGTTAACACCTGTTAAGAGTTCAAAAGGTGTCCACTTGGTACTTCTATTAGTCGTGCTGTTGAGTATTCGTTGTAGTTGGTCGACATATTTGTACCATTTTGTCGAGTCGTCTAACGATAACTTGGTTAGGACAGGTATTAGAGTGCGATGGATCCTTTCTACTTGACCGTTTCCTCGAGGTACTCTGGTAGCAATTTGCAAGTGTTGAATTCCTTCTTCAGTGCAAAAATCAGTGAAGGCTTTCGAAGTAAATGCTGATCCTCGATCTGTGAGTATTCTTTTGGGATTTCCGAAAGTTTTTTGTTGTAACCTTAGTTTGTCTATTAAATCTTCCGCAGAAGTACACTTCACTGGATACAGCCATGTGAATTTGGTAAATGCGTCAACAACAGTCAATATGTGCTGATATTTTTTGTTGGTAGAGGGCATTGGACCAATAAAATCTACGTGATACGTACTTAAGGGAACGTCTTCTTTCGGAATTGGATTTAGAAATCCTTCTTTCTTTCCGCTCTTCTTGTTAGCTAAGATGCATGGGACGCATTTGTTGATGACATTGCGGACTAAGGCGTTTAAATTTGGAATGAAGAATTCCTGTTTTATAACGTCTTCCGTCTTAGAGGTCGAAAAGTGTCCTTTCTCATGCGCGAGCTTGATTAATTCCGTCTGCATGTCCTTCGGTGCTACAATTAATTCGCGACCATTTACGAATTTGTAGAGGATTCCGTTTCTTTCACAAAATTCTGACGACCCGTTGTTGTTAAGGACTGCCTTCAAAGTACTGATGTTTTCATCTTCTGCTTGAGCTTTGCGCAATCTAGCTGTGATTGTATCGCTCTCAATTATAAAGACTGGATTTCTGCTCAGAGCATCTACATGTTTCATCCTTTCTCCAGGTCGATGCTCGATCTGATAGTCAAATTCTTCTAAGGATAATGCCCATCTAGCTATGCGAGTAACTAAATCTTTTTTATCCATAGTCTTCTGGAATGCCGAACAATCGGTGACAATTTTAAAATGGTTTCCCCGAAGATAGACGCGGAATTTCTTTAATGCGCTTACAATAGCTAGCACTTCAAGCTCGTAGCTGCTGTATTTCATTTCAGCTGGTGTTGTCTTCTTAGACATGTATTGGACTGGATGCATCTTTCCGTCGGTGGACTCTTGCAGTAGTACAGCTCCATAGCCGTGTAAACTGGCATCAGTGTGTAATTCTGTCCTGGTTCTTTACAATAACTGCAGAGTGACTGTCTAGGCCTGACAGTGTCGGTATTTCGATTACTGTTGAAATGGTTTCTTTCTGACCGGTTTGGTCCATATCGGCGATTATCAGCTCTTCGGGGAGGGCTTCCACGATTATTCTATGATCCAGCCTCGTATCGGTGACTGTCGGTTCTTCGGGAAGGGTTCCCATAATTTGACGATTTAGCCCCATATTTTCCTTTGGGCAAGGAGTCGAACTGCTTTGACTTTAACGTTCTGCGGACATCTTCGTATTTTTCGAACTTTTGGGCCAGCTCTCTGGGCGAGTTGATGAGTGTCCATTCATCTAGAAAATGTTCTTTGAATTCGTACGGAGCTCTTCTCTTGATCTGATCTGCTATGATGAGGTCACGAAGCTGGTCGTAAGTTTTCACTTCAAGACCTTCCACCCATCCATCGAAGTAGGTTTGCAACTCATGGAGGAAATCCAACCAAGTTCCTTCATGAGATTTTTGGTGTGACACGAACATCTGGCGAAGTCTTTCTGGAGACAGTTTGAACCTTCGTAGCAGCAACTGCTTTACGTGATCGTAGTCGTGAGACTTGTCGGGGGACTCCCGCGCAATTAAGTGTGCAACGTCGACTGGAAGTAGGCCTATGAGGTGCTGAACCCATTCTTCTTTAGGGATCGATGACAGCTCTGCATGCCTCTCGAACAGGATGAGGTTAAGATTCACATCTTCTTTCATATCGAACTTGTGGAAGGTATCACGTGAAGGTCTGCTTGGTACTTGGTTTGTTGTGACGTTTTTCGAAGATGAATCCTTCTGGTTTTGGATTCGTAATTTCTCGATCTCGAACTCTGCTTCTCGTCTCCGTTCCTCGATGGCTTCTTGGCGTTTCCGTTCCTCGATGGCTTCTTGACGTTTCCGTTCCTCGATGGCTTCTTGACGTTCCCGTTCCTCGATGGCTTCTTGACGTTTTCGCTCCTCGATGGCGATGGCCTCTTGACGCTCTTGCAACCTCTCCTCAGTGATGCTCTCGAGAAGTGCTTTTACTTCATCTTCGTCATACTTCTCATTTCCCAAGATTAAATCCTTGATGATCGGCTTGGTCATGGTAACGGTTATCTTTATGCCTAATTCCGTGGCTAAGTTCAACAGAACCTCTTTTTTACTTCTTAGAAGAAAAGCCATGGTGATCTTTAAATTTGGTGGAAATCCAGTGAACTTTGTGATATTCGTAAAAATGAAATTAAAAGATAACGACTAAAAGGAAAAAAGTTTGTAGATTTATGTCGTGTGCTTTTCCTGTTTTTTTTGTTTTTTTTAAAAATGGAGTATGCTACTAAGAACACTACGAAATTAACGAAGATACATTTTAAAAATGAAGAAATATATTTTTGCAGAAGTTAATCAACTCTCGGTCAATCAGATAATTCACAAAAAAGTAAAAGAGTACTACCGTATGAAAAAGGTTTTAGAATTTCATGAACTTTTGTATGAGAACAAGTCGTCAGAAATTTTTTACTGAAAAGATTTTTTTTTTTTTTTTTCACTTGGACAAGAACACGATAAACATACCAACTTATAATAATGTACTTACTTTGTATTGCATAATATTTTAAAACATAATACTGCATAAGTTATGCTTTGTATTGCATAGAAAATTAATTGCATAAGAAATTATAACAGCAGCATTTGGAAAAGTAAACTATGAAAAAGGATGCGAATAATATATTAAGTATTCAAAACAAAATATTACCCAAGGATACTTTATAAAAAGAACACTTTAACACGATAAGTTTACCTCACTTAAATCACCTAACTTCTCAAAATAACAGCTGCATTTGGAAAAGTAAACAATGAACAAGGGTAAGAATAATATATTAAGTATTCAAAACAAAATATTACCCAAAGTTATCCATCAAAATAATGTATATTGAATAATATTCTTTGTATTAATTCAGACAAAAAGAATAAAAAGGAATTTAAAAACAATTTAAATGTAAGCTATTCTTATAACAATAATGAAAATATAAATAAAAGACTGCAACATCAAATCCTTCAAGGTATCACTTCCGGTTATAGATAAGAGCTTTTTTTTTTTTTTTTTTATTCTTTCTCTTTATTTGTGTTGCGAAGAGTTTACCCAAACAAGAGGTTTTCAAAAAAAAGTAAATAAAAAAAAAACTAGTATGCAATTCTTAGAAAAAGAAAGTATCAATGATTCAGAACTTATCTGAAGGAATAAACTGCTGGCTTTGAAGACGTCGGTTGTCACTGCTTAGAACACAAAATTTTATGTAGTAGATGGTTTCGGAACACAGAGCACTAATCTTGGCAACTTATCCGGTAAGGGCCTCGGATAAAATTTCAGCACTTCGGGATTGAAGATTCGGAAATTTAGACGAACACTGATGAAGACGAACACTGATGAGACGTTGAGACACCAGTTGGAAATGGCACGCTGCTTGTTGAAGATTCGTTGGCGAAGAATTTCGTTTGAAGCTGGATGCTTTCTGGCTAAGAACGACGACTGGAACTTTGAGAATTTCTTTAAGACGAGTTCAAATTAATTTAATTGTAAATTTCACCTTCGAGGGGTTCGAAGGAATAAGGGTGATTTTCGATTAAAACGGGTGCACTCATGAAAAATATTATTGAACTCATGTTACCAAAACGAAACAGGTTACTAGGCATACACTTGTTATTATACCAAATAATTTTGAAAACGAACAAAAAAAAAAATGAATCGCTACAGGGACGTGGTTTATTCAAAACCCAAAATTTACTCGAAATTTAAAAAAAATTAGAAGCTATTCCTCTTTCAAAATTCCTTTTCGCTAATCCCGGCCGAGCCCCCATTTTTTTTTTTTTTTTTTTTTTTTTTTTTTTTGATAGTCAATGAGTGCTATTTTAGGACCTGCAAAGTAAAAACATTTTTTTTTTTTTTTTTAGTTTTCATTTCGAGCATGAAATTTATTTACGAAAGTTATATTTATTCAGTTTATTAACTGAATATTAAAGGGTGTTAGGGGGGACTGGGACTCAAACATTAAAAAATTGTCATTCCTTTATATTATTGTTAAAAATAATAAAAATATTTCTAAATAAACTGGCATAACAATTTTGTTTACAGAATTAGTAGAATGTGATATATTTTGGATTTTGTTGCATGATAACTGTATCTCGGACGTGCTATCTTGAAACTTTGAAACTGTTTTTCTCGGTGATGACATTGTGTTCCTTTTTTGAATTTAATTGAATATAACTTAAGAAATTTCCACAATTATTTTTCATGCATATTTTATTAATTCATTAATTTCATTTTTCATTAATTTAACTTTTTAAAAAAAAGTTTTTGGAACTTAGCATATGAGCTATGGGTTTTATATAGTTTTTGCCAAAATACTTTAAATTTTTCTTTTTAAATATTTTATAGAAAATTCTGAAGTTAATTTATAATATGAATTATAAGAAATAATGTAAGGCAAAAATGAAGCGGTTTCTTAAAAAAGTTGCTTAAATATATCAAATTTAAAAACTGTCAAACTTTTGAAGTTTTTTTACTTTAAAACACAATATTTTTTAAATTTTAAAATTAAAGAACAGTTTTTTTAGTTTCTAAGCATAATAAAGTAGTGCATAAAATTTTTTAGAAAAATAATTCTAAAAATAAAGACTTTCGAATTTTTAGTCCTGAACCTCCTTAAACATACCGTTAAAAGCATATACATTAAAAGCATGGAATTTTTTTTCCAAAACAAAATAAAAAGCACTAACGTAAACAGACGAATGACCATAACAAAAGCGCTTTAAACTTAAATATAATTTTTACCAAATTTCAAGAGTTAGATTTGTAAACCTTTGAAAATTTCCTTTTATAAATATCCTATCTTGGTTTCATCTTGATTGACTTTTAAACTTACAATAATTGACTTATTCGTAAATTTCGATTGCACTACCCATATGTATTAATGTATAATACAAGATGAAAGTGAAAACAATTAAAGATTGGAAAATAAGTCAAAATTATATCTTAAATTTTTAAAATCTTAGAAAGTAGACAGGTAAATTAAGGAAAATTGTTTTATTTTGTGAATTTTCTGATATTTTTTATAGAGAAAATTGCTTTACAAGTTGAATTACTATGCGCAGATCAAATCTAAAACAACTTAAGATTTTAGTAAAATCCGAGTTTGAGGAAGATGTGGATTTTGTAAATAATAATTCAATATATTTAGGATAAGTAACATTGAATAAAAATAAAGCAAAATGAAATTCATGAGGAATTTTGAAACTTTCTTTATCTAAAAAGGATAAAAAAAAAAAACAATTGCTCTAAAAGGATAAAATTAACTAGAAAACTTCTCAACTGAAAAGCTTGAGAAGAGAAACAGACAACACTATATATCATACCTTAAGAATTAGCAATCAGTAGTACATTGAAAAAAAAAATAGTGTCTCACAATTAAACACAATGCCATATATTGTTAACACAGCTTAATCTATAGGAACAAAGTTTTCAATGTAAATCCTTTACATGCATTTCCTATTTTTACATTCATTAACATAGTCCTGATTATGTTGTCAGCGTGCTCTTTGTATCTAATTTTAAAAGGCCTTCACATCCAAATATATTTTATTTATTATGATTACACAAAGTTTGGCAACAGAAAAGAGTTTCAAAAAAGATCGGTTAAATGGATTTTTTAACGAATTTATAAACGTCTGTAAAATCGACTTTTTAGTGACAGTGATAGCCCACAAGACTTGACAGAATGTTCTACCACCGACTTCGAATCTATCTGTGAAATTTCAATCCGATCAGATGATTGCAAATGGGTTATTTAGGTTCCCTCATTTGTTCGGCAGTCACACAAAATCCAAATCGGATTTAAGGTATACGGTATACGGTATAAGGTATAAGGTATTAGGAATTTAAAAATTTGACTCAAGTCTGCATTTTTGTTTTTTTGTTTTAAAATATTCCCGTGTTCATTACCTTAAAAATAATACCATTTTCTTTCTCAGACTCAATTTACTTTTTAAATCACAGTGGGTTTTGTGAACCTGTTTTGTATCACGTTCATTAGTGTAGTAAACTTTAAACGCGTTTTCTGAAGAATGACATTTTGGTGTTATATGACTTTACGCCAATGGTTATAACTTCATAATAAATAGTTGTAAACTTCATAATAATTCATAAAAACTTCATAATAAATAGTTGTAAACTTCATAATAATTCATAAAAACTTCATAATAAATATAGTAAACTTCATAATAATTCACAAAATTCTAATTTTGTTTTGAAGACACAAGTTGTGAATGTGTTTTCTATGGAGAATCTAACATATATTATCATAAACAAATTTCTTATGAATATTTTAATCTTAATTTTTTGTTAAAAATTATGTATTTTTTTAAAACTGTTTATTTAAAACTTTATAATTAAATAAATATTGCAGCCAAACTCAAAATTCTCCATAGGAACATGCGTTAATATAATATATTTTATTTGCTGTAAATATCATACCTCTAAATTAATTACAAATTTATTTATGTATGTTCTAATAATGTCCTAATCGCTCACTTTAATTACAATTACCTGATTAAAAAAATTGACGGAAAGAAAAAGTTTATATACATAAATGCATCAATTTTAATTCTGATATACTGCCAAAAAGTTTGAAATTATTACTTAAATATTAAAGAAAATCATCTCAATTGTATATGTATACATTAATATAAAGGATTTAAAAACTGTCTTCTTCTAAGTCGAAAAAATTTTCATTTATATTTTGATATATTTATCCTTTATAAATTAATATTTATTTAATATTTTCTGTAAAAACCATACCTTGCGACTCACAGATGTCCATAATTTATCGAATTTGTTTTCAAGATTTTTTTTTTTTTTTTTTACTTTTCTAACAAACTGTGTTTGAAAGCGATAAAGATAACAAACTTAATTTCATTTGATGTAAAAACTTTATTACATTTATATTTATTACCTAAATCAATTTATTCAATTTTCTAAAAACATACTGTTTCACAAATTTAATAATACGTCTATAAACGCTTGTGTGATTTTTCGAAAGATCGAGACTAGAAAAATATTATTCATACTTAACCGTTTGTCTGAATTGTTTTATCTTGAGATCTAGGACGCCAGTTTGAGTGCTAAATTAAATAATAACACATTAGAAAAGATATATATATATTATATTCATAATATTTCTTTCTTTCTTTTCATATATATATCATATATATATATATATATCTTCATTCAAGAAAGAAATATATCTATAATAAAATTAAGTTAAAATATAAATATTAAGGACACTCTTCTGTTAGGCCATTACTAGTAGGCGGCAAGCCTAAATGTTTACCCATATAAATGCCAATACCGTGTAAATGTATCGCCATTCTAAACATAGAAATTATAAACTATTTGAAAGTTGTTAGTTTGAATTATTTAGGTCTTCTTTTTTGGCGATTTTTTTCTGGTACCCGGCTAACGGAATAGTACCAACTTTTGTTAAAATATAAATAATAACAAAATTAAAATATAACTGAAAATAAAAACTGTTGCGATAAACCGTATTTAACTGTAAAAAAGTACCAAATAAAATCGCGCTAAAGAAATGTCTTATAGTACATCTGAACACAAAGAAAATTGTATTCTTCGAATTTTTTTATACACAGAGAAAAAGTAGTCCCATGCCCGGTCCCTTACCAACTTCATAATTACGAACAAAATAAAACACCAAAGAAATACTACGTTTCTGGTGTAAATTATAAGATAGGTTGGTGTAAATAATAAAACATGTTTAATAAAAAAATGTATTCAAATCTAGATTAAATGATATGGACCTTGGATACATAGCACAAAAACACTATATAAAAATAAAAACTATCAAATGAAGGAATTTTGATATTCTGGGTAAAGGAAACAAATACATATTTACCTGGAAATAAAAATAATATTAGCAAATTTCGAAATGATTTGAAAGTTTTCGGTGAATTTCAATAATTTTAGCCTTTACTCAAATTGTTAGGTGACATTCTGCTAAAACTGCGCATGCGCAGAGCGTCGATTTACAATAAATATATGAAAAATTATAATAATATTCGAACCACTTGCACAGACGACTGTAATACATAAAAATAATCAGAAAAATAAGAGGGACCTATTAAAATAACTTTTGGTTTTATTCTGATGTAATAAAAAATATCGTTGCCATTCCAATTTTTTTTTTTTTTTTCATTTCAATAAATTTTAATAAAAGCAATTTTTAATCGAATTTAAAAGTTCTTCTCTACAATCTCCATGTACTAAAGCTTTTATGTATCAAATTTCGTTCATCTAGGGGCAAAACTGTGGATTTGTATACGGTTCAGACGTACAGACAACTCAGTTTTATATATATAGATATGTATGTACAAATTTAATCAAATTTTCGGTATGCTGACTGCGATAACACGAAATAAATTAACATCATATGGAGCTAATCTAAACTAAAATGAATAATTTAGAAACAAATAAAAGTGCCAATATTACGCTTAATGTAAAGTAGCAATTATAAATGAATATTTATTATCTAAATAAGAAATACAATGGTTAAGAGAATGATGTGTAAAAAGGAAAGAATACACATTGACATTAATTCCAAATATGTAAGCACGATTTACCTTTCCTTTTTTATGTGCATTCTTCTTTTCTTCTTTGCACAGTTTTTTAAATAAAAAAAAAAATAATGATTACTAATGGAAATTTTACAAATACGAAAGCATTTTACCACTGCATGCTCTTTCACATGATTGCTAGTTCATTTAACAATTTTTCAATATTGTAATGTATTTTAATTGATCAACGTATACTAAAAATTGGACTTAAATTTTTTTTGTTAGAGAAGTATACTTTATTTCCCGACTACTTAGTATAGCATTCAACTAAAAAAAAAATGATTTTTTTTTTCTTTGAAAACCCTGATTTTAAAAAGTGGTCTAGAAAAAGTTATTACCTGTGTGTCTACTATTTTTATTTAAATGAGTGAAAATATGAAAATTGTAAATAAAACCATAAATTTTAATGCAAAAGGCTAATACAGGGTGTCTATAAATTAGTTGGACAATGGAGGTCAAATAGATCTGAATAACTCATAATAACAAAGCATAATTTTTTTTTTTTTTTTTTTTTTTTTTTTTTTGCATACAGAATGGCATGGTTAATATAAAATAGTTAGGGAAAAAAAGAATGGTTAGTAAGGTATAGTTATTAAGAGGTATTCAGATATATTTGAATTTCATTGCTCAGCTGTATTGTAGTGTAATTAAAAGTTGTGCGTTGTTCCGTACCTCTAGTGTTACAAGGTGATGCTAAACTAAACGAATTTTTATTAAATAAAACATTAAGAATTTCCGCCAACCTCTCATACAATACCCATAGAGAGGAACATGTAATTAATACCCGCCAGATCAATCTATCAAGTAATCTTTAAAAATATACATCTATATTTTATATACTTAAGTATTTTTTTTTAAATTAAGTTTGATTCATTAAGAAAAGTTTTATTACAAATAGATAAGGTTTTTTTAAAGTGAATCATTAAAACCAAATTTCTAAAACTTAAGTACACCTAAGTAAGAAAAAAAATTTTGCCATGCTCACATTAGAAATGTCAATGATTTATTCGATTGCATATCATTCAGACCATTTAATTAGGCACAATGTTTGATTTATTGTTCAAGAGAAATAAAAAGCATTTAAATTTTGCCAAATGAAACTTTACAGGGAATTAAACAAATTAATGATCCATTAACTTGTCAATATTTAGGCATTTAAAAAGAGATATTCTGTCTTCGAAACGAAATGATAAATAAAACAAAATGTAGAAGATAATTTTTTTTTTCTAATAAACTCTCTTCGCTCAACATCATTACACAATCTTTAAAATCTCATCAGTAGTTAAAATTATGAGGGTCATAAAAAAATGTTTCATAAATCAATATAATAGCAGGTGCTCAAGAAGAAGACTTTTAAAGCGTTACTCTTTCCTTAGGGCTACAAAGAATAAGCGTTGCTCATTCTTTTCTTAAAAAAAATTATTTATATATTATATATTATAATAAATAATACTCTCAATACATTTATTGTGCATTTTTGTAAGTCAAAAGCTCACAAATCAATACTTTTTAACTGATTAGTAAATAAAGTTAACTCGCGAAAACGCGCTAAGAAAATTGATCATGAAAACATCCATCTTAAAGCACAATAGTCAAGGTCCACTGTATTTAAGTACATTAAATATTTTATTCATGTTCGAAAGAATGGGGGGGGGGGGATTTGAAAGAAAATCAACAATGATCACTTTAAACTTTGTTCTCATTTTGTTTTAGTAAATTAGTTTCCTAAAATTTTTTTATTTCGCCTCAAAATGGATTAAATGACATTCAATTCCTGACATCAAGCTATTTACTTAAGTGAAAGCTTTTAGTAACAACTCTAGAGAGTTACATATTATAACTTTAAAAAAAAAATCAAAATTATTATATTAGTGTTCAAATAATGTGCGCGTTTTTAATAATCTAAAAACAAAACGAAATCAACCAGTTTAATCCATTATTAGGAATAAGAGATTTTAGGAAACTTTTCTTTCGTGAACACTAGAAATAACAAACGTTTCTGAGAATTTCACAATGAATAGCGTTTTCATTTAGAAGCATAACAAAACATTTAACCTCTAGAGATATACATTTTTAAGGGGAATTTTAAACGGAAAATATTTTTCAAGTGAAATGATTAATTAATTTGTTTCGACTCCCTATGGAAGAAAGAACATTTTTTGATAGAAAAAAAAAATATTCGATGTGCAGCTTTCAGACATGAGAGTAAAATCGGGGATGAAGAGGATTTAAATTATGAAGATCTCAATAACAATCCTTAAATAACGAGATGCCCTTAGGGGAAAATAGAATATTTTTTCATTTATAATTCAGAAAATAAAACGCACACGTAAAGAAATGTTATTTTTCGAAAAAGAATTTTATATAAATTATATATGTATATTGCCAACACATTTTTAAAAATATTCATGTGCTTACAATTATTTACTAAAGGAAATAATGTTTCTGTATTATACGTTTGTATATTATAAATAGCTTCAAATAATATAAGTGATAAAAACAAAGTTTCTAACATAAATCTTTTATATGCATTGCCAAAGCGTTGTTTCTGTTGCTAGCATGTACTTGATGTTGGCATATAATATTAAATATTCAAAATATCTCTATCAGAAAAATATCCGGTAAACTACTTTTAAAAATGTATTCATTAAAAATGAATGTGAATATATGCACTCACATCCAAGTATATTTTATTTCATCTGATTAGCATTATTTATTTTACTGTCGAATTATAAAAACAAATTTGGAAAATGGAAAGAGTTTATTCAATGATCGAATAAATGCTCGTTCAGCGCGATTGGATGACGACAAGTTGGTTTATTAGTATTCCGTAAAAGCGGCCTTTTATTGACAGTGGCCTCTTCCAAAATTTGATAGAATTCATTGTCCTCGACATCGAATCTATCAACCCAGTTTCAGCCCGATTAGATAACGGCAAGAGATAATAAGGCCTCCACAGATTTACCTGACATGGACATACAAACAGACGTACATGCAAAATATAAGTTAATATTAAGTATTGAAAAATGATTGTTTTATGACTTGTTTTAAAATTTGTTAGTGTCAAAATTTAAGAAAATAATATATAATTAAACCACCACAAATTTAGCAACATTTGTAACTAAAATCATTTCAGCTTATTTCGTACTTTCAAATTATATTTCTACAATTAAGATATTAAAATGCGTAAGCCTTATTTTGGCACATATGTAATTTCAAGTTCATATACACTTATGAGAAATAAATGTCTCGTCTAAGTGCAATACAATATTTAATAGTTGTCATACTCCAAGATCGTAAATTTATAAAGAATACCGAAAAAAAAATTTGACAACGCATTCTGAACGTATAGAATTTTTCTAGAACGAATTGTAGCCCGTTTTTCTGTCGAATTCTATCTTTAATTAGAACTAAGTTTTAATAGGGTACTAAAATCATTAATTTAATTGGAACAACATAAATTCTGGGTTACCTAAAATGTGTTGCAGTCGCTGTACTTCTTCTATAAGTTCCTTGCACCATAACAATAACATTTCATTTCAAGACCAGAGCACTACAATATTTGAAGGACTTTCATAGCAAGCAAACTTATTCTTGATTTCCAATCAAAGATCATTACCTTCAAAGGTATCGGTTCATTTTTAATTTTTAAATACTACTAAATTTAAGCGAAATGACTGTCTACATGTAGAATTTGCTAAACGTTAAATTTATTAATTAAAAAAAAATATCACTGTAAAGTTTCTGTTAACCTGATGGCTACGGGGTTAGCGCTCTGGTCTCGAATGGCAATGATGCCGGGTACAAATCCCGGGTTAACCATGGCTGTTCGCTGTGGATATAATTCCACGTTAAGCTGTAGTTCTCAGCATGATTAGCCATCATTGCGTATAAAAATAGGTTGTTAAGCGTACAAATCAACCAACCATTCCGAAGTTTCCATCTTAGTTATTCCTGTAGAAAGTAACCATGAACTGAACTACTCTTCTTGAATTCGCTGCATTTTTAAATCATTTATATTAACTTCGATTTTGTAGTATGTTTGTGGGTATACTTGTCGATGTCGGGCAAATCTTCTGAGACCTAACTAACCCCTTTCCGAAAGTCCAATCAGGCTTAAAATTCAGTAGATAAATTCGATATCGATGACAATGCATTCTATCAAATTTTTTGGCTCTATAAGTATATCACTAAAAGGTCGCATTTACAGAATACTAATAAACGAACTTGCCGTCATGCAATCGCGTTAAAAAAAATATTTTACCTACTTTTAAAGAACCTCTTTGGTTGTCAATTTTTTTTTTTAATAAATAATAAAATTGTTTTTATCAGATAAAGAAATGGTATTTGGATATGAGTGCATAAATTCACTTATTAGTGCAGAATGCATTTTGATAAATACCTTTTGAAACGAAGTTTGCCGTACATTTTGCTAATGGAAATGTTTTTGATATCGGCGCTGAGTTAATGAATATAAAAACTGGCAATGCATATAAAGGATTTTTTTTAAACTTTGTTTTTATGGATTAAATTAACTTTTCAAACCATTTCAAATCCGTTGCAACTCTCTTACATAACACCCCAAAACTCTTAAACATTTTATCGTTAGAAAAAAAAATAACAATGACAAAGTATTAATATAATGTGTTTAAATTTAATACTAATGAAAAACATCCTACTTTTGTATTTTTAGGTAAACCTCTACCCTCAGTCACCTGGTGGCGTGAATCTGTACTACTCGATGACACGTACACAGTGACACCTCACGGAGTGGTAAGGAACGAATTGGAAATTCTGTCTATGAAACGTCATGACTTGATGGCTGTCTTCACATGTCAAGCATCCAACAACAATTTCTCTCAGCCAGCGATTGCTGCAGTTACAGTTGACATGAATTGTGAGTAAAATGCTTAATATTTTATTCCTGTCTCATACTGTGAGACAGATTTTTCTGAGACAAGAAAATAGAACCGTCATGTGTAACTTTTCCTGTTGGTTGGCATTTTCAAAACTTTATTTTTTCTGTGTTACTCAGGGAACTTGGTGAACGCGGTGGGAAAACTTATTTTGTTCAAAACTTATAAATATTTATGTGTTTGTTTTTTTCTGAAACAAACTAGTTTGACCAAACCCGAGTTAGAAAAACTGTAAGGGAAATCCTTCATTTTTTAAATGAAAAATATTTTTTTTACAAGAAAAAATCTCATTGCAGATGCCCCAACTCCATAATAAGTCAAATGTAAAATTAAATAAAATCTTGAAATTTAAAAAAATACAGAAATAACTTATGTATAACTGTTAACTTATTAGCATAATTTCCAACAAAAAATATAATTCAGATTCTTATTTTATAATCGAAACAAGTTGAGTTGTGATTGTAACTGTTACTAAAAAGCCGCTTTCACTCATTTTATGTAAAGTGCCGATACCAAATACATATAATTTGGGGACATTTATTTACTAATATCTATGCCTGGTAAGGTTGATGACATATAAGAAGAATGCCAGGTTGGAGATATTTTTAAAGAAATATTTCATTAATTTGGTAATTTTTACATTCAGCCAATACGCAATTTGATACCTCTATATCCAGCCAAGATATTGACTTTCCTAATATAACCTTTGAAGCAGTTTTAGTTGCAATCTACGGTAGAATTGAACTTAACTTTACTATCCTACCAAGACCTCAAAACTAATATACGACACTTGTTTGTTGCGGCGCTGATAGTTTAAGTTGAACCCATTGTAAATTGACTTAAGGCTGATATTTCAGTTTCAATATCCAACCTATACAGACAAGGCGTATTATTTGATGCATCGCTGGTATCTGTAGCATTTGTAGTTTTCTTTGGAAATGGCTACTTCAGCTAGGTACTTGTCACTACATTCGTGCTGGTTTTCAATTTATGACACAATGCTGTCTATTGCGAGATCTATAAGTCGTAACGCATCACTTCAGCGTCCAATCCTTCAGGCCTCTGAAGTTGACAACAGATTCGTGTTCTATTTATATCCTTCATTCTAGACTGATAGGCGACTACATGTTAATGTACCCCATCGAATATCGTTCTAAATATTTTATAGAATGCGAAGAAAAGTGATTGGATTACGAATCCACTGGTCTGCAGCGGCAAAAATAGCCGAAAATTGTCCAAAGTTGACTTTGAATTAGTTGAACTAAATCCGATAGCCAAATATGCTAAATAATTAGCTTTCTTTTTTATTTGGAAACCCAAAGCATTTTTATTTAAAACGCAGACGGTTTCTGATCTCTTGCTCGGAAAACATGCATATTTTAAAAGTAGACATATTGGCGATATCAGTTATGTCATCAGTGACATAATATTTATTGCTAACTTGGCTCTTAAAAGATGCAAGTAAGCCATCGAAAGATATCTGAATCATCTAGAACGTACTTAATTGAATATTACAAAGCGATGGGTTACCAAATAAAAAGAATGCTCAGTATTTGGGAAACCATTGCAAAATTGGCATTATGATTTAGTTCAATTCATTAAAATTTTACTTTTGAACAGTTTCAGCCATTTTTGCCACTGCAGACCAGTGGATCCATAATCTACTAGCTTTTCTTCATATTTTATAAAAAAATCAGAATGATGTTCGATGAGGTACTCAAACTTACAGTCACCAGTTGATTTATAATCAACTAACTTTTCTTCACATTATATAAAAAAATCAGAATGATGTTCGATGAGGTACTCAAACTTATAGTCGTCAGTTCATTTATAATCTACTAACTTTTCTTCACATTCTATAAAAAAAATCAGAATGATGTTCGATGAGGTACTCAAACTTACAGATGCCAGGTGATTTATAATCAACTAACTTTTCTTCTCATTCTATAAAAAACAAAAAAAATCAGAATGTTGTTCGATGCGGTACTCAAACTTACAGTCGCCTTTCAGACTATTCCATTACAAGTATTAATGTTAATGTAACCTCGAAAAATGAACAAAAGTAGTCATCACTTATTAATTGCTGCAAAGACGTGTAGTGTGGGAAATTTTAATAAGCAAGTAACTGAAAAGATTGACAATCATATTACTCTACTCTATATTAAAAAACAATTTAAAAAAAAAAAATTAAGAAAACTCAAAAGGGCTTATGAAAAAAATGTGGCTTGGTGTCATCTTCAGCTGGCTTGCATATAAAATTCATGCCACAGAGTTTCGTGGGGAATTGCACACCTTGCTTTTGAAAAAGAAATTGAGATGATAAGAAGTCTGACAATCTTATAGAAATACAACATAGATAAAGTTTCTTTTATATTGAATAGCATTAAATATTTCACTTACGTTGTACAGTGCAGTTTAATTTAGCAAAAATATTTAATTTTTTTATAAAATTATCCTTACATACAAAATTAAAATTAACTTTTTTAAGAACAGATATTGATGTAAAGAATATATTAAGTTCATTAATGCTTACTATATTAACTAGTTGTGACAATGTTTTAAAATGAATAATAAATATTGACGCATGGTCGTGTTTGATATTTATTTCACATTTGGAACTAATAAAAAATTATATTTTGGTAAATTTCTATAAATATAAAAATTATCTATCATGTGTATCTTATCATGATCTAATAATTTAATTGAGCAGCATTACAACGTCACTGTTGGTTTCCTAGGTAACTGAAGTATTGAGCAATTTTGTTTCAAACATCTAATAAACCAAATTTCCAAAAATGTGCATATTGGATATATTTTTTGACGACTAAATGCTACGTTATATATTTATAGCAAGTTGTTGAAAATGGCATGTGCGACATTTACCATAGTTAGATATTATAAACAATTATATGCTTTGATATGGTAAAACTATGGAAGCAGTTTAAGAATTGTTAATTAATGAATACTTACACACTTATGACAACTGATTACTTCATCGCAATATGATACATAATTTTATTAATTCATTTAGGTGATTGAATTGATTTTTAAAAACTTTTCTTTAGAACACTATGTTCTGCATGAATTTCTGCTTTACTTTCAAAGAAACTAAAGTAATGCATTGTTTAAAAAGCTTATTTCCACTACTCTAAAGATGTTCATGTTTTGTAGTCTGGTCCCTAAATAATTTTTTTAAACCTTTTTATCATTCCTCTACTTATTGAAAAAGGAACATCAGTCATTATTTATAATATAAGAAAAATTAAATATCACTAGTCAATGAACTAATTTACAAAAAAATCAAGAAGTTAAAAAAAAATACAAATGACATAGGTATTTGAGCTCATATAGGTATTTCTTTTAAATTAAAAAGTGTTCAGAAAAGTAAAAATAAACGGACTTTTTTTTGTCATTGACTGCATATTGGTTCAGGTAATTATATGCATGTTTAAATGTTTCTTTTCTGTGAGTAAACAGTTGGGAAAATTTATTATTTAAGATTATTTTTAAATCCTTTATATTAACTGTGTTGGTTGGTTGGTTGTATTCAGATTATCTGGCGCCGTCAGCAACACGAGGGCTATAATGCGCCGAAACTTTCGTCATTAGACAAGCCAACATACATTTACAAACACCCATGCCTAATACGGGACTCGAACCCGCAACCTCACGGTCTAGAAGCCAGCACGCTAACCACTACACCGTTTGGTCGGCATATATTAACTGTGATTGTGTTTGTCGATGGGAGGAAAATCTACGGACGCCAAATCAAACTCCTTACCGTTATTCAATTGGACTGAAATTTGACAGATAAGTCGATGACAATGCGATCTGTCAAATTTTGGGACTGTTACTTTTACTAAAAAGTCACTTTTACGGAATACTAATAAACAAATCTGCCTTCATCCAACTGCGCTTTGGCTAGCATTTAACCGACCATTGTTGAAACTTTTGACTGTTGCCAAACAAATTTTAATAAATAAATAATAAAATTACTTTAATCAGGATAACTAAATAATACCTTGACGTTAGATCCGAAGTTCAAGTTCATTTTTAATAAATAAATTTTGAAACGTGGTAGTTTTTGCAGATATAAATGTTTTTGATATCGGCGCTGGGCTAATGATTATAAAAATCGTCGATGCATTAAGGGATTCTTTAAAAATTCTGTTTTTATATGTTATATTATTTGTTGTGAAAATAATTCATTGTTTTTGGTTACCATACCGGTGAGTTACCAAATAATAGTTAGCAAAGTATACTGTTATTTTTTTATAATTAAGTACCATTTTGGCATGAAAAGGTACAATATACAAATTTACATCAAAGTATAGTTATCCAAACACATTATAAGATATTTCTAGGAGATATAAATTTGTATTTTAGCTAATAAATCACGTATTTCAAAAGCTACCTATGTCTAGGATTACATTCTGAATGCACACAAGACAAAGTATAGCAATGTAGTAAAAACCTGACCTCCAAATAATGTAAACTGAAAGTAAACTAGCCATACTAATTAGTTCTCGATGATATCTTTAGTTTTCAATTACGAATTCTGTCTTGGAAAGTACTTACAATTTAAGCACATACGCAGTGATTAAAATCAGCAAAAAATTTCTGATCACGCATTTTAAATTTCACAATTATTGTCGATAACCGAATTTAATATGTACCTATTGTAAGCTCAATGTCAAACCAATTGCACTTAAGGGTAATTTACTTCTGAGGTACAGAAATTCAAATGTGACTTTCGTAAGTACAATGTTAAACAAATTGCCCTTACAATGATAGTTTACTTCTGAGGTATAGCAATTCAAATGAGACTATCATTGTTAACCAGTTCAGAAATTCAATTTTAAACCATTTACACTTATGGTAGTTTACTTTTGATGTACAGAAATTCAAATGAGACTATCAATGTTAACCAGTTCAGAAATTTATTTTTAAACCATTTACACTTATGGTAGTTTATTTCTGAGGTACAGCAATTCAAATGAGACTATCAATGTTAACCAGTTCAGAAATTAAACTTTAAACCACTTACGGTAGTTTACTTCTGAGGTACAGAAATTTAAATGAGACTATCAATGTCAGCCAGCTCAGAAATTCAATTTTAAACCACTTAAACTTACGGTAGTTTACTTCTGAGGTACAGCAAATTAAATGAGACTACCAATGTTAACCAGCTCAAAAATTCAATTTTAAACCATTTACACTTACGGTAGTTTATTTCTGAGGTACATCAATTCAAATGAGACTATCGATGTTAACCCAATTACACTTACTACAGTTTACTTCTGAGGTACAAAAATTTAAATAAGGTAGAATAAAAAGGAAATACATTCATAAAAGGATAAACCCGCCATTTTTTTACAGAATTAGCTTTTTTTTCCTTTTTTTTTTTTTTTAAGTTAAAAAAAAAGAGCTCAGCTATTTGAAGAATGTAAGAGCTAACAAAATTAATATATCAAACAATAAAAAGTCTGACGAATTATTGTGGTTAATATGTCATTTCATTGGTGGAATAATTGAATTGAATTCTAATGCGACTAATTTTAGCGAGAGAAGTCTAATTTTGAACCTTCTTGAAGATAATTCCAAACATCACTCCTAATTCCTCTCAAATACCACTCGGGCCACGTAATCATTTCGAAGTATGTGAAACCGAAAATCGCATTAAAACTTTTACCAACCCCGGCTCGGATTCAAATGGCTAGATCTTCGCCAATATTGAATCCCTGGAGATCTATCCTTCAGAGACATAAATTAATAATGACGGTTCATTCCCCAAAGTTTCGAACCTGGCAGACGTTCTCAACCAATTAAAATCCCCAAGGAATTCGCTTGGAGAGAGTAATTACATGTCTGACAATCTAGGGTTTGATGCTGAAAATGGCAGACAAGATTTGTTTTTATTATTTTAAAATTGTAAAATCTGTTGATATGTATTTGTTTTTCGAGGAATTAAATTCAAAAAATGGTTTCAGAAAATTCCACATGTCTAAGGGTGTGGAACATCGCACAACTTTCAATTACACTATTATGCTGACGTGGATTCATGTTAATTACTGTTTTTATAGTTTTACCATTCATTTGGAAAAAAAGAATGGCCAGTTTGGCGATAAATTGTGTATGGTACTTCAAAAGAAAATACCTAAAAAGGACATTTTGGCACTATGTCAGTGAATAAGCAGATAATCGATTTGATTGATGGTAACTTTCAAATCTATTACAGCGCCGATTCTGTTGTCAGTGCAAATCCAAATGATGTACTCAATTTCCTTGTTAGTCTGATAGGCGACTGCAATTTTTGGACCTCATTGAACATCATTCTGAATTTTTTATAGAGATTGGAGAAAAGTGAGTAGATTAGGAATCCACTGGTCTGCCGTGGCAAAAATGGCCGAAACTGATCAAAAATCACCTTGGCATGAGTTGAACTAAAATCCGATTGCTAAATATGTCATAATTTGCCAAAAAGAGAACAAACTTTTTCGTCTGGCAACCCACTGCATTTTGATTTTCAATGAGAAAAAGCGCAAACGATTTTTGATCTCTGGCTTGGAAAATGTGTATATTTTAAAAGTAAGCCAAATTGGCGACATCAGTTACGTCATCCGTGACCGAATGTTTATTACCAACTTGGCTCCCTTTTAATAGATGCAAGTAGACCGTCGCCAGATATCTGAATCGTCTGCAACCTTCTTAATTGATAATTAAAGAATAAGGGTTACCAAATAAAAAAAATGCTCATTTTTTGGCAAGTTATATCTCATTTGGCAATTGGATTTAGTTCAACTTATTAAAAGTCAATTTTTGACCAGTTTCGGCCAGTTTTGCCACGGCAGACCAGTGGATTCGTAATCTACTCACTTTTTTCTAATTTTTATAAAAAAAATCAGAATGATATTCGATGGGGTCCAAAAATTTCAGTCGCCTCTCAATCTATGTTCAATTCATACGCAGTGTAGTTTTTCATGTTTTTTTTTTTTTTTTTTCCTCATTATTTTATTTATGTATCAGAAATAAATTTCATTTGCGTAACCACAAAAGAAAGATTGAATGTTTAATAAATATTTCGTATTTATTAAATTAAAGTGTTTGTTATATTCATAAATTTTCATCGGGCATCTTTAGTACCTTTGATTTTACTAACGTAATTTAGATTTAGTAATACCTAAAGAACATTTTTATTTAATTTAAGAGTTGCATAGTGTGATAAATTTTGTTTACATCACCCACCAATACTATATATATCACGTGGATGTGTTACGCATTATTAAGTAACTCACTCTTTAAAGTTTAATAAATTACTTTAAAATATGTTTGACTCCCTTTATATTTGGAAAAATGGTTGAAATGAACATAGATCTAATTAAGACGGAATATTCTTTCTATTTATAGCAATTAGCATGCGGTGGAGAGATGGTACAAATGTATCTGGCAAGGACATCCATCGTCATTTTTGAGCACGGGGTAATAAGTCGTTTGGAAGATGACTACGGGAGGTGAATTGGAAAGCAATGTAAATTAAGTCTGTTAGAAAGTTCGAGTAATAATTTAGAGCGACAGGTGCACGAATTACAAATTCAATTACCATAATCAGAAGATCATTCTGGTGAGAAAAATCAATTTTGTGAGAAAATTATAAGCGCTGCAATGATATGTTTCAAGTAACTTGTATAAAATAACAAAATACTATTATAATTACAAAGTGTAATATGTTATTGATAAATTCTGAAAATGATTTAACTAATGATAAAATCAGATTTATCCAAATTATAATGTTAAATTCGAGTCTGTTTTATGGATAAGTTAAAATTGAAATGGTGATTAATATAGAAGTGTCAACATTATATTTTTCAATTTCAACTCTATCATTCCAATGACTCAAAACAAAAATAAAAATTATTTAATACTTGTTTACATTTTTTTTTAATTAAATAATTACAAAAAATCTATCTTCTACGTGCTTCTATTTAAATCATTATCCTTTTTCTTGTTTCGTACTCTTTGCAATTAAAATTTGATACTCTTACATTTGAAGATATATATATATATTATGATCACAAATAAAGAGTAGATTTTCTAAATATAATATTCTTCCATAAAGCTAATAAATTAAACAAATGAATTATCAAAATTACCATTTGAAATGATTTTCGACAGGATTGTTTTATGTAACTTCCTAAGACAGTTTAATAAATCACGAAAAATCTCGTTTCAGCTTGCATCTAATATAGTTTAACAAATGTAAATACAGAGAATACAAAGCAAATACGTGCTTGTAAGCGTGTATGCGTGTGTAAGAAGGAGGTTCTTTTTTTCAAATCCTTTATATTAATTCCGATCTTGCGTGTGTGTCGATGGGAGACAAAGCTACGGACACCTAATTAACCCCCTTGCCGTCATCCAATCGGGCTGAAACTTGCAGATAGATTAGATGTCGGGGAAGTACACTAGAAATGTGATATTCTATATTATTTTAACTGATAAAAATGTAACTTGTAAAAGACTGTTATGTTTAAAAAGATTTTATAATATGCATTTAAAAACAATAAAATTCCATACCTTTCATATCCATATAGAAATAGTTCATGGTATTGTGAATGACGCTTGAAGGATATGAAATATGAGAAACTTTAGTGGAATTGTTTTTTTGTTTTTTTTTGTCTGGATGTATTTCCATATCGAGGATAAAATATCATTTTCTTCATCCATCACTTTTAAATGGTAATATACCAAATATTATAAAGATAATTTCATTAGACACTCTTCAAAAACAGATGCAGCTTTAGTAGGCCACTCTGTATACAAAAAATCTGCAAATGAACCTTAAAGTAATTTTTTTATAAATCCATAATTCAAACTCTTTTGGTAGTTGGAAAATGCGGTTTCTACAGAAATCCCTTAGACCATGATAAAAATAAATCTTAAATTATTTTAAAATCCATAATTAAGTTCATTTGGGAGTCGGAAGATACAATTTCTACAGAAATGCTTAAGATAATACTACACATAAATCTTAAGGTGTATGTATACTCTAGAATTTTTATTTTTTTTAATTCTGAGTTTAAAAAATCATTTCTTTTTTACTTTAGCTAAAAATCA
Source organism: Linyphia triangularis (assembly GCA_963978545.1). Lineage (NCBI taxonomy): Eukaryota > Metazoa > Arthropoda > Arachnida > Araneae > Linyphiidae > Linyphia > Linyphia triangularis. The sequence continues at coordinate 101,306,360 of OZ021722.1, read as the reverse complement.
TATGATTAAAATTATTTCACAAAAAAAATTCAAATATCGGCAATTGTTAATTTGTTAATTAAGCTTTAATTAGATAATTAATATTTTTTTCAAACAATGATATATCAAATTCTAATTTACTTAGAAACACAATTCTATTAGGAAATCATTCAAAATATTATTCTTAATGTTTTGAAATTCAATTAAGTCACTTACATAGAATAGGTTTTTTTTAACAATTTATTTAGTGCGAAAACCTGTAAAAAATCAATATTTTCAATGATTTCTAAGTTTTAAAAGTCACTAAAAATTAATTGCTCAACCAATTTTGTATAATTGAGTTTCAAAACATCTAGTAATCCTGTAGATTACTATGATATAAAAAAAAATATTATTGAACATTTTGTTGTCGAATTATCATTTTTTGAATAAAGAGTGACATTATCAAAATACAGTTCGTCAGAAAACAGGTTTAAAGTTTTATAAGCATAGTACCTAACAGCGGTAGTAATTACCTATAATTGATTGTAACTTTAAAAATATTAAGGATATTTTCGAAAGTTTAATATTATTTAAAAGCTAAAGTATCAGAGATTATTATGGAATCAAAACTAAAAAATGACTATTCTGATCGATTTTCATGAATTGTAGGGTATACGTAGACCTTAAAGAATATTTTTTAAATCTATAATTTAAGAACATTTGATACCGTTTCTACAGAAATTCTTAAGACTATGTTACACATAAATCTTAAAGTACATATTTTTTATTCTTAATTTGAGATCATTTGGAAGTAAGAAGATGTAGTTTCTCTACAGAAAAGCTTTAAAAAAATTCTTGCTCACAGATACCTTAAGTATCATAAATTAGAAGAAAAAATACAGAGAAGAAATCCGATTTCTTCTAAGCATTTCTGATTTATTTTAGAAAGAAAAAGTTCTATGAGTAATTTAAAATTATCTCTACCTATTCTAAAAATTATATCAGATATCTACAGGAATTGGATATGCATTTTAAGAGGGTTCAGTAGGCAAAAAATTTCAAAATTTTAGATTTTGTGATTTTTGCATATCTTTAAATTTCTAACTATTCCGCTTCTTTTAAGATACAGTTTTGACTTACTTTTTCTAGTTCCGGAGAAAAGTTAATTTCAAAATACGAAAACCCACGTTTGTCATGCTACAATTTAGCATAAACATGTATTTATCTCAAAATGTCAATTTTCAAAATTCTGTGTACCTTTTTGAAAAAATGGCTTCTAGCTTCTTTATGAACTTTTTACCCTATATTTACCATGCATCAAATTTTAATTTGAAGTGGATTTTTTTAAAAAATTTTGATTATTTATTTTTTTTAAAAATTTGAGATTATTTATGTATTTTTAAAATTATTTTGTCTAAAAAAAAATGCGATTAATTGATATTTTTGGTGTTTTATCATTTGAGATTGTTTAAAACAAAAACAAAAAAACAAACATATTATCTTAATCTTAACCTCAGATTAAAAAAGAAGGCTGAAAAAATATTCAAGAATATTTTTAAAAGTATCCGTTTGTTAGTTATTTAGAAAATGGGCCTTTATACATTAGTGAAATAGGGCCTACCGAACCCCCTTAAATACAATATTTTACAACAAAAGCCCAAAACAGCACATAAGCATTGATACAAACTTAAAAATAGCCATAGAAGTGAAAAGATCCTCTGGTATTTCTTATTCAAAAGTCATGTGACAAAAAATCAGAAACTCCAGCAAATCAATTTCTATGTTCGTAATTCCTCGGCTATTTTTACGTCATCAAAATTCTCAGCTGGCAGGGATTCAAAATAAGTGAAAATATTGAAAATGTTCGTGTGAGCAGCCATGGTGAACAAGTTTACTGATAAGAAAGATTTTTTGTGAGGGTTATTTAAAAAAAAAATACTTGAATTGTGAGTTAGAATATTGTAGATTTTAAAAATATCGTGTTTATTAAAAATATTATAGACCAATATATTTTTTAGTGACCATTATAGGTCTAGTATTACTTATCTAATTATGTATTATATATTAAGTGAGTTGGAGATATCCATTATTTAAAGATAAATTTTCGTTTTAATTGGGATTTAATTACTTGTATATAAAAATTGAGAAATAGTTGCTATTAATAAGCATATTATTATAATTGCTTACAAATATAATAAATCAGTTTTCTGTATAAATATAAGTTCCTATTGTCAATCTGTTAAAATGAACTTTTATAAATAAACCAAAATGAATAATACTTTAAAGTGAACCACGTTAATAAATAACTTCATTTGAAGTAGTTAGCCTTAATTTGGAGTTTATATTTTGATTAAATGACGTGGGCCATTTAATTTTAATTGGATCATTGAATTTAGTCAATTAAGACCATATTTTGTAGTTTATTCTATATAATGAATACTTTATTATTATAAAGAAATATGCATTATGTAAATTTTAGCTTATCAGTATTATAAATTATAGATAGTTTAATGCAATTATGAATAGGACAAATTTTAAAAAAAACGTTTGTTACGCATGCTTTATATAAGCAATTCCTTATACTTAAAAACCTACTTAAAATAACTTAAATATAAATTAAGAATAAACAATTACAAATTTTCACATTCCCATTTCGAATCAGTTAGCATAATAGCGTTTTTTACTCCATTTCTTTATTTACTATACTTTATAATTAGACTTCAACATTTTCTGTTAATAAAGAAAATGTTTGAAAAACCATTACTTTAACTCATGGTTGATTTGTATAACGCAATTAATTTTTGTATTACGTTTATCACAGTTTAAAATATTTATCGACGGATTTTTTTTTAAAGAAATTGAGAACCTACTAATACTTAAAAGCGAATTTGGAAAAAACAAAACCTTACAGAACCTTACTTAAATACAACCAGTATATACTGTCAGATAAGTATACTAGTGCTCCTCAGTTAAATAAAAGAAAAAAATAGCCAATCAATATCTCTTGGAATAATTTTACCCTTTTGAATTTCCACTGTACAAAATTTAGGAAGATGAATGTGAGCAGTATAACGGAAGAACAAAGTCATTTACTATTAACTTTAAAATCAATAACCCATTAAGTGTACTTCTAATAATAGTGAAAACTCACTTCATAAAAATTATTTGCATTGAAAAGCCAACAATGCATTCTCTACAAATGCTTGCATGCATAAAACGCGAACTCCATATATTCCCAACAAAAGTGAAAAATGTAAAACACGCCAGTACTATGACCATTATATACAATAAAACCAAATCCTGTTGCTACCGAAATCATGTTATCCACAGTATTCATTAGATCAACCCAAGTAAGAAAAATTTTATATCAATCTTCCCGCTGTCAAAATCTGCATTGTGGTCCATAAAATGCCACTAGCTTTCCGTGCTATGGATCACCCACTAGTTCTTAAGCACTTTTCGGTCCATTTCTCTACATCGTTAGGCGCTACCCTCCTGCGTTGACTGTTTACCACATTAAGGTTATGCTCATTACATGGGCCCCTGCTATGTATCGCGTTGTGGCCATTTTCCATGAATTTGACCAATCGGGAACCTCGTCACGTTTTGAGTCTACCAATCAGATTTTGGCCACAGCTTCCAGTCAATTAATGATACCTATGGTCCACACTGCCTATTTATTGAGCTACAAACTGATTTCTTAGTCGAGGAGTGTCTGGCGTTTGTTTACTTTCTATTAGTTTTATCTAACGAAAGCTATTGAAGATAAGATTTTTTTAATGAGTTTTTTTTTTTTTTTTTTTTTTTTTTTTTTTGGTAGAAACTGTTTTAATTGTATGGTTAGATACTGTATTAACTTACTGATCAGATTTAATTAGATTTATGTCAACTGCGACGAAGACAGTTAATGGGAAATCCAACTTTTCCAATCCATTTTAAAACCAATATCGTAATTGAAATGAATTTTGAAAGTGTCTGACAGAATTAGGTGTTACAGAAATTACTCAACGTCTTAATCAATTAAAAACTAACTTACTAAAATGTACTCAAAGGGGAGCTTTACTTTTAATATTTCTGGTGGGTTTTAAAAATGTGTGGTTACTTTCTTTTAATTGCTCAAAAATATATTCATAAAAAAATATGAGCTAATTTCCTTTGATACAGTGTTTCAATATATATTTATTTTCCTTTAAATAAATTATCCATTTACAATATTATCAGTGCGTGTATTTGCTGTTACGCACAGGTCAATATCAGTTAATTAAATCAACACTCAACTATCTAGTAGCTAATATTTTGATTTCATACTGAATATAGAGATAGTTATAGAATTAATATTATTTAGTAATGATGGTTTCTAGGTTTGGGGTGTGGATCATAGCAAATAGATTTTATAAAAATTAACAAAATCATAAAATCTATCTTGATAATTAGACAGATATTAGTATTTCAATTATATAGATTAAATACAGTGTAATTAAAGCCCAGAAGTAAAAATAAGGCACTATTTCAGGTTGAGCAGGTTGAGAAATGTTCCAATCAATAAATTTTATATTGATTGAAAAAAATATATAATTGCTTTTTAAATGAAGGAGGTGTTTTTTTTTTTTTTTTTTTTTTTTTTTTTTGTTGAAGTTATAGTATCCTATACGTATGCTAAGTATATGTACTCTACAGGATCTCCAAAATCTAGTGTAATAAATTATAACAAACTGATACATTAAATGTTTCCTTGATAAAAAAAGTAACGCAATGCATATCATTGTATGATGAATATATATTCTTAATTAGCAGCACAAAATACGTAACTATAAATCAGATACCAAGGTGATTGACCAAGCAACTCATGTACTTTATCTAGTATCGATTATGTCAACGAAAATCTAAAGTAAACGTAGACATTTGCTGATTGCGTACTTTCCACTAATTCGTCTAAATCTCTGATGACAGTGCAAGTTCGCTGACCAATCTAGAAATAGCAAGTAATCCACTAAAGCTCTGGTGATCTCTGAGGATCCGATGCATACATCTTTTATCATTTACTTTCATTGTGTGGTTTGCACTAACACATGATCAGTAACTCTCACACTTTAGAAACTAACATTTGTTTAATACTTTTATGTTATTCTTCACTGTTAAAAATCTTGTTCCGCCTTGCACCAAAAATTGGTTTCCATTTAGCTGCAACCAACATTTGGTGCTTAGTTTCATGATTTAATGGTGCCAGTTTTCCGAGATAGCACCATTAAATCGCGAAACTAAGCACCAAATGTTGGTTGCAGGTAAATGGGAACCAATTTTTGGTGGAAGGTGGATCCAAATTTTAAAAAACATATTTCTCCGCCATCCTTTCAAAATCATCTATTACCTAATTTTAAGCAACAATTAAAACTCAGATCTTTACAAAAAGAATGTTATATTTTTACACCTTTTTTCACAGTAAGTTGAAAACAAAATTAGTAGTTCAGGTAAAAAATAACTTTATACCATGCGAGGCAATTGTAAGAAAAATGCAAAAGGAAGATCATAATCCCATAAAAAAGGCATATAAAGGATTTTCTCGTAGTTCATTTTATAAGGACGACTGACATTATTTTGTACAGGAAATGATGGTATCCGGTCAATGTTTTCCACAGCAGTAAAACATCAAGAATTCCTTTACTATAAATTACAGCAATGTGGATTTTTCCCTGGACCTTTCAAACAATACTTATGATTCGGCATTAGTATCGTAAAACAAATTGTGAACTACGTAATTCCAACTTGAGGGGAGACAAGAGTCCCGGACAATAAAATCAGCTTTCATTCAAATGTCAAAGTGCTCCAAATTATTTAAAATGCATTATTTTTAATTTATTTTTTGACATAGTCAATAATAATATATTTGTTAGGATTATTGCTCTGATAACTTTTTTTTTATTATTTTATATATACTTTAGCCGATAATTGGCCGATATTTAATTAATTATTACTTTTAAGCCGATACTTGGGATTTAGAATTTAAAAAATTATTATATGACAGCTTTTGGTTAGGTACATTTTTCAGAATAAATATACAATAAACTTGAATAAAAATTTTACTAAATGCAAATAAACTATTTCAAACAGTTACACTTTTTTTTACCTAATATACCTTTAAATTATATTTAATATATATATATATATATATATATATATTGCGTATGAAAGTATTTTTATTTTTCGTAACATAAATCAGTACAATTACTTGTCTGAAACTACTATAGAGAAAACAATGTGCAAAGTACTAATAGTATCTTATATGGTTTTTAAATTATATAGCGGAACAATTATTATACTTTTGATATATGTAAGGTTTTTGGCAAAGATATGTTGAACAATTTTAGTATTTTATATGAATATCAATTATTTTATCTATATATTTAATAGGCAATACGTTTTTTGGGGTTAGTCCGTCCGCCTAAACTACTCAACCAATTTCAATGATCAAGGTGTCATTTTAAAGGAAATAAGCTGTAGATTTGCCAAAACGTGCCAAAATAATTTATTAACACTTTATTAATTAGTTAAATTTCAATATTTTTCATCATTAAGCTACTACAAAGCCTCAATGATTTTGAATATAAGAATGGCAACATCCTTAAGTAAACAAACCCGCTGCTCGGGGGTTCAACCAACCAACCGTTGCTAATTTTAAAGCTATCCTTACGTATGTAAACAACAAACCCGTTGCTAATTTTAAAGCTCTTTTTAAACTCTTCGTTTCAAAGTAGATTTTTTCTGTTTTTCTGAAGCATTTTTGTATTAGAGTAATTATTATTTTGAAGTATTTCTATCCAGAAAATGACTCGCGTTGGACGTTGTTCTCTAACGGGGCGACTTATCAGAATAAATAAAAGATATTGGGACTTCAATGTAAGGGCATAACTAATGAAGTTTTAAATCAGAATGTTGGCGGATAGTATATTTAACTTTCTATTATGAAACTTGCAATTTGGGTGTTTTCTCTATTAGGCCTTAAATTAAAGTTATAAAAATTTGGTTACATTTTTTATGGCTGGCAAACCTATTCGAGCGCAGCAAGATGTTTTAACCACAAATTCGAGCGGCAAAGCCGCTCAATCCGAGCGCAGCGAGGTGTTTGGGGGTTGGCGAGCGTTAGCGAGCAGGGGGCGAAGCCCCCTAGTTCAAATTAAATTTACTAATCGGAAATCGGAATCTCGAATAATAGCAGTAAAAATAGTAACTTAGCAAAACCAATTACTCTTTGTATGATGTGGGCTACAAAATTATTCACAGCTTGAAATTCCCTAATATAAGTGATATTCAAATACAATTGCACCTGCGAGTTTCCTTATAATATTGTATTCATTAGTTATTTATTAAATTAAAACATTTTTCTAAATGCTGGTTTCATTTAAAAAAAAGTTTGAATTTTCTTAAATCGTTGTCTCACTCATCGCTAAAATATCATCGGTTCAATTAGCGTTCATTTTCTTTTTAAATAATCTCCAAGAAAAACAAGGAACTTTTAATTAAAAATGACAATGCCTCACATACTAAAATACTAAAACAAACATCTATTTCCTGTAAAATAAAACAACCAAAACCCAAAATTTCAAATGATAATATTTCTTTTTTCATTTGACTAGATGTTGTTATCCAATGCGTATCTTAATCCTTCCCTTTTTCCCATCAGAAATAAAACCTAGCTTCTTAATTATCATTGTTATTACCAATAATAATTATTAACGTAAAAATCTGTGCGACCAACTTTTTTATGTAATACGTTATGAAAAAAGTATCTTGCACACATTTTAATGACACGATGGAGGGAATGGGGAAAAAAAGCAATTAACAGAATTTTCTGGCTTCATTAACTTTTCGGGAGGATCGTAAGAAGGACTTTTGGATAGGCTTGTTTGTATTTGATAGGCACTAAACTATATTTATTTTATTGTTTCTATTTCTATTGCGTTCGCAGAAACAATGTGAAGCTTCTGATAAAAGAACACATTTACTTCTCATGATGAGTTTTTTTTTTTTTTTTTTTTTTTTTTTTTTTAAATTAAATTTTCGATTAGAAAGTGAATTAATTTTTATGCAATCGATTTCTTTTAGCTAGAACAAGAATTGACAGCTGACTGGATATTGCTCGCTTCCTTACTTTTTGCTCCTTCAGTACATAACTTTTTAGACACAACTCTTTAGATGTTTTGTCATTATTTACTTAGTATAAATTAACGCATTAATAAAAAGTGCACTTATTCGAAATATACTTTTCAGTACTAAAAAATCTTTAGAATTTTGTCCACTAGAGAAAAGTGCTTTTTAGTTTTTATGATAAAAAATCTAGCTATGTAATTGAAGAAAGTTTGTGTAATATTATGTTTAATAGTTTTTTTTTTCTGTTGTATATTTTCTCAATAAATATAATTGGCAATTTAATTGTTTTTTTTTTTTTTTTTTTTATGAAATCAGTTATTTTTTTCCCAAGTCACTTTTAATATGCATGTAAATTGCAATGAGACACAACAACAAATGATGGTGTCTTAATGCAATGTAATTAAATACGGTATTGATTTGTCTTAGGCAACGTGTACGGGACGAACGGCGAGCGGTATGCGACTAGCGGCAGACCGAGAGAACGATAGATCATTGGATGTTCGATATTGTACATCAGTGTCTAACATGACGTCATCCAGTGAACTATCTATGCGCTTAATTTTGAGTGATTATCACCCAAAAGATGAAGTGCCGACCAAACGGTATAGTGGTTAGCATGCTAGCTTCTAAACCGCGAGGTTGCGGGTTCGAGTCCCGTGTTAGGCATGGGTGTTTGTAAATGTATGTTGGCTTGTCTAATGACGAATGTTTCAGCGCATTATAGCCCTCGTGTTGCTGACGGTGCCAGATAATCTGAAAACAACAAACCAACCAAAAGATGAAGTATCTAAAAACAAAATTGTTTTATAGTGGATAGATTATCATAAAACATCACATAAACATAAGTTTTTTGAAAAAATAATAAAATAACATTTCAAATTATATTTCCAGATATAAAATTTTTTAATTGCTTGAAGAACAACATCCACTGTTCTGTCGTTCTCTCGGTTTGACGTTAGTCGCACACAGCTCGTCCCTCGTATCGTAAAAGAGACCTTATGCATTGTAATATAGATACAAGAAGCTGTACTTTAATATATCATTGAAATTCTACTTTGTAAATGATTATCTGATGAAGCTATAATGTATTATCAATAAAGTTAAAAATCTATTTGTTAATATTAAAGTTAACGATATAGATATAGATATATTGGTATATGTAGTAAATTTAAAATCGTTATTGAAATAAAAAAATATAGCTCGAAACACACTATTTTATTTTATTTTGTAAGTGTATTAAGAATCTATTTATAACGTTAGTCTAAATTACGAATTAGGTGGAAGACTGCCATGATATAATAATCCCCAATTTGTAGGAACCCAATTTGTATGGATTTACGTTGAATTTCACTTTAAACTCCCCCTAATTTTTGCGTAATATTCAGGGGCGTACTGGAAGATAAAATTGGCCAGGTAATTTAAGATTTATGCCGAACCAAATTTTAAATATAATCATTAATCGAAACTTAATGATTATTGTTAATAATACGAACATTTCAATAATTAATTAAATAATTAATTTTAATAACCAATATGTTTAAATATTTTATTTAATAATTAATTTCAATATTTAAATAATTTTATTTATCAATTCATTTTAATGATTGAATTGTCATAGTAATTAATTTACTTAAATCAAATTTCCATTGAGTAAACTAGGTTTCCAGAAACCATTTATAGTTTATTGAAAAAACTAAAAGAAATCTAAATTGCAAAATAAAGAATGTTTATGTATATAACTAGTATGTGTTATTTAAAATGATGATTAAAATTTAACCTTAAAGGTTTCCAACTAAAACTTATAAAATGAAATTTTCAATTTTTTAATATATACAAACTATGTTTCCCAAACTGAAGTAATAATTTAAATTTTGTGATTACTATGACTACCTGTGGAAACAAAACATTAAGGTATACATATACAATTGAGATGATTTTCTTTAATTTTTAGGTTATAATTTCTAACTTTTTGCAGTATATCAGAATTAAAAATGATGCATTTTTATATAAAAACTTTTTTTTCTGTCAGTTTTTTAATCAGCTAATTGCAATTAAAGTGACTAATTAAGACATTATTAGAACATACATAAATAAACTTGTAATTAACTTAGATATATTATTTTTATTGCAAATAATAGATATTATATTGAAGCATGTTCCTATGGAGAATTTTTAATATGGCTACAATATTTATTTAATTATAAGTTTTTAAATAAAAAAATTTAAAAAATACATTGTTTTTGACAAAAAATTAAGATTAAAATGTGCATAATTTTTTATTTTTTATAACAATATAAATTAGATTCTCCATAGAAAACACATTCACAACTATTGTCTACAAAACAAAATTAGAATTTTGTAAATTGGACTATTTATTATGAAGTTATGACCGTTGGCGTAAAGTCATATAACACCAAAATGTCATTCTTCAGAAAACGCGTTTAAAGTTTACTACACTAATGAACGTGATACAAAACAGGTTCACAAAACCTACTGTAATTTAAAAAGTAATTTGAGTCTCAGAAAGAAAATGGTATCATTTTAATGGTAATGAATTCGGGAAAATTTTAAAACAAAAACGAGGATTTGTGTCAAATTTTGCGATTCCTAATGTATATGTATACCTTAATTTAAGTGTATAATTTAAAACGTATTTTAAAGAGTATAAATGTATAAGAATTGTCAACAAAATTAATCCAATTTACTGTCTTCTTAGCCCCTGTAATATTTCCTTATCCTGATTGTATCATCATTGCTAGTGGCAATGATCAGGATTTGAATTTTGAATGCATTGGAATTTAAAAAAAAAAAAAAAAAAGTTAAAGAAAGCAGCTACTTATATTGAAAAAGGAAAAAAAAACAACTTCGAACAGGTTCGGCACATTTTTTACAGACTCTGACCGGCCCTGTGATCGCACCGGACCACCCTATGGCCAGTACGCCCCTGGTAGTATTAAAAGTCACTGCGTTCCATAAAAAAATTCTCGAGTGTCAGCGAAAACGATAGGGACAAAATTATTATTTACAATAGTTTTCGAAACAAACAAATAATCATTAAAGTATTTTAAATGTTCCAATATGTTCAGATGCTAGACATTATATTCAAAATTATTGAACTACTAAAATAAATTTTATTCGAATTATCTTTAAGGTATTTCAACGACCTCGAACAATTTTAAAATTATATCGATAAAACGCAACTCAGAATCGAACATAACAACCACATTGAACTGTGATCAACCAAAACGCAATCGTAAAGATTCTATTAAGTCTTTGGAAACCCGTCCTCACTCACCAACTTTGTACAAAGTAGCCAACTTCGAGTATACTTTTCAACGTAACCCATTATAAAATGCGCCTTTTGAGTTTCTCGAAAACTTCAGCTCATTTCTGGACATTTCACTAAAATAAAGCATTCATACATAGTTGTACAAGAATCTGTGGACCACAACCAGTTCTAAAGAGCCGTGCCTAACAGAGCGTGAACTCGGGACTGCCCTGTGATGTCTTTAAAAGTGGTTGGGGCTCTTAGACCAGCTTCACTACTGGAAGCCGCCCCCCTTAATATCTTTTGAAATGGTTATAGAATCAGGACATCGAACGCGCCTTTCGGAATTACAAACCGTGAAGTTGTTGCTCGTCTATTCCTAGGGAAGGCAGGGAAGCCGCCTGGGGGAGAGGGGATATTTTCCGGCAACGATGCTTTTTGGAATGCTCGCTTTCGATTCTCGGAAAGTTGTTCGAATGTTCAAGGAATCTGGACGATTATAAGGCGGTGAAAATCTCTTACTTTATAATATTTTGACAAACCATGCTAAGAAACATTGTTCCTTTGCCAGATAATATCGTAATCTAAGGCAATCCCCATATATTAGGATTCAAAAATTTAAATTGATGTGCTATTGGAGAAACATGAGTAATTCCAAAATATTAGAACTTGTCGCAAAATGCAATGTCTAATATTTATTACTTATTCACAATTAGCTCAATTAAAAATTTATGTAAATATTTATAAACGTAAATGTAGAAACCTGAAGCAAAACAATAAAGAAAATTTCACATTACCTATACCAGAAAAAGGATATTTTGAAAACTAAAAATGTTCATTTTTTTAATCACGTAAGTTTTAGGTTATAACAATAAAAAATTTCTAGCACTAAGAAGTAATTTTCAAAAATCAACCGGAATTTCCAGAAATCATGCGTAGGAATCCACGTGTAACTCTTTGATATTATAAGCAGAGCCGTGTGAAGATATATATTCAATTCGGAATCCATCCGGAAGTACTAAAAACTACTAATAGAAGTTTAGCTTTCGCCTTTTTGAAAAATAGTTAATGTGCAAGGAAAACAACGAATTTTGTTTTCGAGATAAAATCTTTTAAAAATTAATATGTGCACATGCAATAAAAAAAAAGTTATTAAAGCGTCTCTTTGCCACAAAAATGTGATAGATTGAGACTTTCAAGGAATTTTGAAGTTAAAATCGTATCTGTGATGTAAATGTTCATAAGTTTAAATGAAGCATATAATAATCTTAAATGTTAAATCTATTATAATTATTTAGATATAACCTCATTCAAAATACTTTTTAGAAAAATACTGTTTGGCCCAAAATAATAATCGATCCAGTTTCAAAATCATCAATACTTCAATTATTCATAAAATTGTTTTTCAAATGCGATAGTTTCCTAATTGCGTAATTATTTAATTAAGTAGAAAGTTGTAAGGCGTCTACCTGTTGAAGAATGATGAATATCACATACATTTTAATTTAATATGCAAGAAGTATTTATTAAACATTTAATTTTTCTTCTAACGTCATTCAACTTAGAATTATTTCTGATGTATATAACAAATGATAAAAAAATATTTGGCAAAAAAAATGTTTTTAAGGGGGAAAAAATATCACCAAAACTGACGTTTTTTTGTTTTCGTTCTATAAAAATTGCCGACGTCACTAGCTGTAATTTCCCGTTTGAGTTTTTGAAATCCAATGATTTTAATGGTAAAATCTTTATTTTAATAAACTATTTTAATGTATTGCACACTTGTTGTCAAAAGTTAAAAATGTATTTTTCAAATCTATTATTTTTCACATTTTACGTATACTCGAAAAGCTCCTTGCAGTTCATATTTTGATAAATCCACGTAATTTTTTGTAGACATAATACACATGCTTTTTATGTCACATTTTTTTTTTTTTTCCTAAGTTGGAAAATTGATATATGTGCATTTCACTAGAGCCAAGTTTGAAATTTTATTTCTGTTCAACTATAGCACCTAAAGATGAAAGCATGAGTAAAAATGTTTATAATATATTGATAAACAACTTCAATTTTTTTTTTCTTCTTTCACGTTCGTTAAAATATTGCGTTGCGAGGAATATTTTGAAAAAAATTAAAAATTTCATATTATTTTAATGCATTTTTCTCAACAATTTACTATATATTTAATATTATCTGTTCAAATTCTGTTGTTGTCTTATAAGTCATATCCTCTATGTCTGTACCGAATTTTATTTAATTATCAGCAAAACTAAAGAATTTTGGAAACAGTGTCCCATATTCCCATAAGAAAAAAACCTATGGAAAAACAACGTTGCGAGTGAGTTCAACTTTGAAATTGAGTGCATAATTTGGATCTTCACGGCCAATATAATCAGCAGAATATATTTGAGAGTTACCATCAATCAAATCGATTATTTTCCTATTCATTAATATAGCGTCTATTTTGTTGTCAACGTGTGCCTAGTTTTTGCATCTAATTATAAAAAAAAAAAAAAAAAAAAAAAAAAAAAAACATCCTAACCATCAAAATGTGCAGCAAAGTAAAGAAAATTTCAAACTTTATTGACTAAAAATGAACTTGAATTCACGTTCACATCACGTTCTCTTCTGAAGATCAACTTCAAAAGTATTCAAACAAAATAGATTTAGACATAATCATTAATGTTATTGCCATTGGTGAAAAAAATACTTCTTTCCTATTGGTTACGAAATTAGTGACTATAAGTGGTTGGAGAACATAACAGATGAGATAAATTACCACTAAGCCAACATTGGTTAAATGTCCTAAGAAAATAAAATGTCTATCTTGGGGAAAAAACATATTTTTATTGCCGCATTCTCAAACACTAATTCATAGCAATAAATTTCTTCTGATAAAACAAACTCCTTCAGCGATGAAATAATCAAACTTAAAGACCAGGCAGGATAAATATTTCTGCTCGACTGGTCATAAGAATCTCCGATCAAAACAATATTTTTTCTGTCTTCCCAATGAGGTTTTTTCATCAAAAGAATAATAGACGAACAAATCCCATACATATAATGAAACGTCTGTCAGCCTAGACGATTTCTTCTTCTTAGTATTGCCCTCAAATGCATTATCTTTTCACTAATGCTTCGCTGTCAGCTGCCCAATGAAAGCCTATTAATTCTAGTAATGATTTTGTAGTTGGAAAACACTAATAACCTTTGTCTGCTTTTGCTTCTATTCTAACCGCACATTCCAAGCAACTTGGCTGATATTCGTACGAGAAAAATAGGGGTGTGGAGCATCGCGCAACTTTCAATTTCACTATTATGCTAACGTGGATTGATGTTATTTACCGTTTATATAATTTCATCATCCATTTAGAAAAAATTCGCCAGTTTGGCAATATTTTCAGCGATAATTCTTATATTATATTATTTTTGCGATATATTTTTTGATAATTCTTACGTTATCCGTTCTTGTAAGGCCGATCAAACGGTATAGTAGTTAGCGTACTAGCTTCTAGACCGAGAGGTTGCGGGTTCGAGTCCCGTGTAAGACATGGGTGTTTGTAAATGTATGTTGGCTTGTCAAATGACGAATGTTTGAGGGCATTTAGCCCTCGTGTTGCTGACGGCGCCAGATAATCTGAAAACAACCAACCAACCGTTCTTGTAAGTGAAACATAGGAAATAAAACAAACGGTCATTGATGAGCGACGCTCAACTGAAGAGAACTCTGGGTTGAAGGCATTCATTTTTCTAATTTTTACATCTCTATGCCTTTATTGTATTTTTACAGGAATTTAATAAGGTTGTTTCGAACAAATTAACAGGCGTTACCAAAGCGATTTTTAACAAAATCGTTTATTTAGCAATTACTGAAAAACATCATTTTCTCAATGGCAGCCACCTTATGAGCATTCACAGGCAATTTTTCTTTACACTTTTTTGAAGTCAGGATGTTCCAAAACGTATCGAAATGTAAAAAAAAATCGTTATTTTTCAACTAAAATTAATACTTTCATTACCCTAAACATATGGGTAATTGAAAGTAATAATGAAAATATGCGTTTTCAGTCACCAACGTCATGCAATTTATGTTAGAAAGTCCAACTTAATTAATGCTTAGGAAAAAAAATTCTGATGTCTCATTCAGGGAAATTAGCCTACATTAAAATAATTTATCTTCCACATCACCACTACAGATATTTAAAAATTTTAATAAATAATAGAAAATGTGGCATCAGTGGGAAGTTATTGTATTGAATTCAAAATTTTTCCCAACATGTCTTTGAAAGGCAGAAATTTGTAAAATACCCATGCTAAATTGAGTCAAAACTTTTGCTCTTAGTAAAATTCTGATTCACCTTCCTAAATGAAAAATATTAATTTTAAAAAGAATTATTTTAATGTGTACAAATTTATAAAATTTCGTTTTTTGTAAAAAATAAACAATTGATTCAATTTTATTTTCTGGACAATTTTAGTTGGGATAGATTTAATGGCAAACACTCATGGTTCAGTATCAATTTATTTTTTGCCTTTAAGCACTATAACTTTTAAAACGAATTGCTCGCAATATATGTAAGTCAGATACTTATTTAAAAATGAATAATTTAATAAACTACACATTGATTAAAGTGACAAAACTAAACCAAACATTGTTTCGACATTCTTAAAAAAAACATATTTTTTTAGAAAACACAAAACGCTACTGAACAATAGTATAGCCCATATAAACAAAGTTTTTAATATAAATCCTTTATATGCTTCACCAACTTTTATATTCATTAACCAAGTTGCGTTTCTGTTACTTGGTGTTGACATCTAAATTAAAATATCAAAAGCATCTCTATCAGCAAAATATCCGATAAACTACTTTTTAAAATGTATTCATTAAAAATGGATAAGAATTTATGCACTCGCATCTAAATATTTTTTTTATTTTTTATTCTGATTAAAATAGTTTTGTTATCTATTTATTAAAAACAATGTTAACAACAGGAAAGAGTTTCTTCAATGATCGGTTAAATGCTATTCCAAAGTGATTGGATGACGGCAATTTAATTTATTAGTTTTCCCCAAAAGCGACTTTTTAGTGACTGTGACAGCTCCCAAAATTTGATAGAAGGCATTGTCATCGACAACGAATCTATCAGCTAAGTTTCAGCGCAATTGGATGACGGTAAGTGGTTTAATTAGGCCTCCTCAGATTTGCCCTCCATCAACAAACATGCACACAAAATCGGAGTTAATAAATGATTTTTTTTTTAAAAAAGACTTTAAAATTTTACAATATAACACAAATAATATGCAGTTCAAGTCTTATTTTTTTCTCGCAATCTTTCGTAATGCTGCATAGATTTTCTACTACCACTGTAAATGGCCATAACAAAATTAAGTCGTATTACCCTCGTGTGCCTCCAAACTCAGCAATAAAGAGAGCACTAAAGATCCTCAAGCACTCCTGCTTATAACATTTTTATTTCCCACTATGTTTCACTCAAAGCCGAGCATTGTACGTCAAGATCCGCTCCACTAAATCCCGATACATATCTCCCCGAGTACTTCGGATAACATCTTAGGAATATCTCGAACCACATTGTTTACCTACTGATGTACGCCAATCAAATCATCATCCGGCCAAAAGCAGAAGAAAAAAAAAAAACGCAGAATATTGAACCGTGCAATAAAGCCGGAACACGTATCCATAGAAACAATATCTAAGATTGCCTCGCACTTCGGCATCAGGGCCTTCCTGTACACGAAAGAGAAAAAACTAACGGTAAGAAAAAACCGGACTGAGATAGAGTCTGTCTGATCGGAGATGCCTGATCCATGGTCTTGTGCTTCATCCCCCCCCCCCTCTTTCTCTCTTCCTCCCACGCCTGCCTATTGCCGTGGTTGAACCTGGAAAACAATGTACCGTATCAAATTAGTGTGGACGTCTGTTTTTTCCTCGCAGCTGAATGTTGTGGAGTTGTTGGTTTATCGACTTAATTATAGCGTCATGATTATATTATTTTCGTTCTGTGCTGAGGGTTCGACTTTCTGTGTCTCGAGGACATCTTTAGTTCTTTTTTGGTGTACATTTTGTTTCTTGTAACAGAACGTGGATTTCTTTGCTATTAAATCCTTTATATTAACTTCGATTGTGTATGTTTGTCGAAGGCGAGCAAATCAGCGGAGGCCTAACTAACCCCCCTTACCATCATCCAATCCGGCTGAAACTTGGAAGATAGATTCGATGTCGATGACAGTGCATTCTGTCAAATTTTGGGGGATGTCAATGTCACTAAAAGGTCGCTTTTATGGAATACTAATAAACTAACTTATCACCAACAAAATCAAATAGTGCTAAAATAGAATTCAACCGATCATTGAAGAAACTCTTCCCTGTTGCCAAATTTTTTTAATAAATAAATAATAAAATTGTTTTAGTCAGAATAAATAAAAGATTTCTGAATGTGAGTGCACAAATTCATGTTCATTTTTAATAAATAAATTTTGGAATGTACTTTGGCGCACATTTTGCTGATATAAATGTGTTTGATATTTAAAATTAGATGCAAACACCAATCACACGCTGTGTTAATGAATATAAAAATTGGCAATGCATATAAAGGATTTATATATTAAAAACTTTGGTTTGTGGATTATGTTATTTATACATGGCTTGTAGGTTACGTTATTCGAAATACGGATCGGTTGTTAAATTTTGTAATTAGAAACTTAAGTTTTTAGGCTACATTTTAAATAATGAGGCGCACAGTGACCATTTCATTTTTAGAACAAATATGCGATCCTTTTATATATGATGCATGACGTGTTTAGTTCATAATGTTGCATCTTTGAGTTTATGATCAGAAGAAATTAGAGGAATTATGCCTATGCTAGAAGATATATCCCCATTATGTGCGTACATGCAATTATGAATGTGTTACGCGTTTTTGTCGTGTATAGGAACATTATCAAACAAATTATTTGAGTTGCAGGTTCTAAGCTGAATAAAAGGTTTGTAATACATTTATTTATTAATTAATGTCTTTAAAAAAAAAATCAGCTATCTTAAACACCATTTGATATATTTCAACTCCCAACTACAATACATTTTATAAATCTGGAAGTTTCACATTTCATTCTAATCAGAACATTTCTAAAGTTAGAAGTATGATACAAGTACTTGCTAATAAATATAGTCAAGCTTTACAATAGCATATATGATTCTTAGCTTGGAAGTTTTATTGATTTCATCTTACAGTGATAGTTATATTACAGAATGTGTAACAAAATAGAATTCAGGATAGAAATAACAATACTTCATCCTGATCATTTATCAAGGGAATTTTGTGAAACACGAAAAACAAACAACCCTGTAAATCTCCGTAAACATTTATTATTCTTAACCAGAAGATTTATTGATATCATCTTACAGTGACAGTTACATAACAGAGTGTCTTATAAAATGGAATTCAGGATAGAGATAATTATAACGCATCCCGATAATTTATTAAGGGTATTTTGTGAATCTCGAAAAACAAACAAACATGTAAATCTCCGTAAACAATTATGATTTTTAAAATGAAGTTTTATTGATTACATATTACAGTGACAGTTACACAACAGAGTGTTTGATAAAATGGAATTCAGGATAGCGATAAATGTAAAGCATCCCGATAATTTATCAAGGGTATTTTGTGAAACTCGAAAAAAAAAAAAAATCATGTATACATTTATGATTCTGACCGTAAGTTTCTCAGTAAACATTTATGATTCTGACCCTGAAGTTTTATTGATTTCATCTTACACTGACAGTTACACAACATAATGTATAATAAAATGTAATTCAGGGTAGAAACAGCAATACTGCATCCTGATCTCTTATCAAAGGTGTTTTGTGAAACTCGAAAAACAAACAACCATGTAAATCTCCGTAAACATTTATGAGTCTTACCCTGAAATTTAATTGATTTCATCTTACACTGACAGTTACATAACAGAATGTCTAATACAATGTAATTCGGGATAGTAATAGCAACACTGAATCCTGGTCATTTATCAAGTGTATTTTGTGAAACTCGAAAAACAAACAACCATGAAAATCTCCATCCCCTCGCGTTCATTAACATAAAGAACAACTGTCACGATCATTGTCCACCAGCGCTTCACCAAAACGTATTCAACGATGAAAACAAAACCGGCCTAAAAGAAAGTCATCTATAATCTCTGCACAGCCCGTGCGCTTGCAGGACCAAGAATTCGATTTCATAAAGTGCTTAATCTATTAAATTGATCACATACGCTGCCCGTCCAGAGCAGGGTTCTGCTTTCAACCAATATCGACTGATGAAAGAAGAGGGAGTGGGGGTGCTTTTGTTATTTTTGGTAGAAAGAAGGAGAAGATTTTTTTTTTTTTTTTTTTACATGTATTCTTTCCCTACCTGTACATTTTTCACAAAAGCTGTTTTGTTTGTTGCGGACTGCATTTGGATGGGCTTTGACCGAAGTATAGGACTGATGGCTTAAGAGGCAGGTCGTCGGTGATATGGTTACATTTTGTTTTTTTGTGTATTGTGTTTTATCTGCTTTGGTGGGGTCGGTGAAGTGAATAATCAGGGAACAGAACGTGCATTTTATTGAATAAGAATCGACGTGTTTTTGTATTCCGGTTGCGTCAGAGACGCTTGGATTTGGAGTAGGAAGTTTTGCAATTCGAGTGGGGTTTCGAGTCCCATGCGTGATGTTTTGTGATCTGAAAATAGGAATGAGTCGGGGATTTTTAAGCAGTCCATACACTTTATATAAAATGAAACTTTCTCCTGAAGCTATCCAACTCTAACTGGGAGAAATAGATACTTTTATTTCCTCCTGATATATTCATTTTGGATTTTTTTTTTTTTTTTTTTTTTTTTTTTTTAGAAAATCAAAAGCTGAATTGTTTGTTATTCTAAATACTTAAAATTATAATTTTCTTATATCAAATTAAAATGCATACAGTACCCTGAAAAGTCATAAAGATGTTAATACTAATGTGCTACTTGTGTTTTATGAAAAATTACCTAACATAACTATGTACTTATTTAAAAAAAATGAAATATTAAAAATCAAAAAAAAAAAAAAAAAAAAAAATGTCAATGATATAAAATGTTTTTTTTTTTTTTTTTTTTTTTTTTGGTACTTTAAAGAAAATGCCATTAGTATTTCAAAGATATATAAATGGCACAATGCATATAGAACTTTTTAATATATTAAAGTAGTAGTATATGATTACATCGTTTACATCTTCTTTCAGCACCCGATTGAATGACCAGCCTTTTCCCAGTTGTTGTTTTAAAAATTATTTGCACATTACATTACATATAAAAACGGTAAATAACACCAATACACGTCAGAATAGTAGAGTAATTGAAAGTCGTGCTATGTTCCACACCCCTAGTTTAATAAGAACTTAATCTTAAACACCTACCTCCCCCCCCCCCCCGGAAATGAAGTATAAAAAAAAATCGTGAATTCCTTTTCTCATACTGATCCCATTACTCTTCTGGGCCTTCCATTGTTTCTATAACTGATTGTCGGAATGGATGTCGGCTGTCCGGTTATTTTTAGGTTCTGGGTGTGTAATTTTCTTTGTGTGTGAAAAATACAATGTAGGTATCGATTTCTAAAATTGAGTCGTCTCACGCAATTCGCTAAGTCTTGAACGCCACAGTAGGTTCTGTTCCGGGTTTTTTTTTTTTTTTTTTTTTTTTTTTTTGTGGGAGTACATTCTGAATATTCCTCATTTATCATGTTTAGAAACAGGATAAAAATACTATATATTGTTATGAAATTGCAACCGAGAAAATGATGACACAGTTTTTACTAAATAAAAACTATAATTTCTTCTTCCTTCGAAGGCCTACAAATCTTCTCCGGGCGACAGAACAATTAATATCAAGCTTCAATACAAGCTTCGATACGTACAACTTCGGACACAGTGATAATTCAGACACCGTGAAACTAAACAAAAGAAAAAGTTTTTTCAAACGTCAAACTATACTCGACTGAAGTGGCGATTCCATTTTGCACCTGTTTAAATAGTCTCGCGGAAGAAATTTCTAGCAAAATCCAGCCAACCAATCACCTGATTGAAATGCCTAGGAATTTCTCTATTGATTTAGGAGTTGCCACCTTTTTCTAACCTGTATTATCGCTGTTAACAAATAAAATAAATATAAATAAAATAAAATAAAACATTAAAAGAGGTACGTCACTAATTTACAATTATATACAGAATAAAATGAGACTCTAATGAAACTTTAATTTCTTCTTAATTCAAAGGCTTACAAAACTTCTCCGAAAGACAGAACAATTCCTATCAAGCTTCAATACAAGCTTCGATACGTACAACTTCGGACACAGCGATAATTCAGACACCGCGAAACTAAACAAAAGGATCCGATATTTTTAAAACGTCAAACTATACTCGACTGAAATGGCGATTCCATTTTGCACCTGTTTAAATAGTCTCGCGGAAGAAATTTCAAGCAAATTCCAGCCAACCAATCACCTGATTGAAAGGCCTAGGAATTTCTCGATTGATTTAGGAGTTGCCACCTTTTTATAACCTTTATTATCACTGTTAACAAATAAAATAAATATAAATAAAATAAAATAAAACATTAAAAGAAATACGTCACTATTTACAATTATATACAGAATAAAATAAGATAAAATAGAACTTTAAAATAAATTCGTCGCTATTTACAATTTTATACAAACGATTTTTGTAACAATATTTAATGTCAAATTTGATTTTTATCAAAAAAAAAAAAGTGTAAAATATTGTAATTAAAAATTAAAAATCCAAAGGATTTATTTTTAGTTCAAATTCATTAATAATCATTAAAAAACTTTTAAATTACTTGATAATTAGTTCTTAATATGTAATCATACATTTTAATTAACTATTTAATCATAAATACTGTACTACTAACCAAGTATTTGACCACAGGATTTAAATAAATATAATGATACTTAAGACAATTAGATTCCAAATATCATAAGTACAAAATGACATAGTCAATGCATATTCCATATTTATAAGACTATTTATCAAATGTACATCCATCTTAATGTGAAATCTCCTCATTTTAACGGCATGCAAGAATATCCAATGTGTGAAAAAAGATAAAATATATAATTTTAAAATAGTGCAGTTTAATTTTCAATTATAAATAAAAGTGCAACAAACAAATAAGTATAATATACAGATAAGTACAATATACAAATAAGTACACAGTCACTGATGTTCATCGTTGTGTCATTTAAGAAATAAATACAAGATGGCAATTTACAAACTTAAATTAATAACCTAATTCGGTTCATTGATATGTTTATTTTCTTAAATATTCCTAGCTGATAACATTTTGATTAGACTTGGTTAAACTGCACCGAATGCTAATTTTGAATATTATTGTTTAATTAATAATAAAGAGAACTAGAGGTGTGGAACATCGTATAACTTTCAATTACGCTATAATACTGGTCACTGCATTTAAATTTGACGTGGACGCGTTATTTACAATTTTCATAATTTCATTCATTTAAAGCAAATTTGTAGTTTGGCGATATTTTTCGCGATAATTCTTACATTATCCTTTCTTGTGAAAGAAGCACGGGAGAAGGAGAAATAGTCGTTGCTAAAGGGAAGAGAAATTTGTTTTAGAAACATTCGTTTTTCAACTTCTAACGCATTTATCGAATTTCTACAGGAATTTCGTAGTAGGGATGTTTGCAACACCTTACGAGGTATTAGAGATCGTTAGAACTGTTTTTTAGCTATTGCGAAAAAAACATAATTTTTTTCAATGTCAAGTACCTTTTGACTTACTTGACTTACATTTCTTTACGCTAAAGAGGCGCATGAGGCTACGAACATAGCCTTCCATCACTTCCGGTCTAGTGCTGCTGTCCGGGCTGTTTCCTAGCTCGGCCACCCAAGAGAATTTCGTTCTTTTATTATCATTTGACGCCAGGTGTATTTTGGGCGTCCTGTTTTTCTCCTTCCATCAGGTGCCCAAGTAAGGGCTACGCGTGTTGGGTCTGATGGAGGTATCCGTAAAACATGTGAAATAAGCTAAAATCTATATTTTCAAAATATTTCTACGGGAATTTCGTTGTAGGGATGTTTGCAACACCTTAAGAGGTATTACAGATCGTTAGAACTGTTCTTTAGTTATTGCGAAAAAAACATAATTTTTTTCAATCTCAAGTACCTTTTGACTTACTTGACTTACATTTCTTTAAGCTTAAGAGGTGCATGAGGCCACGAGCAAAGCCTTCCATCCCTTCCGGTTTTGTGTTGCTGTCCTGGCTGTTCCCCAGCTCGGCCACCCAAGAGAATTCCGTTCTTTTATTATCATTTGACGCCAGGTGTATTTTGGGCGTCCTGTTTTTCTCCTTCCATCAGGTGCCCAAGTAAGGGCTACGCGTGCTGGGTCTGATGGAGGCATCCGTAAAACATGTCCTACCCACTGCCATCTTCGTTTC
This sequence comes from Linyphia triangularis, assembly GCA_963978545.1. Lineage (NCBI taxonomy): Eukaryota > Metazoa > Arthropoda > Arachnida > Araneae > Linyphiidae > Linyphia > Linyphia triangularis. The sequence goes on along the minus strand of OZ021722.1, from coordinate 101,282,464 downwards.
TGTATTATTGTTGTTATGGGTCTACAATAAGATTTCTTGTATATTTCAACATTTGATATTATATTTGGCCAGTATATTTTAAGAATTTTTCTAATACGATTGATCTGAAGTGCATCGAGCTTATTTTCCGATCAAGTACCTTATTCGCAAGCGGAATTTTGACAAAAACGTTAAAGAAAGGTTCCATGGACACCACTAACCATTTTGCAAATGTTGACCATCGTAAGTCAATGGGTTCGAGATCTATGCTGACCACAGACAGGACTTTTTTCTAGTTTTTTGAGATCAGGATGTTCCAAAACGTGTAGAAATGCAAAAATATCGAAGTTCTTTTTACAGAAAACAATACTTTCAATATCCTATGTCAACATATGGGTAATTGAATGTAAAAATACGATTAATCAATAGTCTGTAACAATTAAATTTTGTCTAAAATGACTTATTTTCACGAGTCGGAATACCTCTAGTCCAAAACAAAAATATCATTTTTAACCCCTCAGGAAATTTTAATAGTTATACTTAAATTACATACGTACTTCTTGCATTCAGAGTAGATTAGCCGAGAACTAATGTAATTCAGAGATAAAATTAACGTGTCAATAATTCACTATCTAAACGTACTTTAAATTAGTTGAAGGAATTTTAATCCTCAAATCATTATTCAATTCATGATTTTTAAAACTGAAAAATACATTTAGTGTATATTATTGTAGGACGTGTAGTATTTCAAAATTCTTTAAAGAACCTTTTCAGTTTTGATTGAAACAACAGTTTATATTAAGCAGAACGTTTAGGGAACCCTCATCGAACATCATTCTAATTTTTCATAGAATGTGGATAAAAATTAGTAGATGGCGAATCCACTGGTTTGCCATTGCAAAAATGGCCGAAACTGGTCAAAAATCGAGTTTGAATGAGATGAACTAAATCCGAATGCTAAACATGTTATAACTTAACACATAATGGGCACTATTTTTTATTTGGTGACCCATAGCTCTTTAATTTTAAATTAAGAAAGTTACAGACGATTCAGATATCTGTCGACAGCTTACTTGCATCTTTTAAGAGCCAAGCTAGCAATAAATATTATTTCACTGATGACATAACTGATATCGCCAATATGATTACTTTTAAAATATTCCTGTTTACCGAGCCAGAGATCAGAAACCGTCTGCGGCCTTCCTCACTGATAATCAAAGTACGATGGGTTTCCAGAAAAATGAACATGTTCATCTTTTGGCGATGTATGACATACCTGGCAATAGGATTTAGCTCAAATCGTTTCAAGTCGATTTTTGTTCAAATTCGGCCATTTTTATACCTACAGACCAGTGTATTCGTAGTCCACTAACTTTTCTCCACATTTCATAGAAAATTCAGAATGATTTTTGATGGAGTGCCTAAACTTACAGTCACCTCTTAAGTTTAAATTTCTCAAAAACTACTTTTCTTACATATACCTTCTTCATACACTTTCCTCCTTCAACTATTAAGAAACTATTTTCAAGAAATCATATTTATCACGACACTATACCAAACTGCATAAGATTATTCTCAATATATTTCCACAAAGAAAAACACTTTTTGCCTTCCGCCAGAAACTGTGTCCACAATCTTCCGTGAGGCCAAGACCAAAAAAAAAAAAAAAAACCTATGCCTAATTGCAAAGTCAAACAAAAACCGGCCATTTCTCCACTTATCCCCCCAACCAATCATCCCACAGTGATTTATATCACCACCTCATTACGGATGCAATAAGGTTCTGCGTCACCCCATCCACTGTTGCCACTGGCCGCTTGCAAAAAATAGTCACGCGCCTGCATTCTGAAGCTCTTCTTTTCGTGACCCGCTACCTAAATAGATCCATCTACACGTGACACTGGGCAACAGGAAGAAAAAAAAGAAACCTCGCTTTTCTCACACAACCAAGTCTTCTGTTGTCCACGTACCAAAGAGAGGATCATGTCATTTCCGGACCCTTAGGGACGAATATCCCTATATATGAAGGATACTGGGTTGGGTCCGTTTCTTCTTGAAAAGCTTTGTGTCTTCATGGACTACGGTACCTAGCTTAGTTTAAGCTGGAATAGGACTGGAAGCGAAGAATACAATGGGATGTCTTGTCTAGTTTGAAGTACATAAAAAGCATAGTGTTTTTTCGTAACTTCTGTTGAAAGCGTTTTACTTTAACTTTGATTTCCTTGTATGAAATTGATAATTTACCAAACTAGATTGGACGACTCCCGCATTTTTTAAAAATGGGTGAAATTATTTTATAATTATGAAGAATTTATTTCTGATTCCAAATATTCCAACAGAAGTTCTTTAAAAAAATTAGTAATTTAAATATTAAGAAAAGAACATACCCAAAAGCCTCGTCCGATCACAGTCCGATCAAAACGCTACTTTATAACTGTGACGTCACGACATTCGTCCGTTCTCTATGGTTATCGTGACGTGTCTGTCAAATAGTTAGTGTGTGTTTGATAGAAAATTGCTGTATTCCGTACAGGTTGGCTCGATTTGCGAAAAATTTACAAAACTGGTTTCCTCTGCTTCGTTTCAAGCCAAGTTGTTTCAGATGAAGTGACGTCACATTCAATACGAGCCGAATGTGTCGTTTTCTTGCCAAAATCTAACAAGCTAATTTAGGTTGTAAATTAGAAAAAAGAGAAAGCGCAGTGAGCATAAATTTTTGTGTTTATGACCTTTTCGAAACATTTATAATCGAATAAAAAAATAACCAAAAAATGCGGGAATTGTCCATTGAGTTTTAGATTTAAAGATACATATCATATAATATATATGTAATAACAATATCTTTTTATTATCAGCATTAATTTATCTCCTCCTTTCGAAGTGCGTATTCCTATTTTTAATTCTCTCACCAATTAATTTAATACAACTTCCCATTCACAGCTACTTGTGTAAGAATTGTTTAGGTCAGCGCTTTTCTAGCTGAGAGTCTCATAATTAATATTTTATATTGCTTGTCAACGTGTGAGACAGTTTTATACTTTCACACACACATGGTATTTTTATTTCTGCTTACCTCAGCACATTTCCTACGGTTAGTTTCTCACACTCTCTCAAATAACGAATAAATGTATTTTCACTGCTACATAAAGACTGTTTTCTGACTCATTGCACAGTCTAAATTTACAAAATCGTGTATTTTATAATCAATGTATCATTGCATTATACATTGATTATAAAATATATGCCTCAGATAAGCATAGTCAACATAATTAAATCCGTTCGCCCCATCATGTAGCTATTACGTATTTAGAGTATTGTTTCTGTCGGTAAAATGTCACGTCATTCAACACCTGTAATGATGAATAACCTATGTTAAAAAAAAATAGATTCATTCCCGTTTCAAAGTAGACGCTTACATTGCATTACATAATGAGAATTATTGTCATTATATTTGGATATAATTTCAAAATAATTCAACTTATGCAACTGATTTACTCTCAATGTTTTGTCAGATTTATTTCTTACACGATTATTAATTCTTACTTTTTTCAGGGTAAAGAGATTCAGAGATATATTCAAATTTTCCTCGAAATTAAATTTTAATGAAAAAAAAATTTAAGGAAGAAAAACCTAACTATTCCTTCAATGGATACCTTTTGCGGCTTATTTCATTTCGGGCATCATACTGTATAAGGAAGATGCTACTTATACGAAATGGTTTCAAATGCCATACATTTTACTCCAAATAATTTAAGGCCGACCAGACGGTATAGTGGTTAGCGTGCTAGCTTCTAGACCGCGAGGTTGCGGGTTCTTGTCCCGTGTTAGGCATAGATATTTGTATGTTGGCTTGTCAAGTGACGAATGTTTCGGCGCATTATAGCCCTCGAGTTGCTGACGGCGCAAGATAATCTGAAAACAAAAAACCAAATAATTTATGTCTTCGACTACATGTATTTGAAAGCATAACTATAGTCTAAGAGAAGTAATCCTGACCTCATTGAATATGCTACAGTGATGTGCGATCCGGTTTTACTACGCGCTGATTGGATGCGCAATAATCTTACATGTGACGTCTTTAACTGGGAGGAGACAGAGTTAGCCGTGTTAGCCAATAATGATTCGCCAAGTGAGTGACGTCATGAAACAGCTCAGTCAAAGACATATGATTTTTTTTTTTTTTAATTAACATATATTTAAATTTAATACAAAACAATGTGCGCATGTTATTGATTTTACTATATAAATTGGGATTTGCTCGTAACTATATATTTTATGAGGATGGATACATCCTACAATGTATTCAATGCGATCAGGATAAGTTAAGTTAAATTTTGTCCCACATTGTAACTGAGCACCAAATGTTGGTTACAGCTACATGGGAACCAATTGCTGGTACAATGTGGAACAATATTTTTAACAGTGTGCCGTCGGGTATTGGCATACTTAAATTAGCAAAAATTCCATTTTCTAAAATTAGTACCGAACTAGAGACAATGGGTGCACCATCGAGGCCAAGCATCCGAGATATTTTTTCTCATACGCTCTCTTAAGATCTCTCTTGCAATTAGAGAGATCCTTACAGGCCGCGTGTGTTTTTATTTGGGACTATTAAAGTGATCTTTAAAAACCATGATTTCTTAATTTCGGAAAAATTTCTTAAAGTATTTAGTCAAGAATTCTTTTAAGAGGAGGTAATGAGATTTTACTTGACGAATTTTTAATAATTATTTGCTGAAATTTAATGTATATAAGGTTCTGGTACACGACTCTGTTTTTAGTGTTTCTTAAAAACAACTTTAGAAAAGGTCTAAGAGTTCTGAAGTTCTCCATAGCATATTCTTAAGGACACTTTTACTTCCAATTACCATAAGAGAAAGTTCAATATATATATATATATATATATATATATATATATATATATATATATATATATATATATATATATATATATATATATATATATATATATATATATATATATATATATATATATATATATATATATATATATATATATATATATATAAATATATATATATAGCATATTCTTACGGACAAATATATATATATATATATATATATATATATATATATATATAAATATATATATATAGCATATTCTTACGGACAAATATATATATATATATATATATATATATATATATATATATATATATATATATTGTGTGTGTGTATTTCTCCACTTTTTAAAACATCCTAGCTTCAAAGAAAGGGGCCTAGAAAAAATGTATGTGTGTAAGCTGTTCATCAAAACTCTCAAACAAATTGACCCACAATGTTCATGTTCAAATTTGGTATATGGGGTAGTGGTGGCCATGGGACCAATCATTAAAGTTTCCGCTAAAATTGCGCATGCGCATAAGATTGCTACCATTGAAAAATTCTCATTTTTCAGCAATTGCTAAAAAACGCCTCAAAAGATTTTGAACAAAATTGACGTGTAAACTTGTAATGCCTCTTAAAGTGTTCCAAACATCCCTACATCCAAAATTCCCTTAAAAATACTATAAAGGCGTATAAAATTGAAAAACGAGTGTCTTCAACACAGAGTTCTCTTTCCTTTAGAAGCGTTCATCAATGATCGTGTTTCTCTTCTCCTCTGCTTCACTTACAACAAAGGATGATGTAATAATTATTGAAAAGTATATCACAAACATCGTCATTTTTTTTTTTTTTTTTTTAATACTATTTAATGCCAAAAAAAATTATGAAGTGCTATCTCTCAATAAGGTCTCAAAATGTAATAATCACCAGGATATAATTGATATTACGCTTGTGAGAACAATGACACATTCAGAAGTTTTAGAAGTATGAAGCCAAGAAGATTATTAAAGACTTACTATAATTTGTAAATGTTGCTGTGATGGATTTTCACAGTAATAGGGAATTGATTCAAGTACTAAAATCTTTCAGATTTCGTTTATTCCAATGCAGTTAATTTTCCAGGTATACCAAAAGGAAAGTTATCTAGCGGAATACAGAAAAAACTTTGGCACTTTAGGAACAAAACATTTTAATGTCATTGGCTGATATCCTTAAGGGAGTCCAGTACATAAAAAATGTTTAGATTAATAATTTCGAGTATATTAATGTTTATTAAAATTTTAATTATTTTCTTTAAAATGATGCCACATTTGTAATTATATCTAATTTCAAAATATTTTCACCAATTTTTTTGAAGTAAAAAAAAATGTAGGTATTTAATGTATGTTTTTTAAATTTCAAGCCGAATTCCTCAAAATGCCGTTTTCTCATGTTTGGCGCACATAGCTTAAAATCTATTTGACATAAACACTTGAAATTTTCATACATGATTCTTTATTGTATTTAAAAACTTTAACTCGAGGAATTAATGGTACCAAACTTTTTTTTTTTTTTTTTTTTTTTTTTTAATAATTAGTCTAAAATTTAAAAAATATTCTTAGACATAATTAAAAAAAATCTAACATAATCCTTTTAATTTAAAAAAAAAAAATCTCATGTTAAAGTATTTAAAAGTATCCAAATATTATAGTGAATTTTTCATATTGATTAAAGAATCGGTTATTAAATGAGATGCCCCTAAGTTTTTTTAACTTAACGTGGGCTCCTATGAAGGTGCCGGTCCCTCTTATGTATAAAAAGTATCACATACGTTCTTTATATCATAAAATTGTATAAATTTAAAATTGGGAGAAAATAAAAGCCTGCAATTTATTACGGAACTGAAAATTGTCCAAAAGGGAAGCTAAGCTTATAATTTATTTTATCCCATTTCTACCATTTTAACCTCGAATTAGCCTACCTACTTTCCTAAGTTTCCATATAGTTTATAATGAAACCCAGTAATGTGAAATTGTAAAACTAAGAAATCTAATATGTTTATTCAACAGTCTAGAAATAAGAAAAAGTGTATTAGTCTTAATTTAATTTATATAAGACAAATCTTTTCATTTTATATTTTCTTAGTGTTGCACCATTTCACAGAATAAAATTTTTTTGTTAGTCAATTTTATTTGAATATATAGTTTAGACTTGTTGTATTTTTCATTTTGGTGGTATGAGTTTTTACGTATTGTGTTTCCAATATTTTAAAATCTTCAGTTTATTAGATTGATGTACCCCCCCCCCCCCCATTGAATACAAGTTTAACTAAAATATTTTCAAATAGATGTAGAACTCAATAATTTCTGTTTAGCGACATGAAATTACCCAAGAAAATTAGTTACAGTTTTAAAATTTGTATATAAACAATGAATAATAAAAGAAGTTAAAGCTTTATTACATTTTAAAACATTGTTTTTAAAAGTAATTTTAACAACACATTGAATACATTTTGCTGCACATTATAAAATTGATCTTTACTACCGCTTTAAAAAGTAATTTTCTTTATCAAAAGCATAGTTTTATGTTACAGTACTATGCAGCAATTGAAAAAAAAAATAATAACATTATAAAATATAGCTTTATTACCGATTTAAATAGTAGTTTTCTTGATCAATTTTATTTTACAGTACTATTCAGCAATTGAAAACAAAATATTTTAAATTTTCTTACGTATCTTACAGCTAACTTAAACTTTTTGTCACTTTATGTTGCTGCTGGTTTATTCTAATTAAATAAAAAGAAACGTGTTTGGAAATGTATATTTTAAATGTCAAGAGTTAGAGCATTAAAAACTGAGTAATAATTTAAAAAACCACAAACTTGTTTTAGTATCTTAAAATAAGTAATCGAAATCTTATAAATTCCAATTTTTTTATTAAACTCTTCAAATATAACTATACTTAACTATTCAAAAGTATACTTATAATCTTATCAAAACAATAATCCTGTATTTCGGGATAAAAATTGCGCACTTATAATCATCTCGCAGACAATTTTAATTCAATAAAAAAGTGATTTATGTATTGTAACAAGATTAATTTGATTGTAATCTGTCCAAAACATTTATGTAATTAAAATTCCATTAATATCTTGAAAAAAGAGGCTTTTAATATTTTAGTATGTTAAAACTAAGAACGAATAGATAGATTAGTTGCAATCGTATTTAAAGCATAGGTATTTATCGTCAGGAAATAATTTTTAACTACGACGTATTTAATAAAGAAAAATTAATGAAAAATTGTAATCAAATATTATTTAATTCACTACAAGTGGGTCGAGTGTTACTTTTGATTTTAGTTTCAATTGCTCATATATACATAGAGTAAAGAAAGTATAGTATTCAGTCAAAAAAAAAATCTTTTTTTTTTTTTTTTTTTTTTTTTTTCTCTAAGTTTTGGAGCATCCTGATTTTAAAAAAAATGATCTAGAAAAAATGTGTGTCTGTGGTCAGCATGACTCCCGAACAAATTGACCTACGATGTTAAAATTTAGTGTGCTGGTTGGTGATGATACATTTACCTACAATTAAGGTTTTTGCCAAATTCGCGCATGCGCATAAGGTAACTGCCATTGAAAAAATCATGTATTTCAGTAATTGCTAAAAAACGGCTCTAACGATTTTGTTCAAAATCGCAGTGGTAATGCCTCTTAAAGTGTTGAAAAACTAATGCCTTTAACACGGAGTTCTCTTTCCTTGAGCATACCTCATCAACGATCGTTTGTTCTTCTCTCCCCAGTTTCAGTTATAAGAAAGGATTATATAAGAATTATCGAAAAGTATATCTCCAAAATCGTCATTTTGGTGAAGTTTTTTTCTTTTCCCTTTTATTATTATTATTATTTTTGTAAGACCTATACAAGAACTATCGTAAAAAGTGAGGTTTCTGACAAATAGTTGGCATTGATTTGGTTGACTATTGCCATATCCCGTACAGGTTGGCGCGATTCACGAGAAATTTGCAAAACTGGTTTCTGCTGCTGCATTTCCAGCCAAAATGTTTGGGATCTCTTGACGTCACATTCAATTCTAGCCGAATGACGTCCTCGCAAACGTCTAACAGGGGAATATTGATTGCAAATTAGAAAAAAAGGAAAAGCGAAATGAGCAGAAATTTTTGTCTTTTGGCCTTTTCGAAAAATTTAGAATTTAATAAAAAAAAATTTAAAAATACAGGAATTGTCTATTACCAATCGTAATTATCATTTAAATGCCTTGAAATTTTAATAACGCAATATGATAACAATGATTCGTCCTCTTTTCACTATCGCTTGTAATTTAAATACTTTGCACTACTTGACACCTCGTTTGAATATGGTTTTGAACATGAAAGCTAAAGAGAAAATTTCTGTTCTTAGATGTAACCCAGTAGCGGTAACAAGTATCATTCACCAGGAAAGAACAATCCTACCTGTACAGATCTTTACTTTTATGATGCCAAGAAAAATAACTTGATTATCAAATCTTCGCCAAACGGAACCAATGAATAGATTCAGGGAAAAGAAGAAGAAAAAGAAAAACCCTTTCTATCGTAATTCCAGTCAAATTGGAATGCGCGTTCTTTTCTATCCCAAAAGAAGCATTTTCGTTTCGCCCTTTAGTTACCCGATATTTGAAGATCATTGCTCTTGGCACAAGTCCAGAAAGTCCCTAACACAGTAGTATGTGTTGTCTGGATTTTGCTACCTCTGCATTTGAGTCAGATGGCAAATAAAAAGAGACACTGGTGGAAAGAAACACTTTGTGATTGGATGGAATTATTGGTGGCGTGTGATGCTGCGAAATGAAGAGAGAAATTCGTGTTGGAGAAGTATCTTCAGACACACAGTGTTTTTAATGGTCCAAAGAAAAGCTTGAATTAAAATGTTTTATTAATATAGGTTAAAACTTTACCCTTGGTTAGTCGCGCTGCTGACAAAAGTCCCCCACAATCAGTTCCTCAATAGATGGCCAATGCTAGAAGAGTGGGTAGACGCGGAAAAGTTCACCCACTTTTCAAGAAAATACCCCTGCATTCCCCCCCCCCCCCCACATTAAAAACCACTGAAATCCCCCCCCCCCCCCTCTTTTAAAAACACTCAATTCATCTAAAAAACACTAAAGAAAAATACCATTAACCATTAAATGTAGTGACACTAGAAAAAGTGTTTTAAAGTTTTCAAATGTAAAAAAAAAAAAAAAAAACATTTATAGTGTATAATATCATACTATTATAAAAATATATTACACTACTTTGTAAAGAAATACAAGTATTTTTATTAACAAATACTGTTGTTACACTTGGTCAACTTCTAACTTTGAAGAACTTTCTGTAATTAATTATTATAAAAATTAAATTACAGTTTAAATTACAATTATATTACATTGTAACCAAGTTAAATTTCAATTCATGTTTCAAATAAAGATAAGTTACTTAAAAGAAAATAATTTTAGAATTTTCTATTAATTTAACTTTATGAAAGTATGCCCATTTCAAGGGGGGAAAAAAACAAGTCATAGAATATTTATTAAAATAAAACATTTTGGACCTTTGTTCAACGTTAGTGTTAGGAATTATAAGTTATTTCCTTACTAGTTAATATTTTTACTATAAAATACGAAATTATAAAATTTGTCGTTGGAGATTGGAGAAGGGTCAAGGGGGGGGGGGGGTTACTTGTCACCAACTTCTTGGGCATCCCCCTACTTTTCTTTTCACACTTCTACCACTGTAGATGGCAGCCCATGAGAAAAGCCTTCTTGCAGTTTATTTTCAAGTTATTTAAAAAAAAAATTAGTTTATTCTGTATTATGTGTGTTTATAATTAAAATACCCACTTGCTTTGATATTTGGTCTCGAATATAATAGTATGCACTAAAATTTGAATTTGGGGGACATTTGCCTCCCGCCCCTCTCCTCTCACGAAGAATCGCGAGACGAAAGGTACACTGATAAAAATTGTGTTCCACCTTGCACCAAAAATTGGTTCAAATTTAGCTGAAACCAACATTCGGTGCTTAGTTTCACGATTTAATGGTGCAACCTCGGACCGTAAGCACCATTAAATCGCGAAACTAAGCACCAAATGTTGGTGGCAGCTAAATGGGAGCCAAATTTTGGTGCATGGTGGACAATTTTTTTTAACAGTGTAGCGCACCTAACCAAAGGTTAATTTTCCAAGAAAAAACCTTATAGTTTTCTAAAAACGTTAATAAGTTGTTGGTTTTAGAATCGATTGACCTCTCTCTGCGAAAACACTTTTGGAAAGTATAAGGAAACCCCAACCTCAAAAACACAAAAATACTTTCTTGCTATAAAAAAAATTCGTAAACATAAAGAAAAGTTGTAGCTACAAAGACAATGATATCACAAAAGGCCAATCTCTGATTACAGTCCTCGGCTGTGTGTCGCTTAAGAATGTTCACTCCCATAAAAATGTACACTGTTTGAGGTTGGCTCCCGCACTAAGAATTTGCAAAATGTTTGCTTTTAAACTAATGTACCACTGTTATCTCGTATTATAAAGGTAATGCTGAGGATATATCCGATAGAGTCCATTTTTTTTTAGTTGAATAAAATTGCCGAGACGTATCTATGGTATGTTTTGTATAATTATGCGAAATTCCATAAACAAGATAGAAAATAGCCAATTTCGGCCATAACATAGAAAGTTGTTCAGAGAAGAGTATGTCATTTCCGCTTTTTTACTAATGTTTGTATCTTACAATATTTGTGTATTTTAAACTGAAAACTGTAATTGTTTGTTTAATAGTTCGTAAAAACAGAGATTAGAAGTTGTAGTTTACGTGTGGTGATTAAAACTTGAAAAAAATATTTTGATTTGGGAAGAATGTGAAATAGTTATGAAAATGTAGTTATTTTCCATCAACGTAAATTTCAATTAATCAAGTTCTAAATTTTATTATAATCATTAAATGATTAGTGCAATAAATTTGTGGTGCAGATTTTTTTTCCCCCAATACAGCTAAAGAAACAGTTATTATTCAGTTTTACACATTCAATAAAATAAATTACAACCGATTAAATATTCATCTTTTTTTTTAACATAATTTATAACACATCCTATATATTTGTGTAAACTCATTTTTATTTAAATTGTACTATAATACTGAGTTTGAATGCGTAATTTTTGTTTTATTTATAATTTTATTGTGAAATTTACTTCATTGAATCTTTACCCATTTTATTTATTCTGTAGAAAACAACTGATTAAAAATTTAGAAAAATAATTGCTTATACTTTCCAAAGAAAGTCATAATATTATACAAAATTGCATAAAAAAAACTTGACATCAAGATTATATATATAAGTGCGTAATTTCGAATCTCTAAATAAATAATTATTGTTTTGCTAAGATTATAAAATTTATATAAAAATATTCATAACTATTTGTATAAAAATACTCATAAATATTTAAATAAAAATAGTTATAAATATTTATATTACAAATACTCATGAGTTGTTGTTTTTTTATATATAGTAAAAAAGATTGCGAAACTCATTAAAATATGTTATAAATATTTATATAAAAGGGGTTTTTCAATTTATATTTAAATTCTAAGAAAAATTATAATAAATTAATTGAAATATTTCTTTTAGATTTATGTACAATTATTTTCCACCGGTTAAACAAGTCCAATGCATTATTTCAAAATCATTTTAAATAAGCTAAAATCATTATCCGAATTGAAATTCGCCAAATTCAATAGAGATAAAAAGCACTCCAAAACTAATTTATCTTACTCAGAAAATCACACGGAAATTTGTATGTGTTCAGTATCCCTTTAGGAAATAAAATAACTAAAATAGATAAACATTAATGAGTAACTTTCTCATGATTTTACCACCATTCCCTTCGGATTCCATATGGTACGTGTACACCGCTGTTGCGTTGGCAGAACAGTAACAGAGTAGACGGATAAGTAATTGGCGACACGGGGCGTGTAATTTTTGTCTCAGGAGTGCCAAAATGTGTCAGTCAGGCGTCATTCCCTCTTACCCGCAGAATGACACTCGGCGCATTTATTATTTATAAGTTAGAAACACGAGGCATCACGCACAGAGTATCAATTGGGTCTAAAGTTAGCCGCATCTAGTTTCGAAGCAAGATATGTATGAAGCAGTGGGAATTTTCTGTTTATTGCTTTCAGGGGGGAGAATGTTGGTTTTGTTTAACGATTCATTTCAATTTTTAATGATTCATACCCGTTGGAGAGAAACTCAAAGGAAATTAGATGAATGCTGCGTGTATATTATTATGCAAAATGTTTTGTATGTAATTTAAGATATCGCATATATTTATTTTAAAGTCCTATTTCAATGCATTTATTTGTTAACACCTATAATAAAGGCTAGAAAAATCTGACAACTGAGTCAGTCAAGGAATTTCGAAACGTTTCCAACGCGTGATCGCCTGCTCTGGATTTCACAAGACCGTGGCGTGATATCCGGAATCAGTTGAAATTTAGGTGATGCTTTGAAAAGAACTGATGCTTTGCTTACTTTTGTTGTGCCTGAATTATAGCTGTATCCGAAGTTGTATGCACCGAAGCTTTTGTTAAAGCTGGACAGCGAGTTTCTTGTTATTAGGAGAAGTTTTGTGAGCTTTCGAAAGAAGAAGAAATTATAGTTTTTATTTTATAAAAACTGTGTGATAATTTCCTCGGGAAAATTCAGAACAATATCCACTAGAATTTTGAAAACCTTAAATTAGGTTGGGTAATTCGTTAGTATTTGCATTGATTAGTAATACTATCTAAAAACATACACTAAGTTTTAACTTTTCAAAAAGCTGATTTTAAAATTTTAAATAAACAATTATAGCTAGAATTAAGTATATATCTTTTTACTAAAAAAAAACCACCACTTACATAAAAAAATGACTGGAAAATGAACTTCATCAGAAAATGTGTCCACTGACTATATGTAAAAAAAAATATAATACCTAAACTAAAAAAAGAACTTGTTAAGTTTAGCCAACTTTAAAAGTATGGATAGTTAATCTTATGCTGTTTGTAGCAGTCCTATTAACAAAAAATTTATGAGTGCTACTGAGATTATAAGGAAAAGCTTTCTTACATTGCAATTTTTTTAAGGCACTAACAATAAAAATAATTAAAAATAATAAAACTTAAAGAAAGTATCTCATATTTTCATGAATAACACTATAAAAGGCAACTGATGATTCAATTCTGAAGGACCATCACTAGTTGATAGCTTTTAATCTCAATTACATTTATAAAAAACGACACTCAGTATTTTTTCGGTTATCACTTTATTATAATTCGTCTTGTAACGGGAGGAGAAGGTGTTTTGAATGGCTTTTTAACTCACTTTTATCAACCAAAACAACAAAAATAGAACACAGACTTATTTAAATGCCACTTGCAAAGAATAAACTTTAGTAATTATGACAACGCAAATTAAACCAAACGATAATTATACAAGAATTAGAATCATGACGCGGCTTACTCAACAACAATTATGTAACAGATATTCCAAAACAATTCACTGAATATAACATTGTAACATCAGCAACATCCACAATTGCTTCTCGTAATTTTGAGCATGATCAAATGAAGAGGTGTCACTTCTCATCCCGTATGGTCATATGGTACTACTAGATATTGTTGCACAAATTGTCTGTATATAGTGTAAATAGTGACGTATTATTGTAAAATTCTATTGTAATTTATTTTATCTTATTTTATTTATTAACAGCGATTCTACAGGTTAGAAAAAGGTGTCAACACCTAAAGCAATCGAGAAATTTCCAGATGTTTCTGTTCCGACGAATTGGCTGGAAATTTCGCGAATGTTCTCTCGCGCCAAGTATAAATAAGACTGGAGATCGGGAAAGTTTTCAGATTGACTTTGGACTTCGATGTGAGCTGATCGCTTTGTTTACTAGAGTGAACTTGTATAATCGCTCTATTCGAAGTTGTTCTTACTGAAGCTTGTGTTGAAGCTAGAGGGTGATTAAACTGTTGTCTTTGAATAAATTTTGTGCCTTTGAAGAGTGAATAAATAGTAGTTTTTATCTTAAAAAACGTGCCATCATTGCCTCAGCGGAAAAATTCATAGATATTTAAGTCACCTTCTCTAGTGTTACCTTCTACGAATGAAATCTATTTATTTCGTAAATTTTTAAGTTTCTCAAATTATTTTTCTTAATCTTTTTTTACAAAATATACACAAATTGTAGGTTTTACTTTCAATTACCCATACGTATAATACATACGTAATGAAAGTATAGGATTCGGTAAAAAAAACATATTATTGATGTAAAATATTTGTTTTTTGCGTTTCTTCACATTTTGGAACATCCTGATTTCAAAAAAGAGATCTAGAAAAAATGTATATCTGTGTGTCTGGGGTCAGCATAGCTCTCGAACAAATTGATCTACGATTTTCAAATTTGGTGAGCAGGTTGGTGATGGCACAGGGACCTACCATTAAGGTTTTCTTCAAAATCGCGCATGCGCATAACGTAGCTGTCATTGTAAAAACTATGTTTTTCAATGATTGCTAACAAACAGCTCTAACGATTTTGATCAAATCGCTGTAGTAATGCCTTGTAGGGTGTTCTAAACATCCCCACCTGTGAAATTTCTGTAAAAATGCTTTAATGGCATAAAAAGCTGAAAAACGAATGCCTTCAACACAGAGCCCTCTTTGCTTGAACATAGCCTATAAATGATTCCTCCCCTTCTCAGTTTCACTTATAAGAAAGGATAATATTAGAATTGTTGAAAAGTTTATCAAAATTCTCATTTTGGCTGAGTTTAATAAAAATAAAAAAATTTTAAAAAATAAAAATTTAAAAAAAAAAAGACCCATATTACAATTATCGTAAAAATATCACCAAACAGGCAATTTTTCTAAGCGAATGATGGAAATCTAAAAACGGTAATAGGCACAAATTCACATCAGTAATATAGTGCAATTGAAAGTTGTGCGATGTTCCACACCCCTAGTTTTGCTGGTTGGTTGGTTGTTTTCAGATTATCTGGCACGGTCAGCAACACGAGGGCTATAATGCGCCGAAACATTCGTCATTAGACAAGCCAACATACATTTACAAACACCCATGCCTTACACGGGACTCGAACCCGCAACCTCGCGATCTAGAGGCTAGCACGCTAACCACTATACCGTTTGATCGGCCACCCCTAGTTTTGCATAAAAATATGTATGTAAGGTATTGACCAACAGTTTATTACACGTTTCATTTGACTACTCTGTTGTTCATTAGTTTGCAGGGTATTTTTATCCATATGTTACCATAAGATAATGAAAGTATTGTTTTCGGTCAAAACAAAATTTCAATTTTTTTTTTTCTTTCTTTTTTTTTTTTTTTTTTTTTTTTTTTTTTTTTTTTTGCATTTCTCCACGGTTTTAAACATCCTGACTTCCAAAAAGTGAGAAAATATGTCTGTATATGTGTTTACTCTTACGGAGTGAATTGACTGCGATGTTCAAATCTGGTGTACTGGTTATTGGTGACCATGGAACCTGTCATTAAGGTTTTTCTCAAAATTGCACATGCGCATAAGGTAGGTGCCATTGAAAATATAATGTTTTTATCACAATTGCTAAGAAACAGCTCTAACGATATTGATCATAGTCCCTGTAGTAATTCCACGTCGCCAAAAATAACGCCAAACTCGCCATTTTTATGAATGAAAGTACGAAAACGGTTAATAACACCATTCTACGTCAAATTTGAATATAATGACCAGTATTTTAGTGTAATTAAAAGTGATGCGATGGTATGGTCTGTTAGCTTTTTTTGCCGTGAAACACTTAAAAAAGCAAAAGTCGTCTGCAGTAATTTACTCATTACTATTTTACAAATGAACGAACAAAACCTGATAGAGACATAAGCTGCATATATGTTACCCAAACTACTAGTCAAAAACAACTTTCACCTCAATTTTTATAACATTCTTACGACACCATTCACATAAATTTATCCAATCTTCCTTGGAACACCGAGCCCCATTAACAATATCTCTGGCTTTTCAACTTCCGAAAACACCTCTTTTTTTTTCCCACGTTCCCGTTTGTTTAAAATATGGATTGTGAAAAAGAGAATTTCATATTTTTTTTCGAGCTTTGTATCTTCCCTTAGAGTGAAGCTCTTTCTCAGAAATAAACGACATCCAACAGCTAAAAACGTGTCTCTATACATGCGAGTGAGGGGAGGGTGAAAGCTAGCTCATCATCATCAATTGTATCACTTGTTTGGGAGGTCTTTTCTTTTGGAAGGAATTTGCTCAAAGGTGCTTTCGCTGTTTTTTTGATTCCATGCCCTTCTGCACTGTAAGCAAATAAAATGTTACCCGACTCTTGATATGTTTCTAGAATGAACTTTTGACATTTTGTCCTGCTCTTGCGCAAGTAAAAGTGTTTTTTTCTTATTTTGTTTTTGACATTCGCATCTATGTTTCAGTCTCTGATGTCTGCACCCACTTCTTAAGTTAGCCTCATGAATCTTTTATGTTGAAGGCTGCTTTGAAGAAGGTTGTGTATAGAGAGTTTACAATTGTTTAGTTATCGTAGGTTCCTTATTTCTTTGGATTCATTTAAATAAGTAAAGAGATTAAATATATGATTTGCATAAATCATAGTCTCTTTATATTGGGTAAAATTTTAAAAAATGACTTTAAGGCATGAGCAGCTCTAGTGAAATTTTATAAAATTATTTTCCCTATTTTTTTATATTCTAAAATATATTTCATACTTATGACCTTTATTTTGTAAGTTTATTATTTATTGGGGGTTGTCACTATCACTAAAACGTTTAAGACGAGTTGGTACCCTATAATTTCTAAATAATCGATTTTAAGTTTATTACTGCTTATCAAAATTTGAATTCTCCTCTTTAAAAGGATGGCTTATTTGTAATAATACCTCAATTAGAAGTATTTTTAATAAATTTTTGAAGACGAAATTGGTAACTATTAGTGTAATTAAAGTTTTCTTTAAAATGCGTTTTTATCAAAACCACATTTTCCTTCATTTATGTACCTTTTTCACAGAAACTGCACAAACTATCTTCCTAAAATTTACACAACGTATTCCTTTAATGTATATGTACATGCTGAAGTGAGATTTTGTTGTAAATTTAATTTTATTTCATCAAGAAAAAAACTTGTGATTTTTAACAAATTTGAGCGACTTTCATGCAAATTCATCTAACAAAAAGTTAAATGAATTACGATCGAAAGCTAACTTCAGTAGAATAACAAGTGCGCGCTAAATGGACTGAAAAAAAATTTGCCTTCTGTGTCAATTACTTTCTGAGAAAAAGGTACATTAAAAATGCCAAATTGACATTGGTGGTATAGAGGGTACCAACTCCCCTTAAAAGATGTTTAGTGACAGTGACAGCCCCCAAAACTTGACAGAATGCATTGTCATCGACACCGAATCTATCTGCAAAGGTTCAACGACTGCAAGTGGGTTAATTAGGATTCCCCAGATTTGCCAGGCAGCCACACACACACTCAAACAAAATCGAAATTAACATGAAAGATTTAAAAAATTAACAACAGGTGTTGCATCAGAACAAAATACAACTGGTTTTTCTACCAAGTCCGAGATTGTAATAAAATTCCCATTTATTATCTTTATCGGGCGTGATATTTTCATCTGAACATTAACATGTCTCTTAACATAAACGCGCATTACGTTGCCAATTACGAATAACAGCAAGTAGCAATTATATAAAACAGATTGAGTCTTTATGCAAGAGCTCTCCGTAATACGTTCTGAGTCTTCGAAACGCATGGCTGTTGTATTAATCTATATTTTAAACACATCGTTCACGTAACACCGCAATCCATCCGACACACTGGCCAATAATACATAAAGACTATTAATAATTCTCCCATGGGAGCTATTTAGACCGGGTTCATTTCATTAGATGCTCAGTATACACGCCTTTTGAACCTTGTTGCTTTGCAAATGATTCCATCTCGCACTGGCACGGAAACTCTTGGTGGTTCATTAGTTGAGAAGGTTTTGCATTGTAGATATTGAAGTTTCCTAATGGAATTGTGACTTCACTTTGATATGGATGAGCAGTCAATTAAACAAATTGTCGGGAATGATTCTGAAACGTAGAATTTCAATGGAAGGACTTGGGATCTTTGGTTTAGATATAAAGTTGTTGGAAGATTTTAACTATATTAAGGTTGATTTGATTGAAGGTAGATTGAATCAGCATCATAAATTTATGTATCTTTAATAGAAATATAATTTTATCGTTTATTATATTGCCTTAATAATAAATATTAATTATGCAGTTATTTCTATTTAAGTGGTTGATTCATACAACATTCCAAATTTTTAAATAATTTATTCTGAATGTATTAATAATTTATTTTCAATTTATTTTTTAACTATGTTTACTCCAATTAATTTCTTAAAAAAATAACTTTTTTTTATTATTTGTTTCTAAAAATATATTGTCTAGCTTCAAGAAACACATTCTTATTAATTAAACATCTAATTTCTCTAACTAGAAACAAGTTATTTTATTAGAAATATTTTTTTAAAGAATCATATACGTTGAAATAAATTAAAGAGTTTATGTAAAATAACTTCCTGAGGCCATAGCATAAAGAAAATACTTTTTATTTATATCAAATCTATTCTTGTGTTCTTAGTTTCTATGTTAGAGCTTGTAAAGTATTTTAACTTTTCACAGCATAAAATACGATAATTATTGGAATAAATATAACTTTTTCCATGTATAACACTTTGAGAAATGTTACATATAAATACTTTTTTTTAGTAACACACATTATTTTTAAAGAAAGCATGCTTTGAATAAAATAAACCTCTATATCGATATAATTGTTTATCAATCGGATGAATCGTGATGCATGAAATATTTTTTTCTCGATTAATATTCCAATCTTGAGACTCATTCTGATGAAGATGATCATCGATATTAGAGAACTACTTTGAATATTTCATGGTGAACAGAAATGTCGCACTGCAGATAAGTAGCACTTAGTTTTGTTCGCCTTTGTTAAGCGTATTGAATTATTGACAACTTCCTAATTTGAAGATATCGATTATCGATATCAAGTTCACCTTCGTAATGCACACAGATAAGTTGTTTTCTCTGTGTCGTATTGAACGTTTTTTTAAATGGTAAGAATGGTAAGAAGGACATAAGTAATTCTAAGTTAACAACTTTGTAAACTGCGATTATTGCTTGAGCAAAAAGTCTCAAATTGGACATATGCTATTATTGGGAAGACATTTTTTAGCAAAAATTTTAAACCGTTCATAACATCTTTCGTTTTAAAATATGTTATTGTTTTTTTTTTTTTCTCTTTCAATTACCCATATTTATACAAAGGGTAATGAAAATATAGTATTGGGTAAAAAAAAATGTGCATTTCTCTACGTTTTGGAACATACTAATTTCAAAAAAGTGATGTAAAAATAAATAAGTGTGTGTGTGTGTGTGTGTGTGTGTGTGTGTGTGTGTGTGTGTGTGTGTGTGTGTGTGTGTGTGTGTGTGTGTGTGTGTGTGTGTGTGTGTGTGTGTGTGTGTGTGTGTGTGTGTGTGTGTGTGTGTGTGTGTGTGTGTGTGTGTGTGTGTGTGTGTGTGTGTGTGTGTGTGTGTGTGTGTGTGTGTGTGTGTGTGTGTGTGTGTGTGTGTGTGTGTGTGTGTGTGTGTGTGTGTGTGTGTGTGTGTGTGTGTGTGTGTGTGTGTGTGTGTGTGTGTGTGTTTGGTCAGCATAACTCCCGAACAAACTGGCCTACGATGTTCAAATTTAGTGTTACGGGTTGGTGATGGCACAATGACCTACAATTAAGGTTTTCGTCAAAATATTGCTTGCTCATAAGGTAGCTTTTGAAAAAATCATGTTTTTTAGAATTGGCGAAAAAACAGCTCTTACGATTTTGTCCAAAATCGCTGTGGTAATGCCTCTTAAGGTGATCTAAACATCCCCACCTCCGAAATTTCCGTAAAAATGCTTTAATGGCGTAAAAAATTGAAAAAAGAATGCCTTTAACCCAGAGTCATATTTCCTTGAGAATACCTCATCAGAGATCATTTGTTCTCTTTTTTATCATTTGAATGATGAAAATATCAGTACGGTAAATGACACAAATCCACGTCAGTATTAGAGTGTAATTGAAAGTTATGCGATGTTCCACACCCTTAGTTTAATTCATAAATGTAAATAAATATTAAAAAAAATCAATATTGCAATAATCAAATTAATCTTCAAATTTAATCTTCTTTCATTCCAAATAAAGAGGTATCTTCTCTATATATATAAGGCAAAGCCCTCACTCACTCACTCACTCACTCACTCACTCACTCATCACTAATTCTCCCACTTCCCACATAGTCACAACTCTGAAAATCGGCACAAATATCAACAATGGTAAAAATAGAAAAAGTAAGCTATTCCGATGTCGATTACCCCACTTTAAGGGGTCGAAAAGGGGTTAAACGTTCCAAACGGGGGACATTCGAATATCTTACTTCCCACATAGTCACAACTCTGAAAATCGGCACAAATATCAACAATGGTAAAAATAGAAAAAGTAAACTATTCCGATCTCGGTTAACCCACTTTAAGGGGTCGAAAAGGGGTTAAACGTTCCAAACGGGGGACATTCGAAAATCCTACTTCCCACATAGTCACAACTCTGAAAATCGGCACAAATATCAACAATGGTAAAAATAGAAAAAGTAAACTATTCCGATCTCGATTAATCCACTTTAAAGGGTCGAAAAGGGGTTAAACGTTCCAAACGGGGGACATTCGAATATCCTACTTCCCATTTGGTCACAACTCTAAAAATTGGTACAAATATTAACAATAGTAAACATAGAAAGAGTAAGCTATTCCGATCTTGATTAACCCACTTTAAGGGCTCTAAAAGGGGTTAAACGTTCTAAACGAGGAATATTCGAATGTCCTACTTCTCATTTCGTCACAACTCTAAAAATTGGTGAGAATATCAATAAAGACAAACGAAGAAAAAATAAGTTATTCCGATCTCGTTTAACCCACTTTAAGGGGTGGAACAGGGGTTAAACGTTCCAAACGAGGGATATTCGAATGTACCACTTCCCATATGGTCACAACTCTGAAATTTGGTACAAATGTCAACAATGGTAAACATAGAAAAAGTAAGCTATTCCGATCTCGATTAACCCACTTTAAGAGGTCGAAAAGGGGTTAAACGTTCCAAACGAGGGATATATTCGAATGTCCTACTTCTCATATTTTCACAATTCTGAAAACTGGTGTGAATATCAATAAAGACAAACGCAGAAAAAGTAAACTATTCCGATCTCGGGTGGATCAAGGGATGGAAAAGGGGTTAAACGTTCCAAACGAGGAATATTCGAATGTACCACTTCCCATATGGTCACAACTCGGAAATTTGGTACAAATGTCAAAAAAGATTAAACATAGAAAAAGTAAGCTATTCTGTTCTCGATTAACCAACTTTAAGGGGTCGAAAAGGGGTTAAATGTTCCAAACGAGGGATATCCGATTGTTCCTCTTCCAATGTAGTCATTTTTCTGATATTTTTTTGCAAATGTTAAAAAAATAAGTCATTCCAATATCGATTAACGAATTTTTAAGGGATGAAAAGACGACGCAACATTGAAACTATACGAAGATTAACTTAATGTCTAATTAACTTAATTACAATACAGCTACTACTTTGAAATTTAGAACTAAGAGCAAACATAAACACAATAAACTATTCCAGTTTACTATTCAAAATTATAAATTTCGTTTAAAATGTCAACAAAGGAAAGTTCCTATTTTGATAAATCAATTTGTCGGGATCGAAATGGGAGCAAACGTCTGAAGTGTAGAATACATGAATGCCTTTTGATCGCTAAAATGCTAATGGTAAAATTTCGTAGCGCAGCACGGGTATTCAGCTAGTCTCTAATAAATAATTAATCACTGCAAATATTCAGACTTTTATAAGAATTAACCACAATGAAGGCTCTAAAAAAAGCCACATTTATAGAAATTGAAAATCATGATTGCCTGCCCTTATATTTTGCAAGTTGGGACACTGTGAGAAATAGTACAGTCCCATACCCTTATCAATGGGATTTTTATTAGTTATTTAAAAGTCAACAGCAGTGATTTTTTTCGAATTATTGCTGAATACTTTTCACTCAACAGATGTTTTCTGCAATTTTAATTTTGCTATTAGAGACACATAGAAATGGTTGTATGCTACCTTTAATTTCTAACAATAAGTAAAAATGTCAGTATTTTTTTTTTTTTTTTTATTTTTTTTATTTTTTACATTAACTTCAATTTCATTTATTTGAGGCTGCCGGGTAAATCTGAGGAAGTCTAATTAACCGCCTTGCTGTCATCTGATTGGGTTGAAACTTGGCAGATAGATTCTATGCATTCCATTAAGTTTTGGGAGTTGTAATTTCTCACTAAAAGGTCGCTTTCGCACACACGTTTCTATAATCGGTTTGGAGTACTAATAAATCTCATTTCATATATCATTATTGAAACTCCTTCTTCTAGTCAACATTATTTTAATCAGTATAAATAAAACATAATTAAACGTAAATGCCTTAATTTATTGTTGTGTGTATTCTAGTCAATTCAATGTCGCTTAGTAACGCTTAAGTGAAAATTTTTAACAGCTCATTGTTGAAACTCTTTCCTTTCTGCCAAAATTATTTTAATCTGAATCAATAAAAAGATATTTGGAAATTAATGCGTAAATTCACATTCATTTTTAATAAATAAATTTTGAAGCGCAGTTTGCCGCACATTTTGCTGATAGAGATGTTTTTAATATTTAAAATTAGATCCAAACACACACTGACAACATAATTGTTGCTATGTTAATGAATATTAAATTAGCAATGCAAAATTACCAATATTTTTATTGGTAATATTATTATTTATTCAGATTGAAATTAAAGCAAGTTCAGGTCTTGTGTTCAATATTTATTTCTAACCTCACTGTTTCATCACAAACAATGATATCATCATACGTTTCTTAAAGTCTGCTAGCAAAACTTCTATGTGATGCATCGAGTTAATCCTAGCATCCTGAAGCTATGAGATTAATGATTAAAACCCTTCAACATACACTATCTTATTTATGTTTTATATTGGGCATTTTGCACACACCCTACTACTATTTGAAACAATATTTTTCAGAAATAAAACAAGGATGTTTTTACATTAATTTCAATAGATTTAAGTAATGGAAATTCAATATTGACATGGAAACAAATTTCATTGGGGAAAAAAAATTAAATCCCCCGAGATATGCTATCTCGGGGGATTTAATTATCGAGGGATCATCTTATTTATGTTTTATATTGGGCATTTTGCACACACCCATACTACTATTTGAAACAATATTTTTCAGAAATAAAACAAGGATGTTTTTACATTAGTTTCAATAGATTTAAGTAATGGAAATTCAATATTAACATGGAAACAAATTTCATTGGGAAAAAAAATTAAATCCCCCGAGATATGCTATCTCGGGGGATTTAATTATCGGGGGATCATCTTATTTATGTTTTATATTGGGCATTTTGCACACACCCATACTACTATTTGAAACAATATTTTTCAGAAATAAAACAAGGATGTTTTTACATTAATTTCAATAGATTTAAGTAATGGAAATTCAATATTGACATGGAAACAAATTTCATTGGGAAAAAAAAATTAAATCCCCCGAGATATGCTATCTCGGGGGATTTAATTATCGGGGGATCATCTTATTTATGTTTTATATTGGGCATTTTGCACACACCCATACTACTATTTGAAACAATATTTTTCAGAAATAAAACAAGAATGTTTTTACATTAATTTCAATAGATTTAAGTAATGGAAATTCAATATTGACATGGAAACAAATTTCATTGGGAAAAAAAAATTAAATCCCCCGAGATATGCTATATTTTACAATAATTTAAAACTTTTGAGACCTATAACTTGGAGATTTGTCCCTATTTTTCTTGAAAATACATTTATGAAACTTTTTAAAAAATGCTTATGGATATATCGAAAATGCTATATTCTATTAAACTTACAAAGTAATGGCCATTGTCACTAAAACGTACTAAGTTACTTTTATTTTTAAATCCTTTATGTGAACTTCGATGTTGCCTGTATGTATGTTTGTGGGTATTTTGCGGGCCAATCTGCGGAGGCCTAATTAATCTTCTTGTCGTCATCCAATCGGGATGAAACTTGACAGATAGATTCGATGTTAATGACAATGCATTCCATCAAACATTGGGGGCTGCCACTGTCCCTAAAAGCTCGCCTTTACGTAATATTAATACGGACTTGCCTTTATCGAATCGCGCTAAAATAGAATTTAACCGATCATAGAAGAAACTCTTTCCTGTTGCTAATTTTTTTAATCAATAAATTATAAAATTATTTTAATCAGAATAAATAAAAGATATTTGGATGTGAATGCTTAAATTCACATTCATTTTTAATGAATAAATTTTGAAAAATAGTTTACCGCATATTTTGACGATAAAGATGGTGTTTTCATGCAATTTTAAACATTAAAAACAAGCACAAGCTGACAATAGAAACGGCTCTATGTTAATGAATATAAAAATTGGCAATGCATATAAAGGATTCATATTAAAAACTTTATTCCAATGACTGCTAATCTGGCCAGGACCTACAGCTTGACGTGGATTCCAAACTACCACGAATATCCATGGATTGGATTAGAATCGGGCTCATTTGCCGATGGATTGGAATCCGGCACCTTTGGCAAAGAAAATTAAAGAATTTTTTCTGACGTTATATGGAGAAAATGAAAGCAATATAAAACTTTGAAAAAAAAAAAAAAAAGTAGTTCGAAAATATAACGAAAAGACAAAACGTGAATATTAACGTAATTGAAAATAAACATTAAATTATTCATTTTTATCCCACTGCAAATGTAAACAAATCTATGTTCCCAACGGAATTTAACAATTTACAACTTTTCATATACCTTTTTACATTATTCAACTATCATAAGTGCATTTCTAAAAGTAGTCAAAATCCTAAATTCGATTTCATTCCAGCATTGGATCAATTGAAAGTCCAGAGGTGCGATTTTAAATTCTGCATTCCAACTCGTTTTTATTATCGCCGCCAACAAAGAAAGTATTTTATGAATTTAAAGGAACTTATTTTTCTCCTTTAAAAAAATGGATTATTTGTTGCTGTTCCAGCGATTGAGTACAACGCATTTCAGTTTCAGACAAAATCTGACTAAAAATGCCAAGCAGAGAAGCATCGAAAAGTGAAAGAAAAGGATAAATATTTAGATTGTGAATTTTGTAAAGATTTCCAAACGATAGATTGAAAGATACTAAAAGCAAAAACGCAATAAATGTTTCTTTTCAGTTACTTCAGAATATTGTAATGCAGAATTCTAAAAGCCCCGTTTTGGAATAAAAAACAACTATATGGAAAAGCTTGCATTGAAAAAAATCTTGGAATTTGCAAAAGAGCCAAAAAGTAATAATGATAAATTGCGATTTGTCGAAGAATGTAAATTTTTCTCTCGTTGTTTACTTTTTTTTATTATTATTTTGTGGCAACAGAAGAAGCTCAGATTTCAGAATGGAGGTTCATGGGAAATAAATTTGACCTGACCGGAAGCCGCGATGGATTTATTTCAAATATGGTTGAATGCTTTTGTTGATTTTCTTCCGGTTTACTTATTGAAATATAGTTTCTGTGTGTATGATAATGTTTCTTCCAAGCCAATCCTTCAATTGTGTCTGTATAAAATTTCGCAATTGCTATACTTCCCTAAAGTGCACTTAGATATAGAAAGATAAGAAATTGAATACATTGAAACTGTATATATTGAAAAGAGAGTTGTGCATATTGGAATGAGAAATGTGTGCATAATGGAATGAAATTGTTGAAATCAATAACGTACATACTTTCGGAAGTGTGTGTTGATAAGCCAAAAAAATTCGTTTATGAACTTAAATTTTCTGTTTAAAAGCACTGAACGTCGAATACGGTCATTACCGAATATGTACAATGAAATCAATGTGTATGTTGGTTTGTAAGCTCAAAGACCTATTTTTATGCACTAATCAGATCAGGACCTACAGCTTAACCCTTGGTTAGTCGTGTGGTTGACAAAAATCCCCCACAAAAATTGTTTTGTCAATATCTCGATTGATAGCACCCCATGATCAAAGCCCGTCCCAATACCTTTCTATCAAACCATGACATTTCCCTTCGTGTATAAATTCAGTTCCATGCGTGTACTCGGGTGATACAGAACCTATTTGGTTTACGTTTGTCCCCCACTCGACCAATCCTGTATTCTAATTTTGGTAGGTAATCTAAAAGTTTTGTTCTTATTTTTGTTTTATTTTTATAGTTTGTATGTTTTGTGAGAGGGGATGTTATTTTTTGTTATATGATTTCAGTTATACATTATTTATCAGCAATAAAAAGAAATTATGCAATTTTTTTAAATGAAATAACTTTTTTTTTTTAATTATTATTATTATTATTATTATTATTATTATTTTTTTTTTTTTTTTTAAGTAATACTGAAAATGAAAAACTGTGACAAATGGGTCTGCAAGGACTATTTAATTCAGATTGAAATAAGTGTAAATTGTGTAGTTGTTGAAGAGGACAATGAATAACTTTTTATGATAAAATCTATCTCTCTGCTTTATATAATTGTTTTTATAATATTTTAGATGTAAATTTATATTTTCACGATAATCTTTATCAACAATGTTTAATGTGATTATGCTTATTGTGTTTTAAAATTATTTTAAAAATAAATTTGAACTGGCAAAAAAATCATTTCATTAATAATAATAATATATATATTTTTATTCTTGCAGTTTTTTTCAAGTTATATTTTAAATATTTTTAAATTTTACTTAATTCTGTTCAACAACGTTGTTTTTTTAAATTAAATTATCTTCTTACTTTGATAATTGATCACGAATTTAATCTTATGCATGAAAATTTGAATTTGGGGGATATTTGTCCCCCACGCGACTAACCATAGGTTAATGTGGATTCCGAACCACAACAAAACACCGATTCCTAACTTTGAATTCAAACCCTGCCCCTTTGACATGCCAGGTCAGAGATCTAGCCACACATACTTCATGTTGACCAAATGTGCATATTAATTCGAAACTAAATACTTGAATTTAAAAGTTAAAAACGCATCAAAATGAAAATCAACTTACTTAATTTCTTGAGCTAATCCCCATCTAAATAAAATAGATTTAATATTCAATTTGTAAGAGTCAATAAAATACAATTTCTTTTATTTATTATAATTTATTATTCTAAAGTATAATAGTTCAACAGCATCTGCGTATTTAAGAAAGATTAAAGGAACTACTTTTCTTTAGAATTCATTAGAATTAGTTGTTGTATTCGATTGCTTTAAGATATAAGAATCCTGAGGTATTCTCAATGTGTTTTCAAGTGCGATTCTATCTTTTATATAG
Source organism: Linyphia triangularis (assembly GCA_963978545.1). Lineage (NCBI taxonomy): Eukaryota > Metazoa > Arthropoda > Arachnida > Araneae > Linyphiidae > Linyphia > Linyphia triangularis. Next base: position 101,254,057 of record OZ021722.1, on the reverse strand, counting down.
CGATGACATCTAGGTATACTCATTTTTGCACTTAATTGCTTGGGCTAACTTGTAAGCCACAAATATGAAATGCGATACTAAAAAAAAAGCTTGGAAAGAAAAGGTTTTATGCTCAAGAAATTTCAGAAAAAAGTTACTTAATATTCATAAGGCCAGTCGGTTAGGATAATAACGATTATCTTTTCTATACGTTTTACTCAACATTAAACTTTGGACTAAATATTGTGTGGTACGTATGAACTGAACCAATTGTTTATATTTATATTGAACTTTAAAGTTTGCTTATATACTTACTCACTGATATTATTTCCCAAAATGAAAGTAGTGAAAACTGTAATAAAACTCACTAGAATAATAAAAAAGAAGATCAACTATAACTCTCAAAGTTGCTATAAAGTATATAGCAATTTTTCCTGAGTTAGTTGATCTTTTATCTCATCTAGTATATAGTTTATAGTTTCACTGTATAGCATATAGTTTTAAGTATCCGACTGCATTTGGAGCCATTTTTTTTAAACTTTATTAATGAAACTTTTTATTGCATTAAAATGTGCTCTATGTGATAAAAACATGAAATCGACAAAAATATCGCATGAATATCGCATTTTTATAACACAAAATAACTTTAAAAAAAATAAATAATCAACATTTTTCTAAAACGTTAACCTCAGATTAGTATTTGATATAAGGCAAATATTGGGTAAAATATTTTAAAATTAAGTTAGTAGCCGTTTTTTCAAAAAGGTACGTAGAAATTTAAAAGTGACATTTTAAAATAAATGCTATTTTATACGAAATTGTGACATTGCAAACATGTGTTTTTAATCTAACTTTTCTCCGAAACTAGAAGGACAGGCCGAAACTATGTGTTAAAAGAAGCAGAACAGTTTGAAATTTAAAGATATGCAAAAATCACGAAATCGTTTATTTGGAAATTGTAAGCCTCCTGAACACCCTTAATTGCATTATAATCAGAAACTATAATATTGGAAGTTGCAGTCTTCAAACTAAATAGAACTGACATGGTTTGAAGTGGTGTTCTAAGTGTTTCATAACCACGTAAATCAATGTCAGGAATATTGTAAACTTAGGTATACCTCAAAATTCCATTAGGCAAAGTTATAATAGACGACGGGTTTTCGTAATGGAGGATGATTTATGGGGTTAAATTAAGTACACCTCAAAATTAGCTTCAATTTGAAGAAATTTCTATGGATCGTTTTTGTTTCAGAAAAACCGACTAGAAAATTTACAGTTTAAGCGCAGTAGATAAAAACAAATTAAAATGCAGCTTTTTTTGGTTCATAGAATCATCAAACTGTCAAGTTTTGGATCCGAATCATAATTTCTAATTGATAATATACGATTTAGCTTTTTTTTCTTCTTTTTCTATGTGTGTGTTAAATGAAAAGCTATCAACTACTTTAATCCCGTAAGGCATTTTAAAATAACACATTTTCTTCAAAATTATTTCATAATTTGTTGTCCTTAAAATTGCGTGACATAACATCTTTTTAATGAAAAAATTATAAACTGTTTTATTTATTTCAATCTTTTGGAAATATAAGTTTGCATTGTATTCAAAACATAGTTTAAGATAAGGTTACATATTTAAGATATGGTACATATTTAAAGGTTAGTCGCTCCTGTTACCTCTCCTCATGCTATTAATATCACCCAATATCGACGAATCCAAATTTGGTATCCTAAAATATAGAAATTTATCGAGCATACCTCTTCAATTAAACAAACAGCAACATGCTAATTTAACATTTACACAATTATGCATGTGTAAAATTGTGTAATTCGTCAAACAATCTGTTCGTGCGCTCTCGGCTTATCACCTGGGGGCATTGCAATAAGCTTTCCCCTCCTTATGTTATATTATTCAGTCTGTAAAATATCTTCCAAATGGTACCACCGCACATGAGGAGTCCACTTTCTAAAAATAATAATAAATTTAAAACCTTCAAAAACTGATCGTACTACTTTATGCGCCTATTGACCAAGGAAATGGTTCTTCGGGCCGGAGTGTAATATAAACAACAAAATTAAATTTGGAATATCGCTGAGCACGCTAAAAATCAACGAGGAGGACGATCTACAAACAAACATCCATCAACCGTCATTATTAAAAGCACGTCTGAAAACCAATAAAAAAAAAAAAACTTCAAAAATCCAATCGTAATCATTAACCAGAGAATATGGTCCGTCGAACCGGAGTACAATCGAAACAACAAAATTAAATTTGGAATATCGCTGAGCACTCTAAAAATCAACGAGGAGGACGATCTACAAACAAACATTCATCAACCGTCATTATTAAAAGCACGTTTGAAAACAATAAAAAAAAAACTTCAAAAATCCAATCGGGATCATTGACCACAGAATATGGTCCGTCGAACCGGAGTACAATCTAAACAACAAAATTAAATTTGGAATATCGCTGAGCACGCTAAAAATCAAGGAGGAGGACGATCTACAAAAAAACATCCATCAACCGTCATTATTAAAAGCTCGTCTGAAAACAATAAAAAAAACTTCAAAAATCCAATCGTGATCATTGACCAGAGAATATGGTCCATCGAGCCGGAGTGCAATATAAACAACGACTTTAAGTTTGGAATATCAATGAGCAAGATAAAAATCAACGTCGAGGACGATCTACAAACAAACATACATCGATCTTCATTATTAACACCACTTCTGAAAACAATAAAAAACCATCAAAAACCAATAAAAAATAATTAAGTATAGAAAATAAACGCAAAATATGTTTGTATAAGTGTAAAAACAGTGAAAGATTAATTTAGACATGTCTAAAGTATCATGGTATAAAAATGAACTTTAAGATGCAATTCCCATTCAAATTCACAATTCAATTGGAATAGATTCATTGATGATAAAAAGAACTACTATATATTTTCTTCGTATGTAGAAACGCATTTGCTTTCTCACCAATAACAAAAATGTCTAGACGTTTTGGAAACCATTTGTTCGAAAGTAATGTTGAAACGATATCTTTGTGCTTCGATTGGAGGTTCTTTCGAAAGCCATTATTCAAAATCTGACAGACTGCAACATTTTTCTTGATCGAATCAACCCTTTAACCAGTCGGGCACAAAAATATTCAGCTATCTAACTTGTTGTAAAGTGATGAATAGGTGTGTTGAGGTAAGCGACAGTCATTTTGCTTGACTGCTTGTATCTGGATAATAGATCTAGAAAATATTCCAATGTTTTTTTTTGTTTTTTTTTTTAATTTTCATAAGAAGTGTCCAATGACAAACATATGTTAACTAGTATAGATATACAATAATAACATTTTTATAAACTATTCAGTGACAAATAGAAATGGAAATATTTTGGAAGATCTAAGTATATTGAAGGGAAAATGAGGTTGATCCTTTACCAGGTCAAAGCAATAATAATTTACAAAACTTTTTTTATCAAATATATTGCGATATACAGTTACGATTGATTAAAAAATGCAACTCTTATGTAATATTTTGTATAATATTCATGCATGTGTTTCTCGGTTTTTTAAAAAGGAATAACAATGCCTCAATCCAATCAATTCAGCGTTGCATTGCGTTGTAACGCTGGATATATATACAGCGTTATTACTCAATGTTATCATATATATAAATATATATATATATATATATATATATATATATATATATATATATATATATATATATATATATATATATAAAATAAGATAAATAACAGAAATAAAATAAATATATATACTTATATATATATATATTTATATTATTCCTATAGAACAATTTGCTACTTAAATGGCTTCTTTTCAAATATATAATGTAGCTAATACGAGTTAAATTGCGTAATATTTAAACTAAAACTGAAATATTTTTATTTTAATAATATTTTTTAAATATTCATTAATACGGAAGTTTTTTAATAAAATTATATAGGCTCTGTTGGATTGCATATTAATTTAAAGAAAGGGTAAATATGTTTTTCCTTTGTGAAGGAAATTACACTATTTTTGTGATATTTAATTTTCAAAAATAATAAATCTTAAGACAGTATTTTTTAATCTTTTTAATATTAAATATCACTATGTTGGCTTCTTGTGCAGTTAGTTTAACATTAAAAAGGCATTTATAGAAAACACAAACAAGTATTTATTGATATAATAAATGCAATCGTAACTCGCTGCTTTCACGTACATTTCGTAACGATGTTCTAACAATATTATATTACCAAAGCAACCACAACCACTGTTGCCATTCCTACTAAAAATATATGCGCTTACAGCTAAATACCTTTAGAGAAGATTATCAAAAGCATTTTATTAAAATCAGGACAGTTACAGACAATTTTAATTTCCTCTTAGTAAATTGTGTCTCAAAAATTAATTTTCATTTCTGACACAATATATGTATAAATACGGTTATATTTAAGATGATTATGTAGATCATAGTAATATAATTTAAATCTTTTCAGACTCATAACCAAAATTGGGTATGATTTTTTTTTTTTTTTAATATCCAAGCAATATCACAAACATTTCAAACCCTATTATCGTCAAAATTAAAATATTATCATTTTAACACAACATTATTTACCTTGTCAAACATTGCTGATCAACTTAGTTTGCAATATAAATCCAAAAGTAAATATTGCCCAATCGTATAAATATTAAAAAGTGTACAAACAACTGAACTTTTTATAAAACATCAATTAGGAATTTTCGATAGTTTTTATGATTTAAAAGATGTTACTTCTAAATATTTATCCATTTGCCCGCCGCGTGTAATTTAACTTTTCATTTTTGTATATATTTAATAAATTTCCTTTGAAATATATATTTTTTTATATTCAAAAATTTCTATAACTTTTTTGATCGTACATTTATAAAACATCTAATTTTTTGTAGACTTATAACTTCAAAAGCTTAATGCGTATAAAATAACAGCTGTGTTGCAGGGAATGTAAAGAAAATATTAATTTAACTTGAATTATTTAGAAAGCACTTGGAAAAATAATCTCTCTAACAATAGAAATCCAAATACAATGAAAGCAGAAAGAAACCTTTGTGAATGAAAACTCGAAGATAAATTTGTGTTCCGAATAATAAAATGGGAATATTTTCTCTCATTATTTCTATAATTAAATTTTAATTATTTGAAACTTTTTTTTTTTGTAAGTCCTCTAAATTGTAAACGTTGAATTCTTTGGAAAAGAATATTCCTTTAGCTTGTTAAATATTTCTACAACTTGATATCTTAGACGTGTTAAGAAGAATACAGAAGCAAGCATCTCTTCTTTTGTAAATATATGTCTGGCGAACGGGTTTCTTTCAAAGAACATTTAATGTACCCTCATATTTGTGATATTTTGACTTATACCAGTTATAAACTATAGTATAGTAACAACTTTTATCATACATACTAGAATTAACCACCGTATTCTTGTAACGAAGCGTAGTTACACTGTGAAACATTTTGTTCCACCTTGCACCAAAAATTGGTTCCCATTTAGCTGCAACCAACATTTCGTGCTTAGTTTCACGATTTAGTGATGCTACCTTGGACAGTAAGCACCATTAAATCGTGAAACTAAGCACCAAATGTTGGTTGCAGCTAAATAGGAACCAGTTTTTGGTGCGAGGTGGAATAAAATGTTTAACAGAGTAAAATAACATATAGTACTCATACTTAAGTCAAGTATATGATATAATAAAAACGGTATAAGTATCTCCAGACCTTGCCAATTATACTTATTTCGCAAAAACGTGAAGTAACTAGGCCTTAGACATTGGCACCCACATTCATGCAATAGTTAACACGTTAAACGGGAAAAGATAATTTTTAAAAATGTAGATATGCAAAGGTATTTTATTTTAAGTATCTATGATAATAATGTAGAGATGAATCCCAAATGATCTTTAATATGCATTTTAAACAATACATTAGTGTTGCTTTGCTAGTATTTATTAAAACTGGATTAATGTTTTTCTACTTATTATAAACTTCAGTAACTACTTTGAAAATTGTATCAAAAGTAAAATAATGTTAATAATGTATGAAAATTTCAAATTCACCTTTAATTATTAATTTTCCACTACAAGACACATCGTTTTGTGTGTGCGTGTGTGCGTGCGTGCGTGAGTGCGTGCGTGAGTGTGTGTGTGTGTGTGTGTGTGTGTGTGTGTGTGTGTGTGTGTGTGTGTGTGTGTGTGTGTGTGTGTGTGTGTGTGTGTGTGTGTGTGTGTGTGTGTGTGTGTGTGTGTGTGTGTGTGTGTGTGTGTGTGTGTGTGTGTGTGTGTGTGTGTGTGTGTGTGTGTGTGTGTGTGTGTGTGTGTGTGTGTGTGTGTGTGTGTGTGTGTGTGTGTGTGTGTGTGTGTGTGTGTGTGTGTGTGTGTGTGTGTGTGTGTGTGTGTGTGTGTGTGTGTGTGTGTGTGTGTGTGTGTGTGTGTGTGTGTGTGTGTGTGTGTGTGTGTGTGTGTGTGTGTGTGTGTGTGTGTGTGTGTGTGTGTGTGTGTGTGTGTGTGTGTGTGTGTGTGTGTGTGTGTGTGTGTGTGTGTGTGTGTGTGTGTGTGTGTGTGTGTGTGTGTGTGTGTGTGTGTGTGTGTGTGTGTGTGTGTGTGTGTGTGTGTGTGTGTGTGTGTGTGTGTGTGTGTGTGTGTGTGTGTGTGTGTGTGTGTGTGTGTGTGTGTGTGTGTGTGTGTGTGTGTGTGTGTGTGTGTGTGTGTGTGTGTGTGTGTGTGTGTGTGTGTGTGTGTGTGTGTGTGTGTGTGTGTGTGTGTGTGTGTGTGTGTGTGTGTGTGTGTGTGTGTGTGTGTGTGTGTGTGTGTGTGTGTGTGTGTGTGTGTGTGTGTGTGTGTGTGTGTGTGTGTGTGTGTGTGTGTGTGTGTGTGTGTGTGTGTGTGTGTGTGTGTGTGTGTGTGTGTGTGTGTGTGTGTGTAGTTATCCAAATAATCAAGTAATCTGGATGTATCTTCCCAATTCATCGTGATTATTGGATTTCTACTATTTAAAGGTAGTTTACGATATCTTAATTTGGCAGGCACTTAACTGATGAGAATATTTGCTATTCTGTATCCTTTTCCTAATACTCGAAGGAACCATTCCATAATACTCGAACCAATCATTCTAAAATACTCGAAATTTTTCTTCAATTTAAGTACTTATATGTATGTTCAGATAAGTTAGTTTTCTTCAAAATATATTCTAAAAATGCCTTTGATTATTTTTCAATATTCAATTTTTTTAATTGTAATTGTCGTTCCCAATGCCAAAATGATGAATTTTAATTAGTTAGTTTAATTAAATTTTAAAATTTAGTCGTTATCCAGTGATAAGCAAAGATTTCATGACATCATAGGAAGTGCATTTTTAATTTTAACTTACTTCCGGTATTCGGACAACTCTGAAATTTTAAATATATAGGTGTTTTCACCCCGTGGAATTTATTTAAATGCAGCCCCAATGTTAAACGGTTTTTAAGGTTTTTTAATTTAATAATGTCTTTTTTCAAAATGGCAACACACTCATATTGTTACTTCTTACGATGCAACGTCTTCACAATGTGTGGATAAACGGATAATAATTTCATTTCAAGGTATCAATTTATTTTCTATTGCAAATTTTACTATTTGGTTCATAAGTTTCTGTTCATAGATTTTACGTTTAAGTGAAAACAAGGAAAAACGTTGCTAAGCGATATTACGCTTTCGAAAGCAATTCACAGTCATAACCTGTATTTTAATTTTATGTTATTGCAGATTTCAATGCAGAGTTATTTTTTATTCACCAGTTTTTTAATGCACCAATGTTTTTCAATTGCAATCCTAAACAAGTGTGCAAACACCTTTGCTACGCAAACATTGGTTTAAATTTTACTTGCACTGTACTATGGTTGTTTACGTTCATATTAAACCTCCTACCTTTTTTTATTAAAAGAAAATCTCACCAATTGTTAAACTTCTTTCCTGTTGCCAAAATTAGAAAATAAAATAACTTATTGAGTGATTTCCTACGACTATGAATTCTCGCATATATTTTATTTCAATACCAAAAAGAATGCAAAACGTAGATTATTTTGATTTGTTTAAAACATCATCGATGGTATTATGCTACTATACTTTGACGACTACGTTTGGCGATATTTTGGTTACGACAGATGCTTTAATAAGTGTGATACCAATGGATCATACATATAAAAAAGTTGGCAACGCAAAATATATTCAACAAATGAGAGTTTGGTACTCAATTGAGGGTTGTCGAGCGTTAGAGAGCAGGGAGAGGATCCCCCTACTTCTTCCAATATAATTTTGACATTTCACATATTAACATTTACAAAACAAATTTTAGAAAGAAAAACTGAAAATAAACAAAGTATTTTCCATAGAACTAAAAATATAAAAATGTGAAGCCTGGAAAAAATGCATTGAAATATGAGAATTCGTTACTAAAAATCGAATCCCTCCCACTCACTAGTATTTTTACAAAGATGCAAAGTAACGTATGCGAAAATGAAGGGACAATCGTCGCTTTTATAGATCACAGACCAGTTTCCTATTTTTCACCTCGGGCCTTTCTGTTTATTATTCAACGCCCGTACTTTTCCATCTCCTGGAGAAAGTCTCAAAGGGAGAAAGGAGAAGAAAATATTTCTTGCATAATATACATCTAGAGATTTATTTGTTTATTCAGACTCATATATATACATACGAGATTCTTTTTCTCCAACTCTCGATGGCTGCAGCATAAAACTAAAATATAAGCTGCGAGAGGGGGGTTGTTTCGTTTTCTTGTTTCTTCATATTAGTTAAAATTCTTTTAGAATATTTTGAAAAGGAAAGAATTATAATGCCCTGAGGTAAAATGATTATCGTCTTCGAGCATTTGCTTCCTCCTCTCTAAGAGCATTTCCGATGAGTTTCCGCCAAAGTTGAGTGTTTTTATTGTTAAAAATTTATATTTATTCAGGTTGTTTAATAACGGTTACTTTTGTCTCGCTAAGTAAACAATTTGTTATTCTATCGAATAATATCGACTAGTTTTGGTTGATTCGATATAAAATTAAAGTATTTTATTAGTAGTAAAAGAATGCAATGCTACAAAGATAACATAATTTAAAAAAGAGTTCATTGTATATTTTTTATTTGACTTCCCGTTACCGAAAAGGTATTGAATGTTCACATGATTTTGTCAGTTTAGGTAGTGCGACGAGTCCGGAACCAGTTTTTCAAGTTGCATTCAACACATTCATTTAAGATGCAGTCAACACATTGATTAAAGATGCAGTCAACACATTCATTTAAGATGTAGTCAACACATTCATTCAGTTAAGTTGAGCGAGAGAGAGACAGGAACATGTTTTAATCGCTTAAAAAGTTACCAACGAAACTGTGAATCATCTCGTGAAATGCATTGGAAACTAAAAGTTGGAATCTTGCTGAACTTAACGGAAATTAAAATATCATGGATGGGCGAAACTATAAAACCATGTGAACCAATGATGCGCAATACTGATTATTAATTATGGTACTCTGTTAGAAAAACGCTGACATAACAAATCGTATTTAACCAAGCTGTACGTGGTAAGTAAGTTATTGAAAGAATCGGTGAAGGATTAAAAATAAGAATACATGCTTTGAAAGGATGAATTAAATTAATGTCGATGCTAAAAGCGATTATTATTACTTGTGTAACAACTGACTGACAAAAAAAAATTTAGCCTCAATGCATGTTCTACACATTACTGTAATAAACCGAGGGAGCAGGAGCATTTTAGAGTTGCTTTAATTTCGAAACGAATTATTTTTAACAAAATTAGGCTCGCTCAAATGTTGTTTGCTGATACTTCAATAACTACTGAACAAAAAATAGGTTACTTGTCTGACAAGCTGTTGTTATTTAACCTAATTTAAATCCATATCGAACTGATTTAAACGCAATTCATTCAAAAAATTAACTCTTGAAAAAAGCCTTTGAGAAGTTATAATTCAACACGTTGAATGTTAACGATAGAGCGTCAATTTGAAAGACGAAAACAGTTTAATGCATTGCAGAGGAGCAAATCAGACAAGAGTAAGCAAAGGAGAGCGTCAGAAATTTAGGTAACCAAAGACAAGAAAAACTCCTACCAAATCCACTCTTCGAGATCTAATAAAGTTATTGCTAAGTGTTTCAAATAGTCAGAAGTATCTTCTCTAGTCCCTTGCATTTTTTACAACATAAAAGATGTAATGGACTAAATAATAGTTAATTCGCAAGTATAATAATTTATTATTCCTGCATAACTTTAATTTTCGAATAAAGCATCTCGCCTTAATCCATTTGAAGCAGTATTGTTTGATGTGTTATTTTTAAGACAAAAAACTTATGTAGGATATTTAAAGTATTATTTTAAGTGGTTAAGAGAATCTAAAGCTCTGAACCGAAAAAACCCTTGAAACACTAGTTTTTGTAATTGAAAGTTATGTTAAGAGAAAAATGCAAAGGGGAAAATTTTGGCACAAAATAAAATGAATTTAAGATATTCTATATTTTTGGAAACTATTTCTACTTCCAAATCAATGTAAAGGAAAAAAAAATTTAATCTTTTATTTCAATATATTCAAAGCTGTGATTTTCTTTTTATTTAAAAAGAGACCGTATAATGTCAATTCAGTGAAACTTGTTCATTTACATTTGTGCATCTGTGAAAATGAAAACTCTTGACACACATCAATTAAATATTTCTAAAATTTCTGTAATTAAATAAAGCAAAAATAATCTTCATTAATTTTGACAAAAATAAATTTATATAATCCCTTTTAGCTTGTGAATGTGAATAAATTATACAAATTAGCAATAAAAGTGTAGATTTTTATTTCTTTGGTTTCATTTTCAAGTCTTTGGAAATATAATAGTGCAAAAAAAAAATCAGTATAGAAAATTTATCAAAGCAATTCTTGTATAAAAATGAAGAAATCCAGAGGTAAATTTTTACTAATTTATTTTAAAATGAAGGTTTAGTTATTCGATAGATGAAAATATATTTTGAATTTCTTTCTAGAGCTTTTCTTGCTGCATGTAATATTCAATTGAAATAAAAACTATGATCTTTTAAGTATTTGTACCAGAAATCATTTTTCCTTGAAACCCATTCCTTTTTATTTTAAAATTCTTCTATATTTCCAATTGGGAAAAATATGTTCTCAATTTTCATCGTACAATATTAGGTTCTTTTGAATAAAGATTATATTCAATCGGTAAATACCAGTTTCTTTTTACTTATTTATAAAGAAACGATATTAAAATAAGTTAAAAACTAATTTATATCATTTAATAATAAATTGCGGCTAAACATTAAAAAAATTAACTATTTACTTAAACATCATTTTGATTTCTTTGAAAAGAACTTCCAAAAAAAATTCTTTTCGGAAATTAAACTTTATCCCCGATTACTTGTTTTCGTTTTAAATAATTAAGATGATAAAAAAAATATAGGCACGCTGAAAATATTATTTATCTCTTTTGAATACACAGTTGATCATATCTTTATGGCTATGAGATTATAATCTGAGATTTAAAGTGTTAGATATTTCAAATATTGATATTAATTTTTTAACTGCAGACATATAATTGATTCGAAAATTATTTTTTCAAATGTAAATATGTAAAAACAAGCAATTGTCTTTTGAAACTGCAATATGCGCATTGTTGCCATCTCTTATATATTTTGGGGCTTAACATTGCTTGAGATTATTTACCTTAAGTACCTTTAATACAATATATAGTATTATTGTATGTACTATCATCGCATGTTCACCCATTGTACTCGAGGCCTTTTTCGGGCGGATGAACCAGAAATTTGAGACGTTTCTTAACATTTTTGGTGAATTTCTTACTTCAACTTAAAATTGTTACACCTACAAATTAAAGCATTAAAATTCTATATTTTAACATTTTATGTATCTTTACACCGTGAGAATCTATTTACATAAAACTGAGTTGTCTATACGTCTGAACCTTATACAAATCCACAGTTTTGCACCTAGGGATACGTAATTTAGTATATAGAAGCTTTAGTACATAGAGATTGTAGAGAACAACTTTTAAATTCGATTAAAAGAGGAGTTTTTTATTATAATTTATTGACATGAGAAAAAAAATTATTGGAATGGCAACGAAATTTTTTGATTACATCAGAATAAAACCAAATTTTATTCTAAAAGGTATCCCTTATTTTTTTTATTATTTTTATGTATTACAATCGTCTGTTCTATAAGAGGTTCGAATATTATTATAATTTCCCATATATTTACTGTAAATTAACGTTCTGCGCACATGCGGTTTTCGAATAATTCTACCTAATAATCTGAGTGTAAGTAAGTCTGAGTTACCCAGTATTGCAATAATATTAGTATGCGACGTTAAGCCCAGTCAAACCCAGTTAACGCGAAGTCGATGTGGTTGCCGAAATTGTTCACCTTAACCGAAGAATTCCATATATATATATATATATATATATATATATATATATATATATATATATATATATATATATATATATATATATATATATATATATATATATATATATATATATATATATATATATATATATATATATATATATATATATATATATATATATATATATATATATATATATATATATATATATATATATATATATATATATATATATATATATATATATATATATAGGCAACTTAAAACTTATTGAAATAATATTAATAGGTTAAAGGTATTGAACCTTGAAAGGTGATTACCTTTAACGTATAATATTATAGATTCTACGTTAGAAGTATTGAAATAATATTTCTAGGCCAAACGCATTGAACTAATATTATTTGATGACGTTAAATATATTAAAATAACATTAATAGGCAACTTTAAACGTATTGAAATAATATTAATAGGAGACGTTAAAGGTATTGAGATAATATTACTTGGTGAGTAAAACATATTGAAATAATATTACTAGGCAACTTCAAAGGCATTGAACTAATATTACTAGGTGACGTTAAACGTATTGAAATAACATTAATAGGCAACTTTAAAGATATTGAAATAATATTAATAGGAGAGGTTAAAGGTATTGAGATAATATTACTTGGTGACGTTAAACGTATTAAAACAATATTATTATTTGACGTTAAACATATTGAAATAGTATTTCTGGGCAATGTTACACATAAGGAAGTAATATTACAAGGCAAATTTAAAAGCATTGAAATAATATTAATGGGTGACGTTAAATATTGAAATAGTATAATAATATTACTAGGTAACTTTAAACGTAATGAAATAATATTACTAGACGACTTTAAACATATTGAAATAATATTACAAGGCAAATAAAAATGCATTGAAATAATATAAATTAGTGACGTTAAACGTATTAAAATAATATTACTAGGCAAAGTTAAACGCATTGAAATATTATTTATAGCCGACGTTAAACTTATTGAAATCTATTACAAAGTGGCGTTAAACGTGTTGAAGTAATGTTACAAGAGGAAAGCTGGGTACGATAAGCAATTCAACAGTGCATTAAAAAAAAAAAAAAAAACATTTCATGAAAACTGCTGATCATTTTCGTAGTACTAATGTATAGCAAAATTCTTATGTATACTTGGGTAATTTCACTAAAAAGTGTAAAGCGTTCTTACTGCTCTTTTTGCTGTATTTTTTAAAAAGCGTGATTACTTTAATGTACGAAACAGTTTGGTTTGATTTATAAATTCCGACTGTCTAATTTTTCCACTTATAAAGGGATTAACACAGCCATATACGTTTCGTAATTTTAAGCATCTAGAAGAATACGAGATCGAAATCTTCTAGTGTAAACCTATCCCTTCGACCCCACCACACCAACCAGAGGTCATTGAGGCCACGAGAGATTTAATATGCATCACTGCATCAGTCCTCATTAGCTACACACCGATATTTAGCTGCAGTCGAGAATCTAACTCCCATGCCTCCAATCATATGCTCGGTACTCTACCCACTAGGCTATCAGAGTCTAATCCTACGAAGCAGCATCAATTAAATGGAACAATGTAAACATACCATACATTTTCACTGATTTTAGCTCGATATGTTGCTCAGTTGAACAACTCCGCACTATCAATCCCAACTTACTCTTATAAAGCGTCGCCCCTACTAACAACCGTTTAAACCCGATTCAATATGTACCCAGCCCCTCTAAAAAAAGCAATTATCATAAAAGTTCAGTTTCGCGAATATCTATTTAATTAAGAGACTATGAACATGTAAACGCAAGAGATCAAGTACATCCCACACACTGTTGTGCAAAGTCACTTTAGCCCTGAGGTCCCAATCTCCCCGAACAGCCACAGCGAAAAGGCAGTTTGGAGATAATAAATAAAGCAACAGCATCTGCGAGTGATTTCTTTAGGGATCTGGACGAATAGAAGATCGATTCACGAAAAGACTCGAATACACGATTCAAGCCTGAGTTGGTATCCCTTTTTGGGATGTGTATGTCGCTGATAGATCCTAGTGAACTTGTGCATTTTTTGTATAGGAAAGATCGGAAATTTTACTGAATGGGCTTTTTCGTGAAAGGATAAGATCAATCTATGGGAGGTGATACGCCGATGTTTAATACGTCGGGAAGAATTTAATAAACGTGGTAATCCCTCACGCTTTATTAGAAAATGCTAAAGTTTTGGGTTTAAATAGTTGACTAGTTATAGAAGAATTTTGCAGGAGATATTCACTCTATCTGAAATAGAAAATGACTTCAAATGCATTATGAATTATTTTGCGTAATTAATTTTAACGGCAAATCATGCGAACTTTTGGCAAGGTAAAAATGGGGTGTGAATTTTAAAAGGGTAAATTAATTTTTCGAGACAAAATGCATTTAGTTTATTTACATCTATTACTAAATCATGTCCTGGTTGAGTTGTTGGTATTGAAGCCTTTGATTGCAGAGATATATTGGATTCAAATATTCGATGGGAGTAAATAATTATTGAAGTTTACGTTTAACTACCGGTAATAACATGTCAATCACGAAAGATAGTTGAACAAATAAATTATATTCTGCAAATCATTAATTTCGTATTCTCGTCATGCCTGCTGTAATGAGAGTTCTTTAAAAAACATTAAAAATTCATTTTTATTTTAAATTATTTTTATGATTTAATCTTGATGCATCTCTTTAGGTCAAAAATGAAACAAATACTTTCAACGGATATATGTGCATCTAATACACGGAATAACGCAAGAATCCTTACCTAATTACAAATAATATAACCCATCAAAAACAAAGATTTTAATAAAGATCATTTATATGCATTGCCAAATTTTATATTCATTAACACAGGACCGATTCTGTAAACAGTGTTGTTTGCATCTTTGCATCTAATTTTAAATATCAAAAACTATTCTATCAGTAAAATGTACTGCAAACTACTTTTCAAAATTTATTTATTAAAAATGAAACTTAATTTATGCACTCATACCCAAATATCTTTTATTTATTCTTATTAAAACAATTTTATTTATTTATTTATTTATTTATTTATTTATTTATTTATTTATTTATTTATTTATTTATTTATTTATTTATTTATTTATTTATTTATTTATTTATTTATTTATTTATTTATTTATTTATTTATTTATTTATTTATTTATTTATTTATTTATTTATTTATTTATTTATTTATTTATTTATTTATTTATTAAAACAATTTTGGCAACCGGTAAAAGTTTCTTCAATGGTCAGTTAAATACTATTTTAGTGCGATTGGAGTTGGTTTACTAGTATTTCGTAAAAGTGATATTTTAGTGACAGACCAAAACTATAATGGAATGCACTGTCATCGACATCGAATCTATTTGCTAAGTTTCAGCCCAATGGATGAAAGGAAGGGGATTAATTAGGTATCCGCCGATTTGCACACCTTTGATATACACCCCCATCCCCCCCTCACCAAGCATACACATAAAATCGAAGTTAATATAAAGGATTTAAGAAATAAGAATGGTATTGAAACATTTTTTAATTATTTTGTTGAACAAAAAACAAACTAATGTATAAAAAAATAATTTCGATGTGGTGAATGTTGTACCCTACCTATATGTTTACTATATAAAATACAAACTATGTGTTGGGATGGCAAGTGATTGTAGTATAACATAACAAGTATGTTCTAAAACTATGATCAGTTTAAGATGCATTAAAGCATGTATATCAATAGATGTGTCATTATATTTTTTTTTTAAACATTAATAATTTTGGAAAATAAATCAAGGGTTGACTTATACCATGGTAGTTACCATCAGTTTTCCCTTTCACTGTGTATTTTCAATATTATTTTTATGTCACAAGATCGCAAAAAAGTAAACAAAAGATTAAATGGACTTTTGATAAAATTGGAGGAATGAATATATTTTTCTGAAAGAAATTTCCAATTATATTTCAAAACTCGTGTTTGGAAAAGAAGATTGGTTCAGAATAAAATGTGTTGTTACATCAAATAACAGATAAAGCTTCTGTGCACTGGAGTACTCTTTTGCACAGCGGTAAAGTAGTGTCAGTCTCGAGTTCCAATGGTCTCGCGGTCGAGGCCCGACGCCCGCAACGAAAGCTGCATACGCTTTAATGGTGACCCGGACGTGATTTGTTTGTGTGTAACTGTTTTTTTTTTTTTTTTTTTTTTTTTTTCTGATTAATAATAAAATAAAATCTCTTAAATGTAAAAAGCAAAAACATGAATATCAAATTTCAAAGCAATATTTTTTCCATTAGTTGAAAATCTAAAATATGCTGAGGTATGTGTTTGTGTTGTAAACTCCTTCATATGCAAGGCAATTATAAAATAATTCAGTTACACTCTTGTTAATTAGTGGTAGAAGTGGGAAGAAAAAAAGTGGGGGGATGCCCTAAAGTTGGTGAAAGTGCACCCCCCCCCCCCCCCCAACGATAAATTTTATAATTTCATAATTTATAATAAAAATATTAACTAGTAAGGAAATAATTTATGCTACCTAACACAAACATTAAACAAGGGTTCAAAATTTATTGTTATTTTAATGAACATTCAGCGACTTAGTTTTTTTACTTGGAAGTAAGAGATAAAGTGAAGTAACAATTGAACATTATATACATAAGTGTTTATTTAGATTTAAATAATGCTTCTAAATGTGCATACTTTCTTGAAATTAAATTAATAGAGAATTCAAATATGTTTAAAAAAAAAAAAAGTTTGTTTTTATATAAAACATAAATAGACATTTAACTTAAAAGAAAGTTACTCCAAAGTTAAAAGTTGACCAAGTGTAACAGTATTTGTTAAAAAAATGCCTATATCTTAATACCAAAGTAGTATAATACATTTTTACAATAATATGATAACTTTAAACAGTTTTTTTTTATACTTAACAAAATATGCCAGGTATCTATAGTGTAGCTCTAGCCTCTGTTTTAAATATAATCAAGAAAATATATGGTACCGATAATAGTTAGAAAAAATGAATTCAGTGAGAGGAAAAAAAGTTGTATTGGATTAGTTGGAAAGATTTCAAAAAAAAAAAACCCTTCTTGTTTTAGTAATTTAAAAGATCCTTTTTTTTTTTTTTTTTTTTTTTTTTTTTTTAATAATAGTAATATTATCATTTAGCCCCAGTGTCAATACATTTAAACGTTACTGGTTTTTTTTTTGGTTTTTTTAGTAGTTTATAGACACATTGAACGTTTTTAAAAGTGGGGGATGGATTTCAGTGATTTTAGAAGTGGGGCGAGGCATGGGGTTTTTTTTTAAAGTGGGGGGGGGGCGCGTCTACCCACACTTCTAGCACTGCTGTTAATAATTGTATTTCTATTGTAATTCTTCCCATGATTTTAATATGCTTCTTCGATTTTTTTCCATTCTTATCAAGCACTTACGGTTATTTTCTTTTCTTTGACTGTGTTCCTCATATCTTTGGTCTGAAATCTGTGGTTCACAAAATAGTAGGAATAAAATTTTAAACTGAAGTATTAGAATTATCACTCGCATCTAAACACAGCTTTTTCGATCTCTGTTACTTAATTTTGCATTAATTGCATAACTCGAAATTTAAACAGTTTTTAGTATTTGATATCCATTTTCTTGCATTTTATATTCAACGGATTTCACTTTGAATGGAATAAATATATTTTCGAATTAATTTCCATTACACGTATTAGAAAAATGTCATTTCATTCGTTTCCTCTCCAATATTTGCAACTGTTCAATTGTTATTGTACTATTTCTATGCATTAACGTATGTCAGTTCCTCCAGGTTAATCAATTTTAAGTTCTTCTATTAGATAAGACGACAGAGAGAAATTTGAGCGTAGTCTCTTCCCATTGAGCAACTAATAATTCTGTAAATATTGATTACAACAAAACGTTTTAATGTTTACACATTAAAAAAATGCTGACATTATGGAGATAAGAAAAAAATTGCAGTTTCAAACATGATCCATACATCATAAAATGTCTAAAATTATCCAGAGAACTTTGAACTGAATAATAAAAAGTGGATAAAATTAAGAAACGTTCATTTTGAAGGAAATTACAAAAGTATAAAAAAATATCAGCGCATTTCCGACTAAAAATATCTTGCTGTGCATGTATAAGAAAATTCAAATTATATTTTGCGGTTTATGCTTGTGTAATAGAAGTTTTTATTCCGATGAAGTGAAAAATGTAATAGTTTATAAAAGTATTTTTTTAACCAAGTACACCTTAGAATAGTGATAGTTTCCAAGTAACATCATTAATTTAGTCAAAACCTTAACATATCCCAAACTCGTATTTCTCTATTTAATAACAGCAGGATTTCCACTTTTTTGGGGGAGGAAATAACCAACTCAAGAGAGAAAAGGGAAAAGAAGTGTATTTATTTAAGAAAACGCACCAAGACTAATGCTGCAGTTTGCGATTCTTGGCACAGCGCCATCTCTCGGACTTGATTTGTTCTACTCCAACCAAGAAAAAGAAAATTTCCAGAACAGCAGAAACGAAAATCTGTGTTGCTATGTTTCCCTTTCAGAAAATTTAAAAGGCGTGAAATGAAGATAAAAAAGTGGGTGAAAGCATGTGACAGAAATGTAGCAAAGCTCTAAAGAGGAAATGTGGCGTTCCCGAAAAAAAGTGTAGAAGTTCATTTTGTTCTTGCTTGGAATCATTCGGACAACGACGTGATTTGAATGAGAACTCAAGAAAGCATGTCGGTCCTAAATCACTTCGTCCGTGCCAAGATTGACTGATTATAAACCACCAAATTTTACTAAAAATAAAAAAATAAACTATTTGGATTTATTTTCATATTCATTTCGTCATTTGTTGCTTTTAACAACTTGGAGAGTATAAAAGCGATGTTCGCAAGGCATTTTAAAAGAAACACCTAAGCACATTTTATAATTTTAACACAACATATTTGTAACTTCTAACAATACTTTAAACACCAGAATTGCATTTAAATATATCGTTTAATGTAACAACAAAAATAAATGTTTTAGTGAAATGTAGAACTATTGTTCGCATATTTTGTTTTTCGTACAAGTTACATAATTTTTAACATGCCAAGTATTGATAACTATATTGATCACATGTAATAAGAACTTACATTACTTCTAAACATTGCGTCAAACTTATTTAGTTTTCCACGCCCTTAATATTTTCATCCAGACCCAGAGTTCTCACGAGATGAATAGATTCAGTCAATTTTTCGCTACCTGTTGTTCGATTAAGACATGTAACTCTCTCTCTCTCTCTCTCTCTCTCTCTCTCTCTCTCTCTCTCTCTCTCTCT